>OU744724.1:20720989-21320989 GCA_916613615.1 Steromphala cineraria
TAGCCCTTCTATAGTATGGGGTGCCAAACGGGACTTTAATCGCTATTTAGTATACTAATTCAATAAGTAAGCTTAGTAAATGTAAACGATTAAGTAAGCTTACTAATTCACTTCTTATTGGATGATTTAGTAAGCCTACTAAATCACATCCGGGTTGTTGAAATGTAAATCAATGACTGCTCCCTAGAACAAAAGAAAGTATTGTCCATTTTGGCGTGAAATGGTGTAACAACGAATGAAGGAAGATATCTGGTTCAACAGAATTTCAACAAATACTGAATTGTTTACCAAATTTTATAAAATATTTCATCTAAATACATAAAATCATTTAAAATACTTACTTTTTCGCGGACCGAGCAACCCTCCATTGACAGATGACATTTAACCTGAAAGCGAAACTAACAAAGGGAAATAACTCAGTACATGACGTTGCTCTGTGCGTCACGCAGCGTTTTACCCCAACTGGGCGTCTTGCCCACTCTCCGATTACTTATTGCATTACTTATTGGTGTGAATTGTTAAGGATGTCAGAAGATCGTTATCCAAATCAGTCTTATCCTTTTATGAGAAAACTAGATTCAGTTGGCAGAATAACTTGGGCAACGTCGGTTATGTTCCTTTAGTTTCGGATTTAAATGGTACCAGTCAGGATGTTGGTGATATCACATGTTTTATTTCTAATTTCAAGAATCTAATTGTAGACTGTAAACAACATATTTTATTTGTAAAATACATGAGTTTGTATATCTCAGATATTTCAAAGAAGTTAAATCGTTGTTAAATATTGAAAATTATGTATCTTCCATCAATCAAATTGCAACCAAAAGAACTATTTGTTTATTAACATTGTAGTACATGCACTTCCCCTGAGATGTAATATTCGGGGTGTTAATTTGAATAGAATCTGTAAAATGTGTGACTGTCGCCTGATTGAAAATGAAATTCCCTTTTTGTTTGAAAGTGATGCATATGCTTCAATTAGAGAAAATTATTTTCCATCTTGTAGACACAATAAAACATTATCTTAAGTTAATTAGCAGCAAATACAATAACTCATTGTTCAAATGTGCAAAATGTAAGGAAGATCTTGATCTTCGAATGCGTGCTTTTTTCTCTAATAACTAAATTACTGTTTTTTGGGGGTGTTTTTTAATTCTTATTTGCTACTCTTATTTTGTGAATTATATTCCAATTGTACATAGGCCAATAGCCTACAAAACCGAAATAAAATGAACTGAGCTCAGTTGAATAATTTATGAAGTGTACAGACATTAAATGAATTTAATTATTCATAGAATAGTTTTTTTTTCATATTCTAATAACAATATCCGTCGACTCCTATCATTTGGTCATGTAACTATATTACAACCATTTTTTGTCCAAGGGAAATACATATGGATTTTTTTGGGGAAATGATCGCAAAGAGTTATATGGGGAATGGAAATATATTCCATTATTTGTCTAATAATGAGATTCCAATGTAACATATTTGTCATAATAATAATGTCATGCCTTTTTCATATATAAGCGAACACAGATAAATGGAAAAATGAATGTTAGTGGAGCAGTATATACAATATATTTAATGGTGATGTATAGGCTTAAGTCAAGTTAGGCAATTTAAGGCGCTTTAGAACGTTGTTTATAGTAACAAGCACTTCGGTTACGTTTCTTCACCGGTTTCGTTCAATTTTAAAAGATAGGATGTTAATCTCAACCAATAAAAGTGATTTCATAGTGAAAAAGTCGAGATTTCATGTTATATTTGTTTGATTAGTCCAAATCCTAGATGTCAACCCCTGGAAGTTCTGGAACCATTGTTCTTGGATTGAAGCCCATTAGGTTAAATACGTTAACGTATCGATTCCTCTTGACTAAATGCTTACGCCGCCATTTCCCCCCAAAAAAACAGAGAACTACAGATGAGACGTTTAATAACCTTATGATATGTCGGATAAAAGAGATAAATCCGAATATTGAATGTTGGACCAAGATACGTGTCTTCAATTCGCAAAGACTGTGATAAAGCATCTCCATCATCTTATAACTATCTCCAATCAAACTAACTTATATATCTCATCACTCCAAACACTGTGTAATGCATGTCCTTTTACTTTGCATATTGTATAAATCAATTCTGTCATAAATCATATTGCATTGTATACACTCTCCTATGGAGGAATAAAAGCATATATATCATATGTCGGATAAAAGAGATAAATCCGAATATTGAATGTTGGACATTTTCAAATTTGACAACCTTGAATAATGAAAAACAAGCTTCATGCAAAACCGTCATATCAGATTATCACGTATTGAGGTTAGGGCCTACATATATACAGCCAAACTTTCTGCTTGGCATGGCATGCTATTGGAAGATCGAAGAGGCGCTGGGGTCAATTGTCGGATCTGGTCCATGCCTTGGATACACAAAATGGCGCCCTTGCAAGGGTCTCAACACACATCTAATCAACATCCATTGTGAATTGTAAATAATCACCAATTCAGCAACGTATGTGTATGTGTTCTCCTTCTCTCTGTACATGTTTCACTTGCTTGATAACAGTGTTAGTACCTATACACAGAAACTTCGTTTTTATATTAAAGAAGTTGACTTTCTATAAAACTTGATTTTCCTTCAACTACGTGTATATAACCTCTCAAATGCCACTGAAAGAAGTCATACGGTTTAGTTATCATTAGATAGTTAACATCGTATATCATTTTCTTGCAAAGTAGGCCTACCAAATACCTGTATATCTCTTTAACTTTAAAATGACATAATCATTGTTAAAAGCATACATGCTATCGTTTGTTTACTTTTACATTATTACAGGATGTTTTTTTAATATTAAATTCCTAAAACTTATTATATCTTATTATAATGGCATTAATATTCATGCAAATAACAGATAAGACAATCACCATTTTGAAGTCCTTTACAGCTAACCAACGGGAAAGGAAACCAAACAAGATTATACGCATTCTCTCCCACAAATGTAGCTCAAGTCATAATCATGATGCAACTTCTGTGTTGTTCTCGGGCTAAGAAAGGGGGTTGGTCTGATTGGATACAAATCATTTAGCTGTATAATTAGCGACGCTGTTTGTAATATTTACCACTTGGTGTATATACTGGAAACCAGAGAATTGCTCTTATTAAAACACAGTTTAGATCAGGATAATGAAATGAGCTACCTCTGTGTGGGAGGATAGGATTTTACTTTGTGAAGTTCATTTGGACAAAACAACGACTTTGCAACCAACCACAACTGTTGGTCAGCAAAAGATGTGAGAATATATCCTCACAGAATAGTCAGGGAGCCAAAAGACATATTTTCAGAAAAAAGTGATCGCTCTGCTATATTTTGTTTGACCTCATATATGCTTTAAGGACACATTGAAGTGTCAGAAAAATGATGTTGGCAAGCCGATCGCTCTTGCAAGAATTTTTCAGAGAGCCGTTTCCATGGCAACCATCCAAAATACCGAAAAGTCCATGTAAATCACTTAAACTGCCATATCTCTGTAAGTTTTGAACATAAATGGTTACTTTGTGATTCAAATTAAAGGCTTATATTTTATCCATTTGTTTAATTATCTAGTTTGCATCATACATCATTTGCACATTTATGAATACTAATGAGGCTGTGATTTAATTGGATTTTCTTGGTTTTACGAATAGATGTTATAGTTCTTTTCAAATAACACACATCTTATGAATGACATAGATCTAACTTTATACAATTGTGCAAACATCAATGAAGATCTATTGTAAATAGATAATATCAAAGCTTCAGCTTATCTTCTTCTTACTATCAAAAGTTGTTTCAGAAACCTTATAACGATTGCTTTTCAACCTTTACGGTAAAGTTTTTTTATATTCTGATTGGCTTTACATTCCTAGCAATGAAGCTTCCTTTATGTTTATGAGTTTACATACATTTTTTAAGAATAATAACCTGGTTAGCAGTGCAATCTTTTAATTTCATAATGATAAAAAAGATGGCAATAATCTAATAATTTGTAAACAAATTAAGTGAGTTTGAAAAACAAAATGAATATTTGGACGATCAACATCATTGTTGAAAACAGTAAAGAGGTCTTGGTTATAGATTCTTGTGACATTTTAAAGCAATATACACAAAATACACGTAAATAATCTGATATAATATGTTACAACATGCATGATATAATGTCACTAACGAATATAATACGCTATCCTGACACACGTGCACTGACCAGTTCATCAATTTAACTGTCCTCTCAGAACTTAAACTGGCATAATCTGTTGTTCTGTGCTTTTGTAATTATATTTCACTCAAACTAAGAACAAACATGGATTTACATTATGAGTAGAAATTTCCAAATGGATGGTTATTACAATGATAATTACAAAATTACAATAGTTATTAAAAAATATAATGAAAAATGCCACAATCATAAGGTCGTTAAGCTGCATTTTAGAAATTGGAATAATCAGGTAGCAAGAAGTTTTATTGATTATCCACATTGTGGACAATAGCTACATTTTGTGTAGACTGTTTTCAAACATGTAGGTGGATGGAGGGTTACAGCAATTTTTACATTACATATAATACATTGGTATGATGATAATTGGGCAATGCATCTTTGTATGCAAAGTATGAGTATTCAAATCGTTGAAAATGTTATGGGCTTCCTTGGCTAGTTTATGTAGGACATTGGTTTTGTGGTTGAGAAGCTTGTGAGTGTCGAAATGACTGGAATGCTATGGGACGCTTTTGTGAGATGTATAAGTCGAGGTTGTGGAGGACCTAGTTCTAGACAGAATAAAACACCTACCCATCTCTCAGGCGCAGTCAAAGCAAGGTGTGGTGAAATTAATATATATATTGATAGGACACAACAGCATCTTGGAGAACAGGTGTTATCTGGTCCCAACTCTTTGTTAATAAACAGAAATGCTATAGATTTGAAGTTGCCAGTGTTGCACTTATAATGATTGCAAGTTTCAATTGACTCAAACATGAGTGTGAAAATGGATGCCACAATTTGGGGGACCTGTAGTGTGCAAGTGTGGTCATATCATTTTCTATTTCCACTTATTGAGAGCAGAATTTGGCTGCTAGTAGGTTAATATAACTGGTTCCTATTATTACATTATGAAACAAAAGTAAAAGTTCACTGTAAAGTCAAACTTTCTTAAAGTGACAGAGTATCTTTCTTAAAATTTTATTTGGTTTTGATAAGCTACAAAATATCTAATATGCTGATTGAAGTTCATATCTCATCACTGGACTTGCAAATATATCCATTTATGCACAATATCTCTAAAATGCTTGATTTTATGGAAACATCAAGAAAACATCTCAAATACGTTTAATATTCGAAAATATGGATCCATTAATCTACCTATTAGTTACATTACCTAATAAACAATACCGAATCAAATATATCTTCCTGTCAGCTTATGGCAAGGTTTCAAAATTACGTTTGGCTAATTTACGCGCGCTACTCGAGCCACATTGTCCGGTTTTCGATCAAAATCCCGACTTTGAATGGCCGCATTTTCGCTCTGATGTACTGATTGACCTTTAACTTGTTATTTTCAGTAACAGTTAGTGATTCCCGATGTAATAACATCGATTTCAAAATTTGACATATGTGATCCTATCAACATACTCTGTGTCTCTTTAAGAATCACTGATGTTCAAATTGAAGTCTGTTGCAGTATGTGCATTTGTATTGTGAAGCAGGAAAGTTTGAAATACAGGGACAGGAAAAGAATTTCAGATTAACATGTAAAATGCTTAAGTGCAAACATTTTAATACAGAAACTAATGTATAATGGAATTGACTGCATATGAATGAAGAGTAACTATAAATGTTTTATTGCAGATATTTATAAAGGAAGTAGTTTGGATAATTTTGTAATGGTGGACAAACAAAGGTTTGTTGGCGACATTGTATTCATTAGAAAACATGCTGAATACTTTACTCATGCGAGGAAATATGGGTATAAGTGAAATTTTGCGTAAGGTTCGTAAACACGAAATGTAGCGCCTACACATAATGGAATGTCTATTGTCATGGATGTGCTCATTAAAGTCAAAGATCTTCACGTACATGTAAAACAGAAACAATGCTTATGGACTGTCATATTCCTTTGGTCAATGAAATGTTTAAAAAGTCTTCCTCTAGGTTAGACGAGCATCACACGCAAACATAACCATGCACGTGACACTAAAGAAGCATGTGGATGGAGACAGGGCTTTTGCACCAATGTCATTCTTCAGTATGTCAGTGGCAAAATGCAATAGGCTTAACAGTTAGGGAATGCAACAATCGTAATCGTCATTGCACAGACAAATCGAGAACAATTAGGTGCTGCAGGGATCCATAACAGGCATCATATCAGTGTTACGCCAACGTCACAGAACAGCACGTGAAGCATGGTGCGGGGCTCATTGGAGATTGAATCGTCATCAGGGCAGTTGTCAAGACGTCTGACGAGTGTCGCTTCACATTGCAGTTCAATGATGAACATTCAAGGATCCTTATAAGGCCCGGGAAAACCTTTCTTGGCGTTACTGTCTGTAAACATGACAGGTTTGGAGGAGGCTCCGTTATGGTGTGGGGTGCCTCCAGTCTTCATCACAGAACCCCTTTTTATACCATTCGGAATAATCTTAATGGTTTGAAGTACAGGGGAGAGATCCTTGGACCCCTGGTTGTTCCAACAATTTACACCCTTGCTCCTCAAGCGGTATATCAAAATTATAACACAAAACCACGTGTTGTGACTGATTTCCTCCAACAGAGAGGTGACTTTAGGATGAAAAGGCCTACATATTCCCCTGATCTTGCCCCGTTAGAGCATGTATTGGATATCCATTGATTGCGTGTCCATCAGCATCACTGGAAACTCTAGTCAGATGCATGAGGTCCAGAGTGTGTCAGAAATCATTGTGAACATACTCACTTCTGATTGTGGGACTTACTATATTGACCAACAGTTAATAAGTGTTTCCATATTTCTAAATAAAATATGTCTGTCTGTCTGCCTGTCTGTCCATATTTCTTTTAATGAGTAAATTAAAGATTATGTAAACTAGATTATTAATATAAATAAAAATATAAGTCAATGAACAAATAACCTTTTGAAAACAAAAAGCTAGCTCCATTGCTAGGAATGTAAAAGCAAACAGAATATGAAGGATACTAAACCAGACCGGTTGTTAAACAAAACATTATCAAGTTTCTGCAAGGATGTTTCATCATGACATGAAAATAAATGGAAACTAAACACATACAATCTATCTACGAAAGATCTTCATTGTTGTTTCCACAATTTAACCTATTAAAGTCACAAGATTTATGTTATTTGAAAGATAACTTACCGTTATCCGTAATACCAAGAAAATCCAGTTGAATCACAGCCTCATTATTATTCATGAATATGCAAATTATGTATGATGCAAACTAGATCCTTTGCCAAAAGGAGTAATTAAAATTCTTTAATTTGAATCATAAAGCAACCTTCTATGATTAAAACTGGCGGCGATATGGCAATTTTAGTGATTTACATTGAAATTTTGGCATTTTTATGGTTGCCATGGAAACAGCTCCATAAAATATTCTTGCAAGAGCGAGCAGCTTGCCAACATCACTTTTCTGACACTTAAATATATACTGAATGTAAATATATAGTCAAACCAAATATAGCAGAGGGTGTCAGGTCAAACCTCTTTTTTCGATCTTACAGACTTTGGCTCCCTGACTAGAACAAATGCCTTTGGAAAACACATTTTTTTGCAAAAGCTAAAAATAATTGTTTAAAGCATTATTCTTCATTTAAAAACTAAAATGACCTTCAAATGGATAATTAGCAAATGCCAACTACTCTGTAGTGAAACCCATTTTTAATGATGTTCATAAACTCAAGAGGTTTTAGTACAAGATGTTGTATATTCTAAGCTTCCTTATTCACTTATACTTGACAATAAACAGATGTTCTGAAATTTTGAAATCTTTAATAACGATATATGATATGATATATATGTAAAACCATGATGTCATGTACTTAATGGTCTCTTTTCGATATCATATAATGATAATTTATCATCAACAAGACTTTAAAAAAAATCATTTCTCTCTCCGGCATTTGATACATCTCACATTTTGAATCATTCAATAACGTTAGAATCAACTTAATATTCGATTATAACAATGATTTTATTTTTACCTCGATTTATCTGAAGGCTTTAAATAGGCTACGTGATAATATCTGCTTTTTGAATGAGATAATGTGAGTTGAACTCAATATTTGTTTATGATTATCTCCTTTATAAAACCTATTTTCACACGAAGTTTCGGGGCATATTCTGGCCACGTCAGATGGTGTAAGTGAATGGCAGTGCTATATACTGCATGTGCTCAATGTGTCCGAATGCTAATAACCAACAATGATATCACTTTGTGCAAGCATCATCCAAACAACAGTCGTCATACATACGTCATACGTCAATGACTGCATGACCATCGGCTTCTGTACATTCAGTACAATAACGTTAGGCCTATAAGTGCCGTATGTATTTTGCTCCTAATAACTCAATATTGGCATGAATTTATTTCCAATAACTTAAAAACAAGTTTTCACACCTCCAGGTAATGATAATGATGGATGAACTAGTCCATTGCTTCATGAGTATCAACAGAGATGTATTTCGTGTATTCAAACAAAGATTGTGTCAATGCCTTCTTTTCTTATTGACAATCATTGATAAATCTAATCACTCAATGATGGCTAGTTCCAGAGAGTTCCCATAAATGCTCCATCTCCCTTATATCAAGTTCTGGTATTCGGTTTTGATCTGCCCAGGCAGTTTTGGTAATGGGAGCAGACGACAACCTCGTTCTTCCGCTCAAACATCTCCCACCTGCACTTGCTGGTCTGGATGAACCGGGGCGAGAGAGAGGTTTCACCCAGGACTTGTTGTACTTCTGACTGCTGTATTGAGATAGAGAAGAACCCATCGGCCGCCACGTGTCACACTCATCCAAGGGTTTGCTCTTGCCGCAGAACTGATCTATCTTCTCAGAAACGTTCTTGAAGTGTTCTTGTTCCTGATGTTTCCTCAGAAGCAGAAGTTGACTGTAGAAGGAACTCCTGTCACGAATTTCTTCCTCTTCGTAATACCGTATATCGCGCTGTCCTGCGTCTATTTTAGCACCCCGTCTGTACTGTCTAGTATCTGTGAGTCTTGAAGAATTCGTCATGGCTGTACCAGGTCGAAGGTCAACTCGAGATTTCTGGCGGTCTGTGAAAGCGTCAATATTTGAAAATTCTTCATCTTTATCGAACCCTGACTCGTTGATTAACTTGCTCATGCGCTGTATGAGAGGGGAAGAGAAGGGTCGACTACTCATAGTGGTTTTCAGTTTTTGTTGGCGAGTTTGTCTCTCCAGAAACTCCTCCATTGTGACGGACTGGGGCCTGTCTCTCTTCTCGTTTATCTCCCTTTGTCTGTCCCGGTACTTCTGGAGCCGGTGTCTCATCTCGTTCTGACCTTTGCGCATGTCCACTGCCACCACCTTTCCGGCTGCATTAAGACTTGCTATATGGAGCCCCAAACGTCGTCGTTCTAGAAAGTTATCTCGAATCGATTTCTTCTCGAAGTCATTGTCCATTCTTCACCTGAAAGAATAAATTCAGTATTTTCTAATAACGTATTATGGTTTTTAATATACTGTTTTCAGGAATTCTATCCATAAGCATTAGTGAATTTTTTTTAATGCAACTTTTGAAATATCTTTGTCAAGCTTTTAAACAACGAGAGTCATTCATTAATCAATAGTATTATGTGCTATATAAATGTTCATTACGTTTTGTAACTTTGTATGTTCTATGGCTTGTGGCCTAAAACTTAAAATAAATTCTTCTTAACTAGTGAACATTGTGCTACATGTATCATGGGAATTTTATATCATTCGGCCAAATGGTCACACAGTCTTCCCTAACGGTAGCATGTTCCCTTCCTAAAGAACAGTTCTTGTAGGTTGAATTAATTTATATCAATATAGTGCTTTGTGAATAATTCAATATATATTATATATAATTGTGAATATATTAATTCAGTAGTATCCTCACTTCTGCAAACGAATATGAAATATGAATGTTGAAAAAAGCTAATAAAGCTATTCGAATATTCAAAGGAGATATTGATTAAAAAATGACCTCCATAATTGTAAACAGAGATTGTTGTCAATGACATAATTCAATTATTCAACCTATCTATTCCCTTTATTTGAAACACGAAATCAGGATTTTCATCGTCGGCACACTAGCTTTTGAGTGCGACGTCTAGAAAAATGCAGATATGGTATGGTGTAACGTCATAAGTAGTCATGACTGAAAAACATAACTAAGGTGTAATTCATTAAATTTTGGTATTATATACTTTAAATCGGACTTGATCTTGATATAAATCATAAGCCATCGTATATCATTTAAACATTTATACATTTCTCTGAGTTGGATTAGTAATCAAGCTTATGTGAATACCGCTCCATGCTATCATAACACTGAAATTCACAGTACATTTGTCAATAAATGTACTTATTAATGATATCACTGGACCGAAAAATCGTTTATCTCTGGCAAGTATTACAAACTTCGTACAACCAAGGAGTGCTTAGCTTACAAAGGAATAAACACATATTTTATCGCATAATTTCTAGTTGAGATGATCTCGTATGGATAGCAATAGCTATGAAAACAATATGACTCGTATAGCAGGGATTGGGGAAGGTAGAAACTGTGGGGACCTTGGATTAAAATTTTCTCGTTTGATTTTAAAGTTTACAATTGACATAAGTGAAATAGCTGAAATAGTCAAAGATACCTTTCTCAATCCTTTTAACTAAACAGGTAACTCTTAAACGGCATTTATCTCTAAAATAGACCTCTTCAATATCCAGTAATAATAAACATTGATTTTTAGCGAGTTTATTTACTCAAATATGAATTAAAAGGTCGCTTGTCAAACTCTTCTTACCTTTTTATTCAGTGCTCACAAACTCTCCCTTGAATGTATCTCCACAAAGATATTAATTCACAAAGCTAAAGAACCAGGTTGTTGTGTTGTACTCGCTTCTTCAATATATAACACACATTTGAACATATGGATATAGTTGTAACAGGTTATAAACAGACCCGTAATAATATCACAAACAGCCCTGGGGTGCATTACCAGAATCTCACCAATCATAACACATTGTTGGGATTAAAACCACCCATTTCCGATATGCGTCAACATTACTAACGGGTGCAGGTTGAGAAATATATCCAGGTAATCGGCTTGTGACAAAATCGTCTAAAGCTTTCATATTTTGTATGTAAAGCCACGGGCGACTGGCATATATTGACCGAAGCTTTGAAGCTGCGTTCGTTACTGGTTCGTGCATGACTGCATAAAAAGGATTTTGTCGTTTGTAAATTCGAAGCCTTGATTCGTAAGTGGTCTGTCAGCAACGCTTGAGCTCTCATAAGGACGCCATGGCAGTGACTACAAGCAAAGCTTTGCTAGAGAAGTCATGCTCTGCAGATACACTCTATAGGTTCCTCTCATCTAGTGTTGTTCCTTACATGCCCTGGTAAATAAATGTGCCCTCTATATATACATAACAAGTTTGATAATGTTTGAGAAATTCTTGACACACAAATATGAATTGAGTGCTTGTGCCTTTAAATATGAACACTTGTATATGGGTAATTGACCCGGTGGTTCAAATTCTTTAAGTGCTCACATTCACTTTTACTTATCATAAGTGATAACTGATTGTTCTATTCTATATGTTCAGTTTAAATGAAAACAACATTTATGAATACTGCTCTTAGGCGCTATACATGAGCAAATTACACACTATGTACCCATGCACATACATACATGTGTAATAGTAAATATACTTTCTGTTCACATGTTAATAAGCAATATGGTGTAATTGTCAATTAGATATGTCAATGATATATAAATCATGAACCAAAAGGTAAAAATATTTGATTCTAGTGCCAAATTTCATTATATTAAGACGTCTTGGCTACAAGAGGAGGATGGATATTCCTGTTATACAAGCAAAGGCCTTGTCCTGGGTCTAGTTCTAGAATAGAGAGTACGGTCACAAGAGAGAACAAGGGTTTAATGGTGTCACATTGTCAATGATAAGTTTTATGATGATCTGTGGATGGAAAATCTAGAATCATACATCGCAATGGAATTGAAAAGTGGCAAGAGCAGTTTGCTCAATGTATCGGCTGCATAATATGGCACGGTTGGAATATCTTTTGGAGAAACGTCGTGACACCAACAGTCTGAACTGGAATCCTCGATGTTTAAACGCTAATGTCATGAAGTTATATGCCCTTGGTGTTAACATTGACATGTATGTGATAAATGTTCATACCATCATCGTCCTGATATTGTAACGTGTTATAGAGAAGGAGGATGGTGATTTTCGTTGTTGATGTATGTCAAGCTCCACTCTGGAAATACAAGTCCTCTTTTATCAAAATTGATATGAAGAATGGTCCATTTTAATATTGTAAGATTGATTGTTTTCATAATAATCATGTTCCCATAGATACACTAACTTAATACCTTAACAAGAGCAACACAAGGATATTAGCCATGCACATAACAACGTAGATACAAATAGTTACCGGTCACAAAGTAAATGTAACTATAGATTATGTATACAACATATCAAAATTTAGTTTCAGACATTGTCATTTAACCATTTTTATGTACGAAATCACAAAATGACAACTTTTTATATATTTTATGCGTTTGCATACATGAGTAAAAATAAATTTGATTCTCATGACACTATTTACATAGTATGTATATGTAAATTTACATTTATACATGACCTTCCCAGTTGTGGAAAGACAGAAAAATCAGAGACTCTATATACATTTATATATATATATATATATGTATATAGAGTCTCTGGAATAATAAACACAAATCGATCCCCCTTTCCTGTACCATCTGGAAATATATACAGCTTTAATCAAATCATAAACACAAATGAGTGCTATTGAGTAAGGATGTAGGTATCGACACAACAAACATATCATCATCATCAACATATGCACCAGGTATCATCACGATGAATCAGCACACGATACACTAATTAAGGCGGTCCTCCCCCTTATTGAGACATGGGCCATGACTTCTGACAGCACCGTCTTCCACGGGTTGCACCTTAATTGCATTAATATTTCAGGTGATCAGAACTAATCAACTCTTCGTGTTGTCTTAACGCCGTGCAGGTAGAAACAACAGGTAAATATGGACCATTGCCGGGATACAGACACAAACAATCAAACACCGCCACATCTTCACTTCATTCCAACTTGGTACATACATCATGGCGGAGGGTCTTACTTGATCTGCTGATGAAACTGTAAGTTTTTATGATTTTGATGATTTAAGAATGTACATGACTAAGTGAAACATTCCTCAAAATTCCTTAACAGAACATCCCTTAATATTAGGATCATGGTCATTTAAAATGTGTGACATTAAATGATATCATTATCAAATAAATCAACAAGAATTTTTTATTCAGAATGCATTTTGCTAACTAGTTGTTTTGCAATACCGATATTTATAGATTGTTATGTTCATAATGTTGTATTCGTTTCTTTTAGTTTCAAAAATCGTTTCTCAAAGGATTGTTTACACAAAAATGAACAGTCAAATGTCAAATGTTTTACTGAAGAAACTGTCATCACAATAGTTACACCACAAATCAATAGATCAGATTAACTAATAATGTAAATTTATGTACATGTTGTAATAAACACTGTACTTTATCAAATGGACAATGTACTTGAACAAAGTCAAGTAGATCTTAAAGGGGGATTTTCTGAAAACAACTAACTTATTGGAACACTATATATGATTTCTGAGTACGTCTTAAAAATTACTTTTTCATCATTGAAGAGAATGTAGGGATTACATCAGGGGTTTCATTACATACTTCTGATCAAGTAGTAAGAATTTTCACCACAACGCGGTGTCAAAACTTGTTAACTAGCATTCTTAGCTCTCCCAGAAAAGTATTGCTACTTCTATAAAAGGCAAACTCAGCCTGAGGTCATGTAAAGTTCAGGCAAAATGTTAATTAAAGCTTTTTCTGTTAATTGAGACGCTACAAGCATGCACAATAGGTACAGATATTGATGAAAATATCATCCCGTCTCTTTAGGGGGATTCTGAGTTGCATTAGTTTTACACATTAGTCAAACTCATTTGAATAGATTCCATTAATCAATTTATTAATTTTTGTTGCCGAATGTAGATACAATGGCTTCATACACAAAATCGGAAGAGTCAAGTCTTACCTCACAGGACTCCCAGGACTTGGGGGATGAGGAGGAGTATTTCAGACAAGATGGCGACGAGGAGGGAGGACACTTCTACAGCGGAGACGAGGAGCAGGGAGAACTTCTCATTCTGCCAACTATTCCAGACATCAGGAAGGACAAGGATATTGTCGTCAGAAGTCCTGATCCACGAAACAAAAGTGCTAAAATACGAAAGAAGAGTTCCAAGGGTTCTGTGAAGAAACCGGATGTGACTTTCTACGACCAGCAGTTCCCTTTCATAGGTGAAGGTCGTTTTCTGACCGAAGGTTTGCCCGATGAGGAGGTCAAGGTCGACGACGAAGAAGAGCCCTCTGATGACGTGTTTATAACTTCAGTGGACAGGGACTCGAGTACTAATGAGGATGACGGATATGACACAGATCTTGGAGACAGTAAGAAATCATTTCGTATCATGAATATTGGTTTGGTTATAGTTTGCCTATTTAGAATGAACTAGCATTGACGGGTGTATCTAAAAACATCAATGAGAAGGAATGTGTAATATCAAATTGTGGCGAGGTATCTTTTAAATGTTCAGCGTGACATTGTGTGATAGTGTATTGTCTTGTGCCTTGAGTTGAAGCAAAATCGAACATCTGACCATGATATGGATGGTGGCCAAGAGACCCAAATAACATAACGTTGTATGAATTAAGTCATGAATTTAAATAAAGCACTATGATTTTGTTAATTACGATGATTTGAAATGAAAGTAAAAGCAAATTCGGTCGTTACTGTTAAGAATAGGTCAACGATCCTTTCAACAAAACATATTTTGTTTTGTCAATTTGTCACAATCTGCATTTGATATTCCAGAGGAAGAGTACAGGAATAAAGAGTTTGAGCACCGGCGCCTTGTTTCTCGTGAAAACACGGACATCGGCCACATCTCGTACGAGGACGCGTGTAAGACGTACGATGCCACGCCCCTCCGGCGCGTGACCACACAGCTGAGACTTACCAAGATGCAGCTGCAGCATGTCGGACTCAACCTCAAACAGGTCAAGGCCATCTGTGTCGGGCTGATGGTGAGTTCCTTCAATGATCATAGGAACTCGTTTTAAAAGGAACTAAATTAAAGAGTTTTGGGTCGTAACATTTTAAACAGTGTCATTTGATCGAGAAGTTTCGACTGTTGCAAGAAATTGTCATTTTAAAGACGATCGACGTCGTATAATGACTATAGGAAGGTTTGAAAGTGCGATCATGATCGAAAACCTTTGAATTTGCCATTCTAGAACATATATGATTATTTTTATATTTTTCGTTGAAAACGCGCATTTTTTTAATAATTGCCATTTTGGGATGAATGCTAGAGATTTTAAATTCTTTTGTAATGAGTTATGCCATTTACCTTTATATCAAAGCAAAACAATATATGATAAAACTCACGGAGTGGCGCTTTAAACTAAAGCTCTTGTTATTCTCAATGAAAAAAATATGTCTTTCATAAGCATAGTTCTTTAATGTTTACTCGTGAATTGGAATCAAATCATACATTTATACATTAACAGAAAAGTTGATTTTTTTTATTTGTTTGACAATGTTGAATAACTTCACTATGTTATATAGGTTTGAGAACGTTTGAATCTCTTTCCATGTTATACCACACGTAAATCTGTCAAACACAACGTTTTCTCTAACATTTCAAACATTCGATAAACAGAACAGCCGTCAACATTTATGAGTTGCAAGTCTTTTCTAAAATAAACGATATATATGTAGTGTAGATATAAACCGTTAACATATTGTAATGTATTCGATAAGAAATGGTGAAGTTTTCAAAATTAAGAAAAATAATTATTTTACATGGTAACATGAACTGTGGAAGAAACGTAAGTTCATCAGCTGTACGATTGATGATTAATTCCCTTCTTACACCTCTCTCTCTCTCTCTTCAGCAAGAAAGAAGCGTATGTTCATTAGCTGTACGATTGATCAATAATTCCCTCTATACACCTCTGTCTCTTCCAGAACAACACGAAGGTGGAGGACCTTGATCTGGAGGGTAATGGACTGGACGGGGAGGGTATCTCTCACATCTCCGACCTGCTCCAGAAGAACAAGTTTATACTCAGAGTGGTGAGTCATCAGGAACTGACATTATATTTTCTGTCTTTAGTAAAAACACATTTCTAGTAACGTGTTTATTTGAATAAAGGATATGAAAATCATTTTATAATATAGATAAAATATTGTTCACAAAACTAAATACCATTTACTTTATGAACAGCTGCTGATAAAACACTGTGAAAGATTTCCAATGTAAAATCATCACTGTTGGGAATAAATTATTTCAATTGAAATAATTTTCGGCCAAATTTCGATGAAAATAATCAAAATCATATATTTTATGAAATAAAAACTTGATAAATTTACAAATGATATTCCTTAAATTCATCGAGGAGGTTAATTGTGTTTCATTTTACACCAAAGTGCTGCAAAGCTGTCTGCAATAAGTGAACCTTAGTACTATTGGTATAATCTTGAAGTATATGACAGGAATATATTTTTCTCTATCTTCTCTAAAGATCGTATAGCCTTTGACAGAAAGATGGTTGTCGAATCGTTATATTACACGATATTAGAACTAAGTAAGTAACAATGCGAGGTAAGCATGCGCAGCTGTAGTACCCAATGTAAATACATTTTGAACAACAGTTCTTTTTTAGGTCAGACAGTACAAACAAATATGGAACTATTCTTATATTCTTTAGCACATTATCATTTCTTAAAATTGTTGCTGTAATATCCAAAGTCATGTCCTCCTTACAGAGCCTGAAGGACAACGAGCTGGAGGAGAAGGGGTCTGTAGCTATCTCAGACCTTCTTCAGGCAACTACCTGGCTAACACAGCTTAATCTGGATGGTCAGTACTTTACATTTTGTCAAATTTTACAAATTGTAACAAAAGAATGAACATTGAATTTTGCAACCTGCTTAAGTCTACGACAAAACAAAACACTTATATTTAATATTGAATTTAAATACTTTTAAGATTATTGATGGTCAGTAGATTATTTTTTTATATTTTACAAATATTTGATGACAGTAAACATTGAAATATATACGGTGCCTATAGATCTAATCGGAATAGCCAAAACAGTTATTTTTTACGTTACATTTATATACTATTCTGTAATTGGTCAGTAATTAAAAACGGTCTTGATCAATTTATCCATTTAGCTTTTTATCTAAAACAGTGGTGTTGGTTATTATAAGGCGCAAACATATATATATGTTTATTTGTTTGTATTTGGAGGTTGCTTATGTTTCATTGTTTCCCACCAGGTTGTCAGATCGGTGATCACGAGATTCTCCACCTGTCGACAGGTATCCAGGTGAGCACTCAACTCTACAATATGTTATATATCAACAGTTTCTGAGAGCAAAACAACTTCAAGAAAAGAAAGCTAAGGTTTTCAACTATTTTTGGATTACGTGTATTCAATATGCAAAGTTATGATAAAATTCATTTTAGAAAAGAAAAATAAAGTTTGACTTAAGTAGCAACATTTTCTTAAACCCAAGGGCAATAAAATGGATTTTACTCCTCGAGCTTTACAATATATGTTATATATTTCTCTCTGAAAATTGTTAATTTTCCTTCGTTGACCTGCTTTGAGTAAACATTGCCATAATTCAAATTGATTGAAACATTAGCTTTTTTTTAATGTACAAAATGCTATATACAATGATTTTGACAGTCCTTTGTAGATAATTGTATTTTGAAGGTTTGAAGGTATTCTGTTTTAACGGTTTGTTAATTAAATCATTTTTAAATCACTTCCGTTTGAAGAATGATAATATCCTTGTTTTATCAAATTGAATCATTTAGACCAAATTTCGAAGGACAGATTACCCAGAGAGAACACACCAATACTCAGTTACTACAGAATCCGCGAAATAAAGCCAATAACTTTATGATGTGATCTCCCTATGAATGTACTACAGACATGAGTCCTTAAAGTACTGAATTAAAGATTGACTGTCAGAAAGCTTATTAAAATACTCTTTAAAATGAAAGACATTATTTCCTTTCAATTCATTTTTGGGAGTAGATATCGGAGTATATCTTGATATAATTTATGTGGAAATCAAAAGAACATCATTTCGTGTCCATATCATATTATAGATATAAATAATACATATTCTATATACCACTGCATTTTCTCTTCCAGAACAACGAAAGTGTGAAGTGGTTATCACTAAGCCATAACAAAATAGGGATTATCGGCGGGGTGCAACTCGGGCGAGCTTTAGGTATGTTAGTACTTAGTAGTCTGACCTTTTGGTATAACTCTTATCGTTAAATGGTTTTACTGAGATTTCTTAATGTAATCTAAAGATAAGCTCGACTAAGACATTATAAACAACATTCGGCATAACGGAGAAGTTAACATAATAACAGCATTTGAGTCAAAGAATGCAATGACTATTACTTTTATAAAGTTTTATGAAGATGCTTTATATATATGTCACAGAAGGTAGATTTTACATTTCGTGACGACTTTACTCATTCATATCATTGTCGGTGACGTTAAAGACAACCTTAGATTATATAATGGAATATTTAAACAAATTTCATTAGCCTTGCGACTAACAATTTTCGATGCTTTTCAATACTTTTCAAATTTATCAGCCAATTGTGGGTTTATGTATTTGTTCATAGTGGCCGTTTGTGTATTATGTTTTATTTGCCTGTCTCACAAAATACGGAACATAAATTTTAAAAAATATATTATTCTGATCTAAGTGAGATCAATAAGTAACTAACTAGCTAAGTAAGTAATAACTTGCCTATGTTGGTGTATTGATGATTCAAAACATTCGCAGCATTGTTTACGTGATAAGGTGCTTAAGAACAGTTATTGTATGTGTCAATAGACAATCATATGGTGACTGACTCTGATTAATTGATATGGCAAAGCTTATTGAACTGTGTTAAGTACTACCTGTGATATGATTGCGTTAATTTTCATAAAATATCAAACAAATGTACATTTATATTTATTAAAGAACTTTTACCCACAAATAACCCATTTTCATTATTCTTATCAATACAATATCCTGATTATTTTCAATGGTGGACATTTGTATCTTGTATCTTGTATCTATCTATATAACTTTGCTCTGTAATAAATGCATTTTGAATCTCAACAAAAAATAATATAATTAATGTAGTGTAAATTATTTTTCTTTCCCTGCCTACCTAAAACAAAGGCATTTTACAAAACATTAACCAAACACAAGTTTATTCATTCAAAATAATACAGATATGTGTTATTTCAAATATGCCATAATCAAATGAATCACATGTCTTTTAGAAATGAAAAAACTCGAAACTTACTGCAGTGTTGCTTTCTTTTGACCGGTACATCCTATCGAGTAGGTGAAGACCCACAACAATGAAGGAAAGAGCAGTTAACCAAATATGTTTAAGCCTATTTATGACAAAAATATTTTACTTAACAATTTCAATCCTTAGAAGCAGTGATAAAACAAGTATTTGTCACAAAGGTGACATGATCCCCCGCCGCAAATTGATGTTAACAACAAGAAGCTGGACGGACGTACGGAGCGGAATACTATGTCCCCCGTGAAGGCTCAAGGTTAATGGGTTCATGAGATATGGCGCTAACAACATTTTCAAAACTGGTCAATGTCTCGCCGTGACCTTGAAAATGAGGTCAAGGTCACCGAAAACTTTTCAGGTCTGCGTATTCCCCAGAGGAAGACTGGTACCAAGTTTGAAGATGCTTGGTTGAGCGGTTCATTAGATATTGCGCTAACAACATTTTTAAAACTCGTCAAAGTCTCGCAGTGACCTTGAAAATGAGGTCAAGGTCACCGAAAACTTTTCAGGTCTGCGTATTCCCCAGATGAAGACTGGTACCAAGTTTGAAGATTCTAGGTTGAGCGGTTCATGAGATATGGCGCTAACAACATTTTCAAAACTGGTCAAAGTCTCGCTGTGACCTTGAAAATGAAGTCAAGGTCACCGAAAACTTTTCAGGTCTGCGTATTCCCTGGATGAAGACTGGTACCAAGTTTGAAGATTCTAGGTTGAGCGGTTCATGAGATATGGCGCTAACAACATTTTCAAAACTGGTCAAAGTCTCGCTGTGTCCTTGAAAATGAAGTCAAGGTCACCGAAAACTTTTCAGGTCTGCGTATTCCCCAGATGAAGACTGGTACCAAGTTTGAAGATTCTAGGTTGAGCGGTTCATTAGATATCGCGCTAACAAGAAGCGGGACGGACGGACGTACGGACGGACGTACGGACGGACGTACGGACGGACGTACGGACGTACGGAGCTGAATACTATATCCCCCGCTTCGCGCTAAACGCGCGGCGGGGGATAATAATTGATAAGCCTGATTTCCGACTTGTAGGATGTCACTTTATAATGTGAATAAATGTTCATTATCATAAAAGTCTAAATGCTGAAAATCCCCTATTCAGGGACAAAGAACCAGTAATTTGCGCGCGCCAATCGAGCCACATTGTCCGGTTTTCGATCAAAATCCCGACTTTGAACGACCGTATGTTCGCGCTAATGTACTGATTGACCTTTAACTTGTTATTTTCAGTAACAGTTAGTTGTTCCCGATGTAATAACATCGATTTCAAAATTTGACATATGTGATTCTATCAACATACTCTGTGTCTCTTTAAGGAACAAAGAACCAGTAAGAGATGCCAGATTTCTTGCTTAAAGGAGTGACAGGGATCACTTTATATGTGAATTAATATATGTTTGTTATGTTTGTGTCTTCAGGAACCAACTTGTACCTAGAGTATGTGAACGTCAGCTGGAATCAGATCAGAGCCAGTGGAGCCGTCTCCGTCTGTAAGAGTCTGCAGGTGCGTGTTTGTGTTAAATTGATGAATGTAAAAGGGATAGATGCACGTTAAATGACCTAACGAAAATAAATGTTTCAATTAAAAGACAATACATTTATAACTCAAAGAATGCAGTTCAAAAACATATGAACAATGTTCAGTAAAGCTCGGGGCAATGCATTTCCTACCTCAAACATTAAAAAATGACGTGCTAATGATCCCTTAAAGTAAAGGTAAAATATTTTATGCCAATCAAGGTCGTACTAAAATCGTTGAAAGCTTAGGAAGAATATGAAATATGAATACGGGATTTTAAAAAAAGTTTTGGAACTCCTTTCTTTCTAGTATGCCATTTCCATCGTGGACAGGATGTCTTGTATTAGATATAGTTCGGTCATACAATTACGCTGATTAGAATATAATCGAGGTTAAAAATAAAACCGCCCTAGTTTACAAAGTACCTGAATATCGGTTGTTCACCTCGGATGTAGCTCATTTATTAAAGTGTTCACACATCACCATCAAAGACGATATCAGGTAACTGTTGTTGTTGCTTCTCTGTTTGACATTCAGCATTGTAAGGCCAGAAGAACGTTTAAACTCGCGCTGCACTATCGCTGTCGAAATTAATCTAGAATGTAAACTGTATTGCGGATAATAAAGAATGATAAAAACATGCTCGTATGTTTGAAATACTATCAACAGAAGAACCACACCATACGTAAGTTGGACGTCTCGTGGAATGGACTGGGGTTCGAGGGAAGCTTGGCCGTGGGGGAATCTCTGAAGATGAACAAGACCCTCAAGGTGCTTGATATCTCCAACAACAGGATCAACTGGGACTGTGTTCCCTACATAGGCAGGGGACTCAGGGCTAATAAGACGCTGGAGATCCTCGATGTAAGTTATCATTCAAAACTTGCTTTCATAGAAGACATCGCTTGTTTGAGATCTACAGGCAACTTTTACAGTTTTGAAAATGAGTTTTGCCTCAACAGTTTATTATCATATTTGCCTTGACGAAATGAGTTTATCAATGTTATTCTCGCTTCAGCTCGGGTACAACCCCCTGTCTATGGAAGGCTGCGATGAACTCCTCGAGTCTATAGCAAAACCTTCGTGTGGACTGAAGCATCTGGGCCTTGAGGTAGAATGAAAGACTAACAGTTACTATCAAAAGCGCAGTAGCACATTCTTTTACCAATTTAGTTTCTTCAGATTTTGCCCAATAGATAATAGTTTGTGTTGAGCATCTTTTGATCATTCGCGTTTTGGAAATGGATTTGAACTTTGAACGTTCGTTTTAGGACTCCTTTTTTTTTTTTTGTATATTGCCTTGCAGTTCGTAAATTTTTTTTTTCTTTTCACGGCATATCTCTTTACCTAAATATGTGCTCATCCCCCTTACTATGCATGATCACTTAGTTTTGCTACACACATAAAAATGACTATATGAATGATAAAGGATTTCTATCATAATGTAATAATAAAACCCCAGTCAACAGTCTGTTAAATTGTAACTGTACAAGTACATATCTGTATTTATTTATATCGTTTATCTTGACAAACGAAATATGTTACCCACTTAATAACTAATTTTGTTTTACTTAGACGAATGAAATTTTCTCTTGTTAAGGAAGGGAAGTTTCACTTGTTGCATGTACCACTTGTAAATGGTCATATGCATGGGTTACAGAATGGGGTTTAGGTAATGGTCGTTTCCTGTTTTATAAGAAGGAAATAATTTCCTGTGAAGAAAAATGTTTCCATGGTAGTCATAGCCTCATAGGCCTATGGTACAAGGTGGTCATATTAAATGGGTTATCTATGTAACGGGTTTGGTTATGCAATGCATAGCTCAATGAATACCTTTTTAATGGTAATGTGGAAATATTAAATTATACTTTTTTTTTTTACAGAATATACCAATAAACTCGAAGGTAGCGTTCAGTGCCACAGAGATATCAAGAACCCGGAAGTTCACGCTCCACCATGGTGGAATTCTGAGTACTCACGACATCATTGGTATCCAGAGAGGTAGGCCACTTCGTTACGCTTACTTAAAGTTTAAATATATATTGAGACTGAAATGTAGAAAATTGGCTAACCTTACCCAAATTCATCTTTTAGCACATCGCAAGGAACAAGACAAAAGTAGGTATGCGCGAATTATTGCGTCCGTTGTTTTTAATGTTCTTACGGCCTTCACTCTACTATACTATGTTAAGAAATATAATGTTAAACTACTTTGTAAAATCGTCACATACCGTGACTTTGTATTTTTATCAATTTAATGTTAAAGCATATCAAACCTACTTGACTGGCAGAAAGCTGGTCCTATATATGCTAATGCGCTAGTGTGAAAACATAAATGAATGCACGTGTGATTGCACAGAATCATTCTCAATGCAGAGTGTGTATTTTCTTTATTTGAATGAATTACAGTTTTCTCTTCGTTTACTCGTATATTTTTAATAGAGAAGACAAAAACTCTAACCAACGGATTCAATAGATGTGGTGGTTTGCGAGTTTGAAGCCGAATCGAGAAATTGATAGCACATTGTTTACATTTGTATGAAATATGTCACATTCTTTAATTCATTACGTAACTAGAGGATCAAAGCGTGTTTACTCACGATTGCAGTGAAACTGTTGAAGCCTATTTTCGATTATGCATTTTGTTTAATTGATTATTCATCGGACACATATCGTAATAACGTTAAATATTAAAATGAAATCAAATATATCGAGAGTTTTTTAAAGTCAAAATAACAGTTAAATGAATAATAATGTATAACATTCAGATCGAACTATTCAAGTAAGTGCAAACTTTCAAGTAAGTGCAAACTTATTTTTCATAAGATCTTCAAAACTCTTTCATGAAACTATTTAATATGTTAGTTCATTTTAGTTTTGATTTCGAGACGTTTGAATTGGAATTTCTAAGTGGTAATTACTCGGTTTCCATGGTTTCAGTGAAACGCCAAGACCCGATGTCTCTGCTATGCCGATATTTAGGCACGATCGGTATTCGAGTGGTTGATCTCTTTCGAATGTTCGACACAGAAAACAGACATTATGTGTCAAAAGAAAAGTTTATACGCGGTCTTAAGGTAAGCGTATTCAAAAGCTTTGATCGTTTCACTGCATTCTGAAGAGAAATACCTTTAATAGTTTTAATATATCTATGGTTTAAACTGTATAATAACTCGGTGGCATTTATAAGTGGTTACGTCATTTATATAGATCATGTATGCCAAACTTTATCAATTGTGTCATTTTATTGAAAAGGACAAACTGTTTCACGAAAGAATCATTTCATAGCCAATAGGTTAGAACGTTGATTTCATGCAGGTATAAATTTACAATGGTGATCGAAAACAGGACAATGTAGTGCGTCAACTAGTCAAACCTGATTCCGAAAACGTTGTATTAATATAGCAGACAGGAGAATATACGTTTCACAGTGTTTGACAGATTATGTAACTTTTATTCATGCCAATTGGACGAGGATTTCGTTTGCAGATATATAGGGGTTCATTTCCGGACGGTTTGTTATAAAAATTGCATATAAAGAATATGTTGGCTATGTTGATTTTATAATCAAATATGAAACATGTATTTAGACTCGCTTTAAAACCGGAAAAAAAGATTCCCTAGTAATAATGGAAAAAAAATATTTCAGAATTGTCATTTTCATGAATTCTTTCTTATCTTGTTACTTTGGTGCTAGTGTCAAGTGCTAGTGAACACCCAAGTGCGAAAATGTAGTTAAAACGTAGTAATAGAAACTTACAGTCAAAAGCCAGAAGCCACAGATTTAGTTTTCAAAGTATGTATTAATCCAAATGTAATTCCGTTGCCGTTGTCTGTTAACAGCGTGTGAGAGCGCCCTTAGACGAAGAAGAAATGCAGCAGGTGGTGGCGAGGATAGGTGTGAGCAAGGGGGGCCAGATCAACTACCAGTGAGTTTATATAACAGATGGTCTACTGATTAAAGGGGACCTAGCACTTCTCCATTATTTCATTACAAATGTATCACCTTCAGCGGACCAATCATCTTAGTACTCATCATAATTATTCATACAGGAAATAATATGTATCATGCAACAACTCTTGGCGGCGGTTTTCGCAGCAAGGAAATAGATTCGCGTAGCTTAACTTGATATGATACGTTGCTCTGTTAGAAAACAATTCACGTATCATTTATTTTCGATTTCGCGAAATCAATTTATTCACCTGGAAAAAAAACCACATGCTAGTGCAGCTTTAATGGTCAAAAGTTTTTGACCAAGCTAAGATACGACACAATTAATACCCATATGGTCCCAAGTGCAGACCAATTTAACTCATCCATACTTTCCCCACAGGTTACTTGCCTCCGGTGTAAGGAAGCATATACGTGAAGAGCGGATGGAGGACATGAGACAGGAAGCCCTGGAGCGGAAGCGAAGGGAAGACCGACGCCGGATACTGCAGTCGGACGCTATCCTCGGGGCACCTTACCGAGGGTACAACTTCCCCGCGCTATACAACATCTACGGTACCCGCTTTATTGGCCAGGGAGACAGCAGCACGCCGTCTACCTATAGTAGACAGGGGTCTTACAGTAGACAGGGGTCTTATAGTAGACAGGGGTCTTATAGTAGACAGGGATCCTATGGCAACTACTCAACACCTGTCAACTTCCTCCCTAAGATATCTTCCGATAGTCCCCGGAGCCTAGTGACTCTGAGCGAGACAGATGCCTGCCAGACTCCTCTTGCTCCTGCAGAGGTTGTCAGGATATCCAAGAAGAAGAAGAAGAGTAGACACAAAGTGAAAGGTGTTGCTGGTAGACAGATGGGAACGTCCAGCAAGTCCAATATTGGAGGAGGCTTTGCTGCTCTACCGCCGCTGTCTAGTCTCAGACTCACGGACGAGACGCCGTGAGAGAGAATCTGGGGTTCCTTATTAGTGACACTGACAGGTACCCTCTCTCAATGAAAACAGTTGGACGTAACAGTGTACTCTTCTTGTGCGTTCCTGACTAAAGTACTGTTCCATTGAGGTCATGTCTGATTATGGTAAATTCATTTCACTTTGGATATCAGGAAATGTGTTTTAGATTTCAATCGAGAGAAAGAATATGAATATCAGTATTTGTTTTGTGTAAAAGAGAGAAAGGGAGTGTACAATTTAAACAATCTCAATTGTTACAGTAAAACCTTGTATAGGTATACCTCTTCTTCCAGGCTGACATTTCGATAGTTGGTTACTGACTTCTGCATCTATGTATTGATATCTGTGGGAAGAATATGGATATCAGTATTTGTTTTGTGTAAAAGAGAGAAAGGGAGTGTAAATTTAAAAATCTCAATTGTTACAGTAAACCTTGTATAAGTATACCTCTTCTTCCAGGCTGACATTTCGATAGTTGGTTACTGACTTGTGCATCTTTGTATTGATATCTGTGAGAAGGATTCAGTGATATCAGTGTTCTGTACCATTATATTGGCATCTTCCACGGATAACCTCGTCTTATACACTTTGAGGATGGATTGATGACTCAGCGAGAATGAAAAAAGCGGAAAGCCAATTAATGAAATCAGTCTTGTGTTACTTCTTGTAATAAATCGTTGAGAGACTTCATTTGTTTTCTTTCGTTTAATTTTTTTTTATCTGAGGTGTTTTCGCAATGAAAAAAGATAATATTGCCAAGAATTGCCACTGATTTCAGCCTCGTTTTTATCACTTTGAGGGGGCAGTAGCGCGTTTTAGATAAGCAATGTGATCTCATGAAGCCGAAAAATGTAACCTACTGTAAAACAATGTTTTAGGTGATATGAACAGCAGTTCTAAATGTACCGTCTTCCTTTAAGCAACATATCATTATGTCATATCAATAACTAAAAGATGTTAGCATAAATATTGCCCCTCGCATAAACTAGTATATTTGAAAGTAAGAACTTAAAACAAACAACAGTGCTACTGCCCCTTTAACGTTAACTAACAAATAGTACCTGTTAAAAGTGTTCATGACAAATTTTATTTTTTTATTTAAAATATGATAAAAAGGAGTCCTGATCTCAATTTCAGCCAGACTTGCCAACAGTTTCTACACTTAAAAGGCTCCTTAATTTGTTTTATGATTTAGGGTCTGGATAACCGACTGCCTTTCACGCCATAAGGTCTCATACAGTCTGCTGTCACTAATCAAAAGGCAACCTGAAGTCGTACCTTGTAATAACAGTTGACATGGTTAACGGAATAGATTCGTTCACTGTCACTTTGATATCGATAAAACGTTGTACTTATATTCAAAGAATTGAAAATGTTTTTATTGCCTTAAATAAATGACCTTCATTTTATTTTATTTTTTTCGGATGAAATACAAAATGCTGTTTTTTCCCTTATTGAATCGCTTAAGAATAGTATTTTTGTATGTCCAATTATGACAAAATGTGAATTTCCCTCATATGGTTAGTGTTTAATTTGCAGCTGTCAATTCGATTAAAACAACCCACTCAAGCAGCTGCTCTTCTCCAAAAGCTAAAATAGCACTATCCTAGTTTCAGTTAGGTAAAGCAAAATAGTGAACTTTCTTATCTCCGACTTTATTTTGACTTGTTTCATCCATGGTTGATTATATATTGTGCATTATGCAATTAAACTATAGTTGTAAATCTTTTAACATGTGACGAAGCTATTGCCATTATATTTACCTTCTACAAACTCAAGAACGTCACAACCGTTTACAAACTATTTCATTCTACGGATGACTTGGTTGATTAATTAGATATTTGACCTTCTGAAGAAAATAATTTGGCATATGTAATATAGATAAATACATTTCCTTCACTGTATGCTACAAATGATGGAGGAAATCTGTTCTGCCAGTCAGCGGGCGCAGTCTGCGCGTTCAAACGGTAACGAAGAGTATCCCTAAAATGTGTATCATGAATTACTTAAACTATTATCATTTATTAAAATATGCTGCTTATAAACTTGAAAACTGACGTATTTGTCGATAGGATTATTTTTCAAAACTTGGTGGCAATATTTAAGAGTATATTTTTATTCTGAAAAGATTTGACATACTTTGACCGATTGTAAAATGTTTTTAATTACCACAAAAAATGCAAGCGTTGAACTTCTTTCCTTGTATGTTTTGTAAGTATTTTCAGTCAAAGGATGTTTTAACACAATACTCACTGTTTGTATTCATTCTCCCCATATGACTATCATCAATACAGCATAAAGAGTATGATCGTAGTACAACCCGACTATACACTACTCTAAAGAATTGTGGAAATGCTGACAAAATCAACAAGCTGTTCTTATATCTTTACCGAACATATCCCAGTTTCATTTTCTAATGTTTTATTTGATGCTATCAAAACAAAGGCTCCAAATACATTGGGAAACATTCCATATTCAAATATTACATTTAATATTTCTGAGAAGATTTAACGTACATAGAACCACTGGCAAACTAACTGCTTGGTACTAAATTGAATCAAAAATAGCGAGAAATATTGCTTGCAATATTTAACTTTCTTCGTGTCGCTGAAAAGAAAAGAACCTATTTCAAATTTTGAATTCAAAGATAATTTATTATTCACATTGAAATATTCAAAAGGTATTCAATACATGCATCGAGTTCTTTATATATTTAAAAGCTAGACAAGAAATACTTCCCGAATGGCGTTTCTCATACTAGTGTGTATATTTAAAAAGACCACCATGTACAGTATGGTGGCCTAAAGATGCCATTTCAATTTCGATTAAAAAAAACAGTATGGTTAAAACATATTTATTTCGCTTTAATGCTTATATAATACCACTCCCGTAAACAATCGACTGCTTTCTTTAATTGTATAAATTGCAAAAACAAAAAATAATGGTCCAAATTGTATTCCACACGATACATGTAATCAAGTATCAAAATACATAAATAAAGCATATAAGTAATGTCTGACTGTCTTTGATGTTTCATATACAGGCACGAACACAGTCTTGGAATGCACCTTCATATCTTATTCATTTCAGTGCAATTTGCGGCTTCTCGAGTTACAATTTCTCAAAGGTTCAGTTAGTCCTGCTTCATCACTGTGTATTATAGAAGACCATTAATACAGTCTAGGTCTAAATTCTGCAAGTCTAGATTGACTGAATATGAAATGACAAGCCTGAATAAATAAAATATGTCCTTTTATGCCTTGCTGCATAGCCTTGAGTTTTCTGTGCCTGCTCTCTACTCTGTAGGGGCACTATAGCAGAACAGAAAAGTAAAGTCTCTGCAGCAAGGAAAGTCTCTGCAGCAAGGCATAAAATGACAGTTTGGAAGGAAGATGCGTAGGAAGATGACTTCAAGGACGAGCAAGATGGACCTTATGATCGTCTACATGACCTATATCTGACCATGAAGAAGTGTAACTTGGACAATGACTTGTACAGAAAGGCTGGAGCTCATCTCCTCAAGTTCCAACTGAAAGAAAATTATTTAGAACCTCGAGAGAACAGTATGGGTGAACCTGACCCTTATCCAAAGAAGGTTGAGTCATTCTTGATGGTCTCATATAATGGACACGGATCATCGTTAACTTCAAGGAACGTTTATAATGTGTCAGTGAAATCAAACACAATGGAAAGGACTGGAATCAGTGTGGCAGGGATAGTCAAATCGATTGTTTATGACCCGAAATAAAACTTCTTGTTCTGGTCGGAGATGGAAGAATTATTCCAACAAGTAGTTGAATCCAACTCGATAAAGAAACACATTTCTCGTCAAGATGGTACTGAATTGAACTTTTACAATGAAAACAAGTAACAGTGGTCTCTAGTTTTCTGTAAAGACATTTCGTATCAATGATCTAATGATCGATGGTGAGATAGCATGTTGGCAAGGACGTAGTACAGATAATATGATTAACTGCATTGATATGTTTTCTAAAAAGAATATCTTTTCTCACTTGCAACGTGAAAGCACCTACGGGTTAGCCTTTTCAAGACATCCAACACTGGTATGCTTGTATTCTATAAGGAGAATGAAAATAATATATTTGAAATGAAAATGGTTGAAATTTCTTCAGGAGGACAATTCGGAGAAATGAAAACCTTCTGGCATTTTGAGGAATTTAGAGATATTAAAATTGTTCCTGGCCTTCTCGTCTTCACATTTACAAATCGCAACCAAGTGAAATTTTGGGAGATGAGTAAGAATGGCGATGTTGGTAGAAACACGTATACAACGCGCTATCCCGACAAGGGTGCCATATATGTTCATGTTGCATTTCTCTGATGATACGTATTAATGTTTAACAAATTGAAAGCACAATTGCACACTTTTAGACAATGTGTTCATATACACAACATATATTTGCTCTCTCTCTTGGTGAATATTGGGCAAACTATTTGTAAAATGATAACTAAAGCGTGAGGCTGGAAAGACTATAGTGGAAAACTGTGCCATAATGGAATGTTACATCCAAATCTCTGTTTACTGACTAAGAACACTATTGAGTGGAAGCTGGTCGTTTGATCTGTCTAAGGGTTGGTATGGAGAGTAGACAATAGTTCAGAATGAAAGGCCGGACTCTTGCCATGGCTTATCCTGTTACAGGATAAGAGTGTTGGAAAAGCAAAGACGTCTAAATCCTATCTCGGTATCTTCAGATTGCAGCAGCAGGATTCTTTTTACCAAAACCAACAAGTACTGCTATATATCTGCAATCCTAGTGCTTCTTCATTGGTTGTCAGTCCAAGCGATGGTTGAATACAAGATCCTCTTTCTCGCCTACAAATGTGTTACTGGATCAGCCTCTTCCTATTTAGCATGTTTGGTACACCTGTGAGATCACTATGGTCACAAACGCTTCGCCTTCACTGCATCCACACTCTGGAACTCTGAATCAAAACTAGTCCTTCACTAAACTTTCAAACGATCCTAAAAAACCTTCCTCTTTATGCCCCTATTTCACTACGAGAGGAATTCTCACGAATCGCCACGAATAGGTGATTGTAAAAATTAGTGAATATTCGGCAACATTCGTGAACTGTATTTTCACTTGTACGAAAATTCGTAGCTTTTAATGCTAAAACACTACGAAACCAATACGAATTGCTTCCGAATTATGTACGAATTGTACGATATAACTACGAAACAACTACGAATATACTACGAATTTTTTACGAATATGATACGATATTCGTAATTGTTTCGTCCTTAATTCGGGACATTCGTAATGGTTTCGTAGATGATTCGTAAATAATTCGGGGAGAGACCATCAAATATATCAACCACGAATTTCCAAGAACTCGTTACGAATTTGTTACGAATGACCCGAATAATTTACGAATAGTTTACGAGACAACTACGATAACAAAATTCGTAGTTGATTCGGGAAAATCTTTTGACAAACAAAATTTTTTTCACGAATGCCACGAATTGTAAGAATGTTGCCGAATCAATCACGAATTCATTACGAATCACAAGAATAAATCACGAATTGTCTACGAACGTTCACGAATGTGAAATATTTCTCTATCGGGGCGATTCGTGAGAATTCCTCTCGTAGTGAAATAGGGGCATTAGGAAGCACCTTAACCTGTGAACTCTTACATGCTGCGCCTTGAGCAATCACTCGTTGATTTGAGATTTGGCTCTTCAGAAGAGCATTTATTATTAAAATCTTTTCTGAAAGTGGTAGTCAGTGCAGGTTGTGCGTTAGGGGTGTAACATAGTCAAACTTTGATTATCTCGTCTTTTACCGACTGACGTTAGAATTATCTGGTGAAGTCTAGTCACGACACTGTTGCAATAATCTAGTCAAGAAATGACCGTGAAGACTTTTAACTTAATTATGGCAACATCTGAGGATAAACATCCTCGATAATCCAGAGTCAACATTCCGATATTTATCCACTATAGACCTATGTAATTGTATTACCTCCCTTTGCTGATTCTGTCGTCTTTTATTAGCATATGAAATTCAAAAGCGATACCTTTGCGAGAATCCGATTCTCACAAGATGAAAAGCTTACACTTTTAGGTCTATTTCCCACAGGCAGTGTCAAGTCTAAGATTTTGAAAATGTGATTGTTTTTTCATAAATGATAGTGATTGTTTATAATTTTGTTTATTATGTGAGCATAATTTTCCGGCAATCCGATTGGTCGAGAACCGACCACGTGACAGTCGACAGAAAGTGATATTGACTTGATCCCCGTGACCCCGAGTCCGACCAAAAGTGATATTGACTTGAGTTACTAAAAATAGAGCCGATGACGTCAAACCGTTGTTTCATGGCGTTTGGATGATCAAAGTCTCACACATCTACTTTTTGCGGACGACCTCGTCCTTTTCTCAAAATCAGCCAAAGGACTCCAAAATAGTATTAATAATCTAAAAACATTTACAGAAGATTGGAAACTCAAGATAAATCTCTCTAAAACTAAAGTGATTATTTTTGGTGGTACAAGGGTCGATACAAATCATTCATTTCACTATGATAATTCGGCCATCGACGTTTGTGACTCATATACCTATCTAGGAGTAACTTTGCACAAGAATGGAACTTTTAAAATCGCCATTGAAAGTCTTAAAGGGAAGGCGATGCGCGCCTGGTTCAAGATCAGATACAGCTTATCTTCATCAACTCAATTCCGCCCTGATGTTCTTCTCCGTCTCTATCGTTGTCTTGTTGTTCCAATTGCCACCTATGGTGCAGAAGTGTGGGGCAGCGATATGTTTAAATCTTCATTGGATCTCTTCCAAAATTGGAGTAAGTTGACTTGTAATATTATAACCATAAAGATTGCCAAGTCAATCCTAGAAGTACCAAAGCGCACCTGTAACATTGGATGTCTTAGCGAGCTTGGACTTTACCCTATATCAATAACCATACTCTCAAGCATGTTTAACTACTACAGAAGATTGATAAGGATGGACCATAACCTACTCGAATATGCTGCTTTACAAGAAGATAGACTTCTATCAAAATCATCTTGGGTCTCAACTATTGAGCAAATTCTTCAAAACGCTTTCCCTACTTCAAATATTGTCAACATATCCTCACTCCAATTTACAGAATTTATAAAGTCTCAATTTGTTAACTTGTATCTACAGGAAATAAATCAGCTTCCGTCTGATAAAGGAAAAAAACTTCGCCTGCTTGGGCACATTTGAGATACATTTCAATATAAGGACTATCTATCGTCAATTAAGAACAAGGAGCATCGTAAAGTTTTAAGTAAATTACGACTTAGTGCTCATCAACTAGAGATAGAGAGGGGTCGATACAACAACATCCCAGCTGATAGTCGTATTTGCAAGCAATGCAACCTAACGGAAGTTGAAACAGAGGAACATTTTATATTGTCATGTCCTAAATTCCATAATCAACGTTCAGACCTCATCTGTTCAACAGGTCTGACGAATGCGGGGTTGCCAAAGAAAGATCTCCTAACTGCCATATTAAACCCTAAGAGTCACCATGCCTCCAAAACCACCAAATTGTTGTATGAATTATATCAATACAGATTAGGTTAAATGGCATGCAGTGTCATTGTGTATAATAGCATATCTCTGTTATTTGTTATGTATATATTATGTATGTCATGAAATTTGTTTATTCTCGTTTTGTACACTGCCCAAGAAGGGTGTTCTCTGTGCAAATAAATTATCTTATCTTATCTTATCTTATCTTGCTATTGTTATCGTGACGTCATCGACCGGTCCTCGCAAACAATCGAGCCGAAATGCCGCTCATACCTGTAGTTTTCTATTTCTTTTTCGTGTTTTAACCGAGACATAATAAAACAATTATAGACTGGTGAATTCGGTCAATACCTGTTTTTATAGACCCGATGAAAACAATATCGACCTTGGACTTCGTCCTCGGTCAATATTGTTTTCATCGGGTCTATAAAAACAGGTATTGACCTCATCACCAGTCTATAATTGTATATTATCATCCAAAACTGTGTTCCACAGGAGATATCGCTTGTGGAAGATCAAGCGATATCTCCTAGGAGATATCGCTTTGACAGTAGATTTTGAACAATGCCCTGTAATCAGAAATTACATGACATCACAAACGTTTTACATCATCAGTAATGACGTCGAAATGCTATGACGTCATAAACACAACGACGTCACAATGCTATGACGTCACTAAAGCGATGACGTCACAATGCCATGACATCACTGGTTTAGGAGTTTTAGGGCTATGCAGTGTTCAAAGTTGAACATTTTCCATGCTTATGTGATGAAAAATGATTTTGGATGATAAATAGAATCTCACCCTCGTGTCTCCTGATATCAAATATATCAACACTCGTTGATAAAAGTAAAATATCTTCGGCAAGCCTCGGATATTTATTACTTTTATCAACTTGTGTTGATATATTTGATATCAGAAGACACTTGGGTGAGATTCTCTATTTATTGTCCCCCGCCGCAACGCGGAACGGGGGACTATGAATTCAGCGGCGTCTGTCCATACGTCTGTACGTCCGTACATCCGTACGCCCGTACGTACGTACGTACGTCCGGATTCTTGTTAACGCGATATCTATTGAACCGTTGGACCAAATGTCTTCAAATCTGGTCACAGCCTACAATGGGGGATTACGCAGACACCAGTCACTTTGGGTGACCTAGACCTTATTTTCAAGGTCACCACGGCACTTTGGCCACTATTGTAACTCTTGTTAACACGATATCTAATGAACCGTTTGACCAAATGTCTTCAAATTTGGTCACAGCCTACATTGGGAGATTACGCAGACACCAGTTATGTTGGGTCACCTTGACTTTATTTTCAAGGTCACCACGGCACTTTGACCGATTTTGAAACTGTTGTTAAGGCAAACCTTTTCACAAAAAGTCTTTATATTTGGGCACAACTTACGTTGAGGGATTACGCAGACAACAGTCACTTTGGGTGACCTTGACCTTAATTTATTTTTATCACTTCACTTTAAACACTTTTGAAATACCTTATGTCTTATGAAACTCTGCACCTAATGTCTTGAAAATTGAAATGTGGTCACAACCTACATAGGGATGTTACGCAGACACCACTCAGTTTTGGTGACCTTGACCTTAACTTCAAGGTCACCACGGCACTTTGGCCACTTTTGACATTCTTGTTCAAGCAATATCTCTAGAATTGCTTCATCAATTGTGAATAATACATTTGCTTAATGTGACAATTATTTGGAAATATTTCAACAGCGGGGGACATTGCCACGTTAGTTTTCCTTAGACTTAGTTTAGTTTCTAGTAAAAAAGATGATAACAAGCAGCTGACATGGTCGAGCTATATCCCCGCAAATTGCACAATATCTATAGGTTTTCCATATCATATTGCCGATTAATTTTTGTCGCACAAAATAACACAACTTTTCCATGATATGAAGGAAACTGTTCTAATAAAAAAAACTAAATGATACCAACTTTATATTCACTGTTGGGCCTAATTCGAGTAAATTGATAACATTACAATCAAACGAATGAATTTATGAATTATGTATTTGGATTTTCAAGTTTATTTTGATCATATGTAAACAAACATATTTTCAAAATTGTTCTTCTTGACAGCTTAATATGATTATGTATCTCCATATCAAATTTGATCAATATGTGATGAATAGTTAAAAAGTAGTGAGCAGGACAGGACTTGTATCAGTTTTCCAACAGAGTCGTAATTTTTGGCCAAAAAAGGCAAAATTTTATAAAAATATTTTTAAAATTGTTCTCCATGACACACCTTCATATGATTATATATCTCCACATCAAATTTGATCAATATGTGATGATTAATTTAGAAGTTGTGAGCCGGACAGGACTTGTAACAGTTTTCAGAGTCCTCATAGCATAGCAAAGCATAACATGGAATCAAACGGCATAGCATACTAGTAATTAACAAAAACATAACGTAACAATAAACAAAACACTATAGGCTTGACCAGTAGCACGTGTTTTTTTCTTTCAATTTTATATTTTCAATTTTTCACTAATAATCGTACTTAAATGCTATAGGAATTATTTTGATCGTGTCAAAAATCACACTACACAAACCAATCATCCATAGACAGAGATTGAATTATAAAAATTCACATAAAGTCCATTTGCAGCTATTTCTGTGTGAACACCTTTAATTCATTCTGTGTAAGAAAGGGGAATTGCATGGGTGAATTTTACAATATATTTTTGATTTATCACTGCTTCATTTAGTTGAAATTGAAACTATTTATTTTCATGACATCACCTCATATTCCCCCTAAAACGTGCTACTGCCCCTTTAAAGACTTAGACAATATTAAAGCGTCAACGTCGTCTAAGTCACTAAAAGGTACCAGTACATCATCCTCGCATAACATTCAGTTTTCAAGAACATGTATCTATAGCAAATATCTCTTTGGTGCTATGGTGCAAAATAAGTCTGTAGAGAATTTGGATGCTTACTTGATGAAACAAGTTTAATAAATATCATTTGTTTTTTATAGATATTGATGTTTGATACAACCTATTGTTGATACTAAAAAAATGCCACAATGTGAACAGTTTAACAAATTTAACGTAAGAATAAAACAGACTTTGCTTATATATCCGCTTGCATAGATGTAAACCATTTTTTTATCATTCCCATAGTAAATCAGTAACGATCCTTAAAACATTGATAAAGCTCAAAACCATTTTATAGGACTCTTATTTAATTTTTTCGTAGAGTCTTAAATATTAAATTTTGATTATGGTTAATGGGTTATGTATGAAATATGTTGAGCTGGAAATGATGCATACGAAGACGTTAAATTGTTTAAGAATTTCATATTTGAAGAATGTGGAAAATCCTTTGAAAATCGTGAAAAGGTTAATTTTGTTAAAAGTCTACATTTTGACTTGCCACTAACACATTATTATTCATTTTGACTCGTTATTACCTGGGTTATATTCTCAGAATATCTATGCTTAAAAATGAGCTATCAATAATGTTTTAAGGAAGACAAGAGTAATTCTACGGAAGAGCAACTTCCTTATTTGACAGTAGATACGTTTCGGTATTGCTCCTTACACCGTTTTCAAGCATATGCAATAATGTTTCTTATTGAGAGGTAATCTAAGACATTTATCCTTCTATCCCTCAAAATATCCCCCCCCCCACCCCCCCCCCCCCCCCCCCCCTCCAAAAAAAAATAAATAAATAAAATCAAACGAAACAATTGTTGTTGTTTTTGTTAAATTTTGGCCAAGCTATCAATTTGAATGTTAAATAGATATATGGCACAAACGATGACCATAATAACTTTCTTCTTCCGCTTTTAACTAAAACCATAATAGTAATAATATGAAGTGTGTTTGTATGTAACGATGTATGATTCGTTTTAACTGTTTCATTAATAGGATTTGTAACGAATTCAGTAAATGTTGAAACGCCACAATTTATCTAATATTAGAATATTTAAATGGGTTTTTTTTTATTTGTTATTCTTTTTTTTTATACGTAAAATTTGTATCACAAGACAATTAAAAATATGTTTGTAGACGTCTATCTACGTCCTTGTTTCATGTACGTGATACTTATTGCCTATAGGTTTGAAAGTAATTAATGTCATATTTTCAATATGAGCACATGTGCACATATGACTTTTGCCTTTTTTCTAAAAGAATAAAGTGGAATAGAATCAGTAAAAATGAAATTATTTTCCTCGGAAGTGTGTCGCTCTGGCAACACACAAATTCACACACGTTTCGCAAAAGTCATATGACTTCAATGTGACTTTCTCTACGTAAGTAAACATATCGAGTCGAAAGGTTTCATTGCAATGAAACTTACTCTTAAAGATTTAGGAGGTTGTTTCTGAACATTTTGGGAAAGCATATTGGGAAAGCATATTTAGACAATTGACAGAAAGTAATTTATTAAATCATTATATCTTAGTTTTGGTCATGCGTGACATTTGGAGCCGTGAATTGATTAATTGATTAACTTCGTCTAAGGGCAACGGATATAAACGTTCAATCACGAAAAGAACAGAAATGAAATGAGACTCACAATACATTTGTATCGGAATATTTCAGGAGCTTTTAAACATTACTTTAACCAGACAAAATATATCAATAATTACAACCTACATGTATAATATAAGACTGTTTGTGCAATCGTTATCGTCAGGCTTGTAACTTAAATGATTGATTTGGGAAAGAGAACTTCTGTTAATTGCTTCCTTCATTTTATCAAGGTATAAACAAGTCTGACATTTTCGTGGATATATTTTTTTATTTCTTACAACAAAATGAATAAATGCAACATAAGTTTCATCAATCATACTTTTTACAAACTATTACATGTCATTTAAATTAAGCTTAAGCTTCCATGTGTGCGTATTCATGCGTGTTGCGTGCTGCGTATTTCCATGAATCTTCAATAGTGTGGGGTGAGTTACCAATTTGACATTCAATGATAATAAGTTTTTAGCACTTTGCACTAAAATAGTAGAAGTTGTTTCCATGTACGCGTGATGCGTGATGCGTGATGCGTGATGCGTAATGCGTAATGCGTAATGCATATAATATAATGTGATGCCCTTATTATGTTTGCGTAAGTGCGTAGTGCGTATTCGGACACACTCCTGAGCGTTTCGGCGAACATGCACGCATTTCGCACTACGCAAGACGTGTATATGGAATGAACTTCTACTACATTTAGTGTAAAGTGTTGATTACGTATTACGCACTACGGACACATGTCATGGTTTTCATGACGTTTTCTTTAGTTTTAAATTTGCAAGGATCATGGATTTCATATTTTGTTATATAACTTCAAAACATCTCGATTATTCATTTAGAAATCAAGAAATATGAAAAATGAAAATGAAAATGAAAACCAGATGTGTATAACAGATACATAGAATCGGAAATCAATCGTCCAATTTACATAGATACTACATTTATAGTTATATTAACTATTTGACACAACCAACCATTAACTATAGTGGCTGATACCGTTTTTTCCATTTGCATATTCTCTATCTCGCGTTATCCGAGCTTAGGGAAATTGCGAAATATAAGTGATTTGCGTTTTCGGTATTTCTCATCGCCCTTTCGTCATTTCGCACTAGATGCGAAATAGCGTAGGCGCTAATGAAAGAATCAACCACAATATTATTACTTAAACTTTATATTTTAGGAACAGACTATATGGTCTACCTATAGATTGGTGTGTTAGACATTTTTGGTAATCTGTTTATGTTTATGTCTTGGTCTCACATGCTGTTTCGTTAGCTCGAACATGGATTTTGATTTCGAAATCGTAAATTTGTGAAAAATAATCAACTAACTCACATCAGCTCGTAACATTGATTATTTTTACGAATCCATTCTTCCAGACCTGATGCATTTCCATAACGTAATATTCGAAAAAGGATAGCGAACTTTTCAAGATGAAATAATGCTTTGTGAAAGTGAAAGTTTATTCGTATTCAAGGCCTCATGGCCAAATGTACCGAAAATCGTACGTACGTACATATAATCAGAGCGCATGGATATCGAGATGGTATATTACATAGGTAGATTACGTTTGAGAAAAATAGCAAGATTCTTAAGATATTCAATATTTTGTGATGCCATTAGCAAGTTAATTTTTTCCCTTGTCGGATTGGTATGAAAATGGCTTGGTAACAGCAATTTTCTACTTATATCATAAAATGGACAAACTTATAAAAAATGAAATTCATCTTGAATAACGCCATAATTACATTGTGTACATTTGAGTAGGTCAGTATTAACAGTTTTATCAAATCGGTATTGCTGTATAACTTACACAGAGTACGTACCAAATCTCTATTTGTAACAAGCTTCAACATGTAAATCTCTGGTTCCAGAATACTCTTGTAAGAACAATAATTATGCAGATATGATGTTGAACATAATTTACTATGCCATAATTGATACTGAATATCTTGACATCGTTGTTTAAAACATTGCATAAAAACTGGAATGTCACCACATTCTTGGGATATTCATAAATATGAAAAACTAGTTTCCATTAACAAGGTACGAACATGCGACATACCACCATGGTCGTCATATGATTTAAGCATAAGATAGCAGGCCTTTGGATGGCGACAAATAATGCTTTGTGATTTATAATGAAAAAGCTACAGAATCAAATACAACAGTAGATGTAACAAATCCTGAAGGAACATAAGCCCTTTATTAGATGGCAAGCTGTCGTCGTGTTGAGTGTCTGACCAGCTGGTGAAACATAGATGGTGTGATAAGACACAAATCAAATCAACCATGCATGTCAGCTTTGTCATATCATTCACAATTCATTCGGGGCAGAGAGGTAAGTAGTCATATGCACTTTTATTTTTGCCACAGTAAAAATGGAACATTTAAATCGTAAATGAACTCAATAAGTTATAACTTCTCGAAAAATACCATATCTATCCCGACTAACGAGGTAAAAAGTATAATCTAATTGGTATATGGAGAATGCTATAAGGAAGAGATAAAATTATCAATTAGCTTTCGAAGGGGCAAGTTCATACTTTTAAGAATCCACGTCTCTGTGATTTTTAAAGTATCATTTCAATTTAACATATGTGCAGTGCCTTTTTTTTCTTTTTTAATTCTTTCTTTGACATATTCTTTTCTAAATTGATACTTCCATTTAGTTTACAAAATACAAAATGATATGACACCATCGTACCTGAAAGATATTTTACCAAATTATGTTGCATCTAAAAGTAACTATAATCTTCGTAATTCACACAATGTTTCGATCCCTTTCGCTAGATTAAAAGTTTCACAAAATTCATATTTTCCATCCACAACAAGACTATGGAACGAAATTCCTCTGGGTGTTAGGAATAGCACATCCATCAATTCTTTTAAATCCAATCTCAAATCTTTTAAATCTAGCAACAATCGTTATACTGCTCCAAAATATTATGATTATGGACCGAGAAACACCAACATTATTCTCACAAAACTACGTTATATGTGTAGTCCCCTAAATTATGATCTATTTCGTGTCGGTATTTTGGACAGGCCAAGCTGTTCATGTGGAAATAATTGTGAGAATTCTTACCATTACTTGTTTAATTGTAAATTATATAATTTAGAAAGATCTGTCATGATGGCAAACTTACGCAGTGTTACCAATTTTCACATTACTTGTGACTTACTCTTGTGTGGCAATGCTGATCTGAATATCCATATAAATCAAAGTATATTCAAAATTGTTCAAACTTACATAAGTCAAACAAAAAGGTTCCTTTAATTATTGTATCAGTTTTGTATTTTTTCTGTTCTCTTCTGTCCATCTTGTTAAACGAATGCAAATAATATTAAATGTACATATTAGGGAGAGGGTTTTTCTAAGTTGTATAACTTGTACCCAATCCTTTTCTGATGAATAAAATATGTTTAAACTATACTTCCATTCTACAATTTTGATGGTTTCAAAATTTGTATTCCCTTCTTTAACACGGCGATAATGTCCTGCCAGAACCCCTCAGTGCATCTTTGTTTTCCGTCATCATCATTTCGTGATATAAACGTTTTCCATTTTATTTAGTTTACTATTCATTATTATGCATATCTGTTCAGCAAGGATAATTCTTCGACCTTTAGCAAAACGTAGTTAATTATTCAAGTACATTCGTAATACATGTATGGCTATACGCTTGGGACGACCTTGTTTTGGGCCGTAGATAGGGGCAGTAGCACGCTTTTAGGGGGAATATAAGGTGATGTCATGAAAATGAAAATTTATGGTTCCAATATTGAAAGACAATGTATTTAAACTAAATGGAGCTGTAATAATTCGAATATATATTGTAAAGTTTATCCATGAGATTCCCTTTTCTTACAAAAATGAATTAAAGGTGTTCACATAAAATGGCCGCCAATCGATTTTATGTGAATCTTCATACTTTGTCCTCTGACTATGGATTATAGGCTTGTGTAATCAGATATTTTACACTAGCAAAATAATACATTTAGCATAAACCTAAAATTATCAGTGAAAATTTTACAATATAAAATTATCAAAAAACGTGCTACTGCCCCTTTAACTAGTGCAATAGTGTGTATCTGCTTGTAGTATAACACAAATCAAATTGTTTCATGAAGACGCGAGAAAGATTATAATATAACAAAACATTAAAAAATATTAATCTATAAAATAGCTCTAACCGTTCTCGCCAGTTGTAGGCGTTTCGCCACCGAGCCGTTTGTCCCGATCCCCTTAAAACTCTTGTGAGTATAATGAAAATATCAAATTATTATCATTTTTTATTGAACATTATACGAAAATAATAATCTATTCCATTCATGGCAGACCTATTTGATGCATAAACAAAGTAATTTCTTTAACGCAAATGGAAAAAAACCATTTAATGTAAATATATCAAATGTACTTTAATTTCATGGTACATGTACTTTGAATTGATGACAGATAGATTTTTTAAGTAACAAAATTGCATTTCAATGTTTTTCTTATTTTCAATAAAACATTGTAAAAATTACCCACTGTTTAGTATCAATTCATAGTTACTTTTAAAAAGTGACGTGACAGAATTCTAATTACCGGTACAATATGTAAAAATTAATTTATTTCATCAGTATATTTTTTATAAATCAAGGAAAATCTTGTTTTAAACGTCAAACGAAATAATTAAAATATTTCTTATATTGAATGTTTGGACTCGAACCCACATTATCCACACTAATTTCAAAGACATAGTGACGCAGTTACCTCCCTTGTTGAGTAAATGGCAGCACCGTTTCATGAACTTCCTGTATGTTGAGATGCTAAGTAAACATGGGAAGGAGAAGAAAAATCACGACTAGCTGTTTCATAAAAAGATATTTAACGTAGTGGTAAATATCAATCAACATCTTTCTAAGAATTGGTGATTAAAAAAACGTAAGCTATAATAGGATCCTGTAACAATAGTCTGTCTGTTGACAGGACGAAAATACGTCTGTGTCGCTGACTCATTTTATCCACAAGCTAGAAAGCCAAATCAGTGTCGCAAAATTATGTTTGATATCAGTGAAGAATTTCTTTTAAATCCTTGAAATAGCTGTTTTCATTATAAGATGTTATTTATTAAAATAACGAGGTCTTACCTGTACAATGAAAGAATTAAATGATATTGATTCGACTGATAGTTTTAGATTTATTTTCTAACAGTTTACTATTAAATTATCAGGACAATCAATGCTTAAGCAATTTTAATGTTTTCATATAAGTAATAAAATCAATAAAGGTACACTCTCTCTCCAAGTCAATAGTTCATTAAACTTTACATCTTAATTTTTAAATAACAATGTTAAAAAATTTGGTTGATAAGTTAGATCTAATAGGACATCTTTGCTAATATAGATGATGAAATGCTTGCCATGACTATCTCCGGTAAATCTCCTGTCCCTTCTCGGTAACAGTGGAGCACTGAGCGTAGAGGCGAGCTTGAGGAAAATGGGTATCATACGGACAGTGTGGTGGTCCGGACATCCCTGCTCATTCCCAAACTGAATTTGTAATAGATATGTTCATTGGTTGAAATCCCATTATAATGAAAATTGACCAGTAAGTTTGAACAGGTTGTACTGCTCTTCTAAAGTTTGAAAACGATACCATGATGATTTGGATATCATAGAATTAAATATCTCTACTTTTAACTTAGACGATCATACTCACCTTGGTAGCTCCCCTACGCCGTGCTACTCTCTGCTGTTACTGTTGTGGGAATGGAAGTTTACCGGAGATAGTCATGGTGAGCATACATTGTCTACTTTTAACTAAGCATATGTTTTTTTAATTTTTATTTCAGATGCTGCATGAACAATGCCACCAGATCACAAATCTGTATTTCTCTGATCAACATGTTTCACTCATCTCACATCCATGTGCCACGCAACGGTCGACCAAGTGCACTGCGGCCATTTGTCACATCATCATTTGGGACGCCGGACCATGCTGAAACTAAAGAACCACTAAGACGAGGCATCTTGTTCACAACTGTCGCCAGTGTGCTGCTCTTAGTAGGAAGTATACTAACATGGCTAGGTATGGTTCTCAACAAGTTTTGATGATAATTATGGTTACTGATTAATAAACCCCTGGTCATGCATCAAGTACTTGTAAAAGATTGAAAAGGTGAAATACAAATTTAACCTGTGGGATTTTTTTGTGGTGATTCTATTTGTTTTCTTTTGAAGAGCACATTTAAATCTGCTTACACTCATAGGACCGTGTTGCAGCACGTCCCTGGACTCAGCTGATCACATTCATATATTTATCATTAACACTGACTGCAAATAGAGCATTAATGTGTTTTAATGATATTGAGTGTCAAGCAAGAAGCAACAAACCTTTCTTAAAATTGGTTTCTGGTAGAATACTACTGGGAATCAAACCACAGTCTCAGTGATGAGCTGAAACTTTAACAACTGAGCTATGCGTCTTGAAAAAGTACATTCAACATTGTTGTAGTATGATTTTCAGTATATTCCAATTTGTAAAAATTTGCATGTTTTTCCAATTTGCATATATGAAAATTTGTACCAAGCTGGTGAAAGGTCGAAATAGAAAGACATTGATCTGTTATTGGTTGTTGAAGGTTTCAACGATGTGTTCGGAGGAAAGGTGTCGATGACAGGACCCCTGCTGATAGCGCTAGCCTTGCTTCTTCTCCTGCTGTCGATGAGGCAGTTCCTTATTGCCAGGAAAAGAAACAATTCTACAAGAAATGGCTTACAGGTAGCTAGGTTGGACTTTTAATACTTCATATCAAGTATTAATGACATCATGACATCTTAGAATGAAATGGTTATTTAATTATGACTGACTTAAATGTTATAGGGAGTATGTACTATTGTAAGCTTGAGCAAATAAGTTTTTGTTTGTATAACTAAATTAAAGCAAATGGGACACCTCTAATGTTATCCCAAGAATTTGTTTAATGATACATGTTGATATTGCAAACTTATGAATGGAAGCATTTTAGTTTGTAGTGAAATCAAATATCATTTCTAATACATAACAATATATCTATTCAAGTTTAATCAATCAGCATAGAATATGTAATGAGAAAATTGATTTTGTTTTGGTACATATGCCTTGCAAGTGTAGGAAGGGGCTGGAAAGGGGGTGGGGTTTGGATTAGGTTATTTGCCCTTGAATTTCTTATGTTAGTGATATTTACCTTCATCATGGTACATGATTCTAAGACATATGTTTAACTTTAAGTTCCACGAAAGTTTTGAATAAAATTTCTTTAACAGCAATTTTGAATAAAATTTCTTACTCCATATATGATATTTTGCAGTTAGGGCAGATGGGTCGAGGGACGGTGACGGCTGTGGTTGTGGACCGCAACAATGGGGTTGGTGCTGTGACTGTTGTCATGGACTCTCATAGCATAGACCAGGAGACCCACTTTAGGTAACCCAGTACTATATAGACATCTTTTTATGTTACAGGGTAGTGGATTGACCTATTTTGAATAAGGGACAAAATTTTCACTAATAAAAAAAAAAAGGTTTTAAGATTTTCTATTTCTTTATGATTGTTTTTTGTCATTATAATAATCCGCAGGGCCAGAGGATCGTTATAACACGGCAGAAAAAAAGTGATTGCGTTATAAGTGAACGAATTTGGTTAAAGTTAGATAAAAAACCAACAATTACCAATATTATTCATGTATAACAGAATCATTTATATGCGATAAGTGATACTTATCTGAGTACACAAATTTAAAAAATCTTTGATAAAACCCTTTTATTCACAATGTAAGTTACTTCAAAGCAAGCAGTAATGAATAGAAATTACGCTCAGATATTCTTCAATAAATCTACATGAAACTTTTCATCTTTTCAAGGAATTCCGAATCGTCAAATATAGAGGACTACGAACCCCCCTCGTACAGTGAAGTGACACAGTGTTTCCCAGCCAACACGTTAGTGTGTAATCAACCGGTGGTGAGCCAGGACGAGCCACCTCCTCCGTATGAAGAAGCTATAGTGGGAGATAACTCTCGGTCAAGTCTACAGACTCACTCAGAGGACTCGGCCCCTGCTTACAGTCCTCAAGGGCCGTCAGGTGAGAGTTGGCATTGTGAGGGTTAATGTAAAACTGACTTCAACGGTTTCAAAATGTTGATGCTACTGGGATACAAACTTGTTCTATTGAGGAGGGTCCCCCCTCATGGTCTTCAAGCAATCAAGTTAGTTAAATGTTTTGACATAAGCTCAGCTAGCCAATTGCAAGTTAAATGTCTTTACATTAGCCCAGCTAGCCAATTGCAAGGTCCCTTTTTAGGTCCCTCACTTTTTGTGTCAATAACTAGGGTAGGTAATTCCTGAGTACCTTTCATTATACATGATCGCTGTCATTTAGCTTGTTAATTGCGACAATGTAATGGGAAGTTTTGTTGGCACTAAACTGGTATCAGAACATACAATCAATTTGGTTGCTTTCATAATGTTTTGAGGGGAAATTCCCTTATGGAACATGTTTGTATTCTAGTATAATGAATAATTTGAATCTATAGTTCTTTGGAACACAGTAGGTTTTAATCAGACTGAGTGAAACATGCATTGCTGGCAATTTGTACCTAACTGACTCTGAAGGTGATGGTTCTAATTCCAGAAATTCAACAATGTTTTGTGTCCATGTTTTTCAAGGAGGGTCAGGTGAGATGTTGCAATGTGGATGGTTGATTGGTTATAAATATCAAACAAATAGTGTTAGGGATTGATGTCACCTCTGAGTTTGGGTTTCAAAGAGAATTTATAGTTTAAAAATTTATTTAGAATTATGCTATTGAAGAAATTGTGACCCCTTTCTGATATTGCTTTATTTGTCTTCTATGTTGATGCTATTGTTTCTATTTTTTTGGTGGATTGGATCAAAGTGTATTGCTTTGTGAAGCAAGTTTAATTATGAAAGTCCCTCATGCTGCAACTGTTTCAGCTATATTTTACAACTTTATTCTCATCAATGGATATCTAATATTAAGCAAATTTGAAATTAAATCTGTAGTTATTCATGTTTTGAAATGGTGAATACTTTCAAAATTATTTGACAACATTTGAAAAGACATGCATCTTTGTTATCTCCATACTATTTAAAGAATTTCAATTATCAAAGCATTTGATATTATTTCTTTCTTCGTCAAACAAGAAGTGAGTTGATTAAACAAAGGTTTTTCTCATAATTGTTAGTCTCTTCCACCAAAACTTCACTCCAAAATCAATTCAACTTCTCCTGTGCTGCACAATGACATGAAATTTATGAAGTGTTTAATCTGCAGTTAAAATTGACTCTATTGCCCTCTTCTGACCAATTGCAGGCTACAGTATGGAGCGAGGCAGCAGTATGGTGACACTCCCGGGGCAGGTTCCAGGCCCACAGTGCTACCATTGCTGTATGTTCCCATCTCAGACTGGGCTAGAGAGCACTCAAGGGGGAAGACTCTCATCTCACTCACTCACTGCCGGACAGGTGCTTGGTCCTCAAGAGCTTGCACACAGTTCTAACAGGGCATGGGGGTCGCCAAGAAGATTTGTGTTGATACCACACTTCCTTGGAATATTTGCGAACGGTCCACAAGATCCAGCTCAGAGTGTAACAGGAGAGCGTCCTCCAGCTTACCAAGCTGTAGATACAACCGGGCGGTCTCCTCTCACATACGTTCAGGCCATGGGTCTGAGTAACCCTCCATCTGTCTCCGACCATCTCGGGATCCAGAGTCCTCATGAGTCCAGACCTCCAGCCAATATCAATCCACAGCAGGAGCCAGCACAGTCAGGCTCATACCATCCACCTCGATCCAAGGATGCAGTCAGTCCGGGAGTAGTCTCTACGACTAGTCGCCCTGTCACACTTCACCCTAACTCTAGTGCTGTGGACTCTCGTCACTCAAGCATGCCTGCATCCACAAGTCTTGCTTCTGTGTCCACTCCTATATCATCCAGTGGAACAGTCTTCTCTCATCCTAGTCCTAGTCTCCCACTACCCAGTACCTCAGTTCATGGAGCAGATGAGCTGCCTACAAGTGCATCACCTTCCAATGGACAAGACTCTTGTGTTCACAGCTCCAATAGACAAGGAGCTTCAAATTCCGCAAATATACAAACTAATATACAAAATGCACAAAACGTCTGTGCAATACATGAAGGAAACAGCTTAGGTGTTCATAATCCAAACAGTATACAAGGAACCAATAGCTCTCACAGTGTAGCAAATGTCACTAATATATCAGCAGCCATCGGCAGCAGTAGTGCAAAAGGGACCAAGTGTTCTGCCAATATATCGTTTACCCAAGGAAGCTCCAGTATACAAGCCCAAAGCCCTAGTTGTGACCTCCAAGGTTCCCAAGCCTGCCATACATCCCCCTCCTGTCCTAGTCAATGTGTCACAGACTCTTGTGCCCTACTCTCCACCAGCAGACCGGTCACAGCTTCCACTGGTGCCATGTTTCATCCAAACTCATCTGCTTCCATGCAGCCCCTCCTCACCTACCACACCAGGTCACCCCTGTCTGACGAGCTAGAAGAGGTGCTATAGGCAGCCGGTGAAGGTTCATTCTCTCCTTTAGGTGTCAATAGCTTCAATATGATACTATGTATTCACTCCCAGTGATATCTCCCCAGCTTCTGTTTTTAAATGGTGGTGTTGCTCAGTGCCAGATCCAGGAATTTTGAAAGATGGGATTCACTCTTGGGTCATTTTTGTAAGGAACGATTTGTTAAAAAGAAATTCTAAAGGATGTTGGGTTGAATCCCCTAAACCTCACCACTAGATCAATCACTGCTGCTACAAATCTTGCATACTGGTATGTTAATTTCTCCTTGTGATCTTCATATTGTCAACTGTGGAATAGCTATAATCTTGTTTTCCTTGAATTACAGTAAGCATAAAGAAGTGTTTTTTATATACTATGCAGCGTTGTTCATAAAGGGGATATTTTGGCCTTTTGCCAATTCTTATAGTAAGGACTTTGTGTCCCGTAGAGAAACGAATATGTCCAAAAATGTAAAAGACCCTTTTGGACCCTGTATACGGACACGTGTAAACAACCCTGATATATAGAGGATGACTGTTATTTTTAGTAATACCATGTTTTTCTCATCAATTGAGATAGAAAGTTTATGTCATGTGTGGCCCCGGTCTCGCTCCACTATGAAGTCATGAAACAATGGCCTATGTCAAAATTTATCTAAAGACGTCCCACTATTACTGATGGACAGGCTCTTCCAAACTGCTCTTTTTTCTATCATACAAGGCTTTCATCATGTAATGAATAGAATATCTATCAATTCTTGTGAGGGAGAATAGTTATTTATCATCCAAAACTGTGTTCCACAGGAGATATCGCTTGTAGAAGATCAAGTGATATCTCCTAGGAGATATCGCTTTGGCAATAGATTTTGAACAATGCCCTGTAATCAGAAAATACATAACATCACAAACGTTTTACATCATCAGTAATGACATCACAATACTATGACGTCATAAACACAACGACATCACAATGCTATGACATCACTGCTTTAGCAGTTTTAGGGCTTTGCAGTGTTCAAAGATGTACATTTTTCATGCTTATGTGATGAAAAACAATTTTGGATGATAAATAGAATCTCACACTCTTTGATAAAAGTAAAATATCCTTGGCAACCCTCGGATATTTGTTACTTTTAGCAACTTGTGTTGATATATTTGATATCAGAAGACACTTGGGTGAGATTCTCTTTATACTGGTATTATATCTCCTGGTTGCGCAACTTGTGAAAATATAACCTTTCTAAGAAAAACATGGTACTTCTGGTAGTCCAAAGACAAATGTTCTCTATATATCAATGAATTCAAAGACAGAAGAGTCATGAAGATGAATATATCTCATTGCTATTAATATCATTCAAGGAGATTAATCAACTATCTAATTATCTGCCAAAATATATGTGCGCATAGGGTCAGGTTAAGTTATAGCTTGGATATCTCTTAATGCACTTGGCCTAGATTCTGTAAGCCCTCTTAGTGCTTAAATAGTCCAAAGTACCAGGTACCATAATTTACCATTTAACTACAACTATCTTAGCACTAAGAGAGCTTCTAAAATCTAAAGATTCAGAACTTGTTTAGTGTATTTGCCATTGTAACAGCTACAGATGTGTAATGTGCTCTGTGTTGTAGATTATGATCAAAGGCTGTTTTATTCTAGTTGGGTGCCATATAGTGACCGCAGTATTGTTTTAGTGCTTGAAATGATGTCCTGTTTGCCAGCCAGTTTTCTATTTTAGTTTTGATAAATATAGTATGAGGCAATATATTTTACTTAGACAGAAACAATATTTATCTTCTTTTTTTTTCAATTATAATCTGATAATATGTATCAGAATAATAACATGATAAAATATCTTTTTGATAATCTATTTACTGAACTGATTCAAATTGGTTGTTGTAATATTTTGAATTTTTTTTACATGCTTGATATTTCAAATCACTAAAAATTTGATTACCGTAGATACTTTTGCAAAAATAGACGGAATAACCCTCCTCATAACATATACATATTAACCTTACATTACATATCACTCTTGACATTCAACCGTTGTGATATTTCTTAACCTTTGCCATGTTCAACTTATTTCAATTTCTTATTTGAAGCCAGTGTTTTGTTTTTGTTGAAATAAACCTCCTTTTTATAAGGTGAGTCGTTCAATCCTTATTCAAGTGATAAAAAGGAAGCCACTTATACCTCTTACACAGATACATATTTGTTTGTCCATGTACAATATTCCTTACCGGTAATATTTTTATTTCGTTCTTAGCGGCATATTCAGATTTGCTCAATGTGTTGTTCAGACTGTTTATTGTTTGGTATATTATTGTTTGTTTATGTGGTTGTTTATTTTGCCTTTATATCAATCTTCACAAACATTTTTGTTATATTTTGTCTTCTTTGTTTTTGACGGACATAAAAGGTTCAAGTGCACACTTTTTAGAATTTGAAATGAATTATGCTATGAATAATACAATAAATGACTTCATAGTTCAACACATATCACAAAATGGTAAAATCTGAAGTTACTGCAATTAATGTCAATATCTGTATTGGGTAACTAGATGTTAATGAATAAATGAATAAATGAATAAATTAAATAAATTAAATAAATTAAATAAATTAAATAAATTAAATAAATAAAATAAATAAAATAAATAAAATAAATAAATAATAGATAAGGTCATATGCTTGATAAGAGTATTAGTATATACACTACAACAAAATGAAACTAAAGATCCCCCAAACCAAAATCAGTTTCTAAAAAAAAAAACTTTTGAAAGGAAAAATTAAAAAATCATATCCTTGATGGAACTGGATATGTTTCTGATCTCTCTCAATTTTCTGGCCCGGATCACCCACAAATCAACTCAATTAAGTGCAGATTTTAATAACTTGATTTGTATTTTGGGCTAATCGGTGTAATGTAATGACAATTGAATTCTATATTTTCTAAGTTGATGTGCAATTGTGCCTTTAAGTTCTGATATATGATTGTTTTATGTTTATATGTGGTATTTATTTTGTAAAAGGTAGCTTGTTTTTACCCTAGTTTACTGTTATGAGTATTATAAGCATAGTTATCTCAGGATAATTTTTGGACTTTGGTATAGGATGAAGAAAGTGAAAAATTACACTTGCATAACATAGTTGTTTGATATTCCCATTTATATGTTCTGTTTCGAATGTTGTTTGTAACATTTTACACAAATTGTCAAACATAAGTTTATATTTTATTATGTTGATAAGATTTTGTTTTCAGAATGATATTGAAGATTTACTCTTTGTGGAGTACCTTAAATTTATCTTACTTCATAAATGGATTTACAATTTATGAATTATATTGCATGTTTATACACAAATAAAATCCATTGTCATTATTTTAAACATGCTACGCATACTTAAAGAATGTATAAATCATGAACAATCAATGAATAAATTGCTTTTGGATTTTTAGCTCATCTGGCCTATAAGGTCCGATGGGCTTTTGGCATGGCATGGTGTCCGGCCGTCCATCTGTCCTTCCATCCGTTAACTTTGTGCATTTTCGACTTCTTCTCCAGAAACTTTGTGTACAGACTCCTTGACTAGTGAAGATTGAAATTTGTAGCTTTGGTGGGCCTGTGGCCTCTAATAAGGGCCACAGGGAACATGCTCATAAAACCTATTTTCATCTTCTTCTCCAGAAGCATAAAGCCTGGAATTTAGAAAGCTGAACCCTCTTACACAGATTCCTTGAGTAGTGAGGATTATGAATTATAACCCCTAATAAGGGCTACAGGGGCCACACCCTTAAAACCTATTTTTGTCTTCTTCTTCAGAAGTATAAAGAAAACTAAAACTTATCGCTTAAATACTTAATTTTAGGATTGGTGACCCTGTGGCCCCTACAAACAGGGAATCACATTGACCACACTCTACAGCATAATTGAATATGAAGCCTGATGAGCTACAGAGCCAATGGCTCTACATTTTGTTAATGAACTTTTAATCAATGAGAGGCAAGATATATAAATTTAAGATCTTTTATTTATCTATGAAATATTTGAGAAATATCTAGTCAGATACCTGTGATGTAAGTAAAGGACTGTGTTAAAAAGCCAATGTTGTTACCAAATAATATCTCTTTGTGTTATTAAAGCAAATGACAAATCAAGTATGGTTGATTGTTCAAACTTGTGGATAATGATGTGGATAATGATGAAGACATTTTCTTTCTTAACATCTCAATAATTCTTTTTAATAGTGCTTTGATATTTTTTATCAAATTTACATTAAAAGTTTGGAAGATGATTTGCTCAACATTTCACAGCTCTTAAAAATAGAGCCATTGGCTCTGTAGCTCATCAGGCTAAGCTGGCTTTACATTTGATTTTGCTTTATGGTGTGGCAAATGTGGTTCCCCCTTTACTTTGGGACACAGGGCCACGAAAGCTACAATTTATAATCCTCATTAGTCAAGGGAGTCTGTACACAAAGTTCCAGCTTTCTAGGCCTTATGCTTCTGGAGAAGAAGATGAAAATAGATTTTAAGGGTGTGGCACCCGTGACCCCTATTAGGGGCCACAGGGCCACAGAAGCTACAATTCATAATCCTCATCAGTCAAGGAGTCTGTACACAAAGTTTCAGCTTTCTAGGCCTCATGGTTCTGGAGAAGAAGATGAAAAAAGGTTTTTAGGGCGTGGCCCCTGTGGCCCTTATTAGGGGTCACAGGGCCACTAAAGCTACAATTTATAATTCTCACTAGTCAATGAGATTGTACACAAAGTTTCAGCTTTCTAGGCCTCATGGTTCTAGGGAAGAAGATCAAAATAAGTTTTTAGGGAGTGGCCCCGGTGGCCCTTATTTGGGGTCACAGGGCCACCAAAGCTACAATTTATAATCCTCACTAGTCAAGGAGTCTGTACACAAAGTTTTAGATTTCTAGGCCTCATGGTTCTGGAGAAGAAGATGAAAATAGGTTTTTAGGGCGTGGCCCCTGTAGTCCTTATTAGGGGTCACAGGGCCACCAAAGCTACAATTTATAATCCTCACTAGTCAAGGGGTCTGTACACAAAGTTTTAGATTTCTAGGCCTCATGGTTCTGGAGAAGAAGATGAAAATAGGTTTTTAGGGCATGGCCCCTGTGGCCCTTATTAGGGGTCACAGGGCCACCAAAGCTACAATTTTTAATCCTCACTAGTCAAGGAGTCTGTACACAAAGTTTTAGATTTCTAGGCCTTATGGTTCTGGAGAAGAAGTCGAAATTCCACAAAGTTTACGGATGGATGGACGGACGGATGGACGGACGGACGCCGGACACCATGCCATGCCATAAGCCCATCGGGCCTTACAGGCCAGATGAGCTAAAAATTCAAAATATTTTTAAAGAAATGTTTTAGTTTTTCTTAAATGAATGGTAAACATGCTTCCTCTGTGATGGTTATAAGGCATAAAGAATGTCTTTATCTTAAATTGTGCTGACCAAGATACATATATGCATTCATCAAACAATTTTTAAAAATTCATTACTATATGGAACTCTGTATTTTGTTGTTTGTGAATGTTATTATCATAAAACTTTTCTTGGAGAAAGTTTTAAGTTTAACTGTTATCAAATATTAGTTTATGAAGTTGCTACAAAGATATATCACACCCAGGTTTAAGTAATGTTCTAACTGAGCTAAAGACAAACATGAACTGAAGATAAAAGGGTATGTAGTGAGCCAGTGAGTGAGATAACGCCACTTTGGCAATTTTTCAGCAATTAGCGGCGGAAGATATAGTGAAGATAAATGAATGTTAAGGATGGAAATACAACCTGCAGTGCTAAGGATTAAGAAAGAACTGAACTATATTTCAAGAAGAAACACTATTTGCATGATAGGCCTAAGCATTGTTTTGAATATAGTGAAATGTTGTATAGTTTGTTTTATGGATACTTAATGATTTGATTACTTTCTATGAAGTTGTGTTATGTATCAAATAAAACAGGATATTCATTGTAATCTATCTGTGATTGTAAGATGTAACTGACCTCATATTAGTAAGTTATTGTTATGTAGTTTATTGATGGGGGGAGCTTTCTATGTGACCAATGTGATGATCTATTCCAGGAAATGTGTTCTCCATCCTGCTAGATCAGTATGTGAATCAGAAGAGCTCCTACAGCACCTTGATATCTATTAGGATCAGGCCTCATATCACTATATATAACCAGCCATTTAAATGACTGGCAATAGAAACATTACCAAGTTAACAGGACTGATAAGTTCTACATTTTCTGCTTTCAACTCCTTGCCCATTTCATTGGCATACAAGAAGACAGTCATCAACATCCCTCATCTCTCAACATTTCCTAAGAGTCCAAATTAATAAAACAAGGGCCATAATCTGCATGCTTCTGATTTTTGAACCCCATCATGGTATTGATATCCTGCAAATTTAGTTGTCTTAAATAGTTTTGGAGAAAATTAGACATATTTGAAGATACCCTTGAGCAGAGTCAGAAAACACAGAACAAGAGCAGTTACTCTATAAAAAATTATTTCTCAATTATGATTTTTGAACTAAATCGAGGCATTGATATCAAAAGGTCACACAGCAAATTTCATTAAGAAAATCCCCCCTTTAACTCAGATAGACAGCCAAAATCTATATCACCTTTCCACTTGTGATGGGGGATAATAACATGCTCACCATACCCATGAAACAAGATTACAACATTACAATGCTTATGGCCTGAAAGATATCAGGGTACGGTAAAAGCTCTGAGGATTCAAATATGCTGATGTAGCTGAATGTGTATTTTCTCACTGTCAATGTCTTGTCTGTACTTGCTGTTTGTTGAGATGACAGATTTATTTTTTAACCCAAATTGTGTATTTATACAATATATGTGGCAATTGTGTTTGCTAGTTTGTGTAGTCAGTTTAACTTGACAGCCAAGAGACAAAACACCTGCAATGCAATAAATGGATGTTTATGAACTTTGTTTTGTGTTGCTATTTCTTTTGAAAATGTACAAGAGCCTTAACAGGTTAAGATGAGGCAATGGGGTAAAGAATGCATTGTCAACTATCCTTGCAAGGCAAACCTCTTGCTCATTTCATCACTGTTGCATAAAGTCATCTTTTCTGTGCCTCCTCTTCAGGTCACAGCACTTGAAACCTGTGGGGGTTGCTTCCCAATGCTGTGCTCACCTCAATTCACAAGGTCAAAAAGTGGACTATATATACTACTCAAGTAGTAATATCATGTGTATTTACTTTAAATGTCAGCAGCTCGAAGAGAAGTGTTTTGTTTGAAGTATTGATCACACCCACATACATACCTGACATTGGGCTCCCGATTTGTCAACTTTATCTTTGGTTGTTGAAAATTTGTTGAATTTGGAATTTTGAAATTTTTCTTCACATATCTTTCAGGAAAATGTCTTCATCAAGCTTATCAACCCCAGGGATATCATTTCCAAAGCAATAAAGTCACCTATGACAAGACTGCAATGTTTTGAACCTGAGCCATCTGACATCAAAGCACAATACAAAAACTGCATCACTGTAACCATGCGCTAAGATATTACGTATATAGGGACACTATACACATGTTCCTTAGATTCTTTTGAGTAGTATATATCAGTGTTATCACACAACTTCAAATTAATAAACAAAGAAACGCTCATGTTTAGTTTTATTTATCAATATGACATTTTCCTTCATGAAACAAAGAAATAACAAAAATGCTTATGGTTGCAGGATCAAAATGAAAATTTCCTGACTAAAGGTAGGAACATTTCTTTATGTCTGGATTCTTTGATCAAATCTAGGCTTCATTTTTCAGAGAAAACAGGCTATCTAAAATTTATTGTAAAAATGTTAACAGGATCACCAAATCTAAAAATTGAATCTCATCATAAAGAGTCTGCCATTTTAAGGGATCACATGGTCATCAAATCTATAATTCCAACCCCATCAGTTAAGGGGTTTGTACACAAGGTCTTAGCTTTCAAGGTTTTTAGTTTTAAGAAGATGAAAATATTTCTTTGGCATGGACACTGTGACCCTTTTACAATCACAATCAGCTTAGGAGCAAGTACTCAAGAATTCAGCCTTCTAGGCCCTTTGCTTGTGTAGAAGATGAAAATAGGTTAATTTGATAAACATGACTTTGGTTAAGAAAAAGTCTTTCCTTTTCACAAGGATTTTTCAAAAGCATTATACATGCTTAGATTCATATGTGGGCATTGTAATATACATATAATGGGTTAATGAGTAATACAAAGAATCAAATATTTGTACCAAGATTGAAACAGATTTTTCATCATTTTGAGCCTGCAACATTCAACAACACCAACCATGTGTTTATTTTCTTACTTTTACATCACATAACAAGCCAGGAGGGTTAACATAATATCTACATCATATCATAGTTCTGCGTAGAATAATATGACCGTGAAACCTTACATCTTGGGCTCACTAAAGCAGTCAGTCACCGAAATATTGAAAATACTATTGCACTTCTCCATTTATCTGCTTGGGAAAATAGGACCTGCATCATTTCAAGTCATTGTCTCAGTTTTGCAAGAGAGGCCTACTGAAGAAGTTAGGGAAAATATGAAATTTGATTTAAAGATTTTGAAACAATGCTTTCTAAGGTGTCATTATATTCTGCTGTTGACACTGGGTCCTGTTCCACAAATTACTTACAATGGATCGTAAGTCTACAATTGATAGTATTAAATGTAAGAAATGGACTACAATGGATTGTAACTTTACAATTGCTTTGTGGAAGGCACTCAGATGTCTGGTTATTTGATATTGGGCGGGTAAAATAATAAGACTGAAGGGTTAGAATAAGACTGGCCAGTAAGTTGACAGTACAAGTATACCATACGTTCGATGCAGTCAATGGCATGTGTACATACCTATAACTTCAAATCACCCGGTGTGGAATTAAACATGACTTTTGCAAAATGAAGTGGTAAAACTTGTTGTCCTACAAACGTAAGTGCACTACAAGTTGAAAATCAATTTTGAAAGTTTTTGATTGACAAACTTGATAAAATCTTTGCCTGAGATGCATGGATACTTACTTTGCAAAACTGAGACCATAACTGTTATATTCTACAGTAACATAAGTAGGAATAAACATCAACAAGTAAATAAAGGAAAGTTTACTTCAGTAAAATTCTCAGTCAGGTTTAACATGCAACCACCTTAACATGCTGTTCAAGTATTCCCTTTTCACATGAGTATGAATCTCAATCAGTCTGATTAAAATCAGTCAAGTTCAGAGGAATAAAAGCTCTATCAAGAATCGAACTTGTCTTTAGTTTCCTCTCCACTGAGTCCAAACGCAACCAATGTGAGCTAACCAATCACAAGCGCCAGCAAAAGCATTCGGTATCACCTAGGGAGAAGTAACTCAAGTCAACCATGCTGTAACCATGATCACCGCTAACAGTCCTATAAGCAAGACAATGTGATCGTCCGTTAACAACTGGATTTTGGCTTTACTTAACTGGTTTAAAATCATGCATGGTACGGGGTGCGGTCAGACCTGGTGCAGGGGTTTCATATCTGCGTAGAGTTTATAATTTGAATATTTTATTCCTCTGAACAAGGCCAATCTTAATCAGACTGAATCTCATTTTCATGCTTTACACATAAATATCAGTCAACTCTGAAGAAATGTCTGACATTATTCAGAAACATAGCACTTTCAAACAATAATAAATCATCACCATGATATAAAATCAAAGTCCTTTGTTCTTAAACAATACATGATTGTAAATATTGACATCTTGTCATATTTAAATGTGTGAAACCAAGTATTTTACTATAAAAAGTTGAATAATCATTAGCTCAAAATATAATCCAATCGTCCTGGTTAAGCACATTTTGTCACCATTAGGAGAAAGTAGCTACATTCTTTCTACTACATATATTACAAATATTACAATTATGCATTGCACTTCATTTCAATATACACCATCAAATTTTCTTTGGAAAAAGTTTTACATTGGTAAATTAAAACTCTTGCAAATCTGGAAGATGGTTACTTTCATATTATTTATTTTGTCGAAAATTCCTTGACTTGATATCAATATTTTACCATGAACTGTAAATTAGATGCATACCACACAAAATTTTAGTTTACACAAGAGTATTCATTTCACTCAAGCTATTATTTCATTGTCCTTGATATTATGCTTTCAGTTACAGACTTCTTCATTCTAACCAATGATCCTAAATCCACATATTGTAACATGATAATAACTAACACATCACAACCCACAAAGCCATCCTCCCCTGTGAAACATTCATCAATATTTGGTTTTGTAGATCCGTTTGATTCATGTATGTCTCTTTGTCTCCCACTTATCACAGAAAATCTCAGTCACATGATCAGCTACCATGACAGTCGTACATGTCATTTAATTCTTCTAATAGCAAATTTGCTTCCTTATGTTCATACCATCACATCCTCGTCTTCATCACTTCTTTGATTTCTTGTGACCCTGCGAAATAAATGAAGGATTATGAAGACAGTTCCTCAACTGCAGAAAAAGCTGACAACATCATTCGAATTTTCAAAACTAATTTCATGTGCATGTGACCCTACGAATTAAATAAAGGATTCTAAAGACAATTCCTCAACTGCAGAAAAATTTAAAATAACATTAGAATTTTCACAACTCACAAATATATATTTCATGATTTAAAAGAGGATAAATATGTTATTAACAAATGTAGTTACCAGAAGAAGCAGAATTTTGTAGCTGCATGGTTTGACCCCCTTTATCATTCTCATTTCAAGAAAATTGCTTCTCCAAAATGATCATTATGAAATTTAAGATTTTGAAACCACAATACCTTAGAAGAGGAGTTTTGTAGTTGGATTTTCAGTTCATCGATTTCATCCTTCTGCTGTGCTAGTTTCTCATTCATACCGGCGAGGTGATCACTCATCATACTCAACTGTCCCTCGTAGCTCCGGGACGTGGTCTGTAACTCATCCTGGCAACATGGATAAAGAGAATGACAGTCTGATCTTTATCAACCTTTCTTTGAGTAATAAGTTTTAAAATATTGCTACTGGAATATGAACTTCTTTCCTATCAGAGCATAGCATATTTAGTCTCATATTCTGATTTGTGTTCAGCTAGCCATTTGCAAGGCTCCTTGCAAAAGCTCTCTGTGTCTGAAGCTAAGGGCAGGCAACTCCTTTATCTGATTCTTTATACCGAGGTACATGATAATTATACATGATTGCCGCAAATGAGCTTTATAAATTGGAAAATGTGATTTGTTCAAGACTAGGTTATGTCTGTGCTCAACTGTTACTGAACATGGGGCCAGCTAGGCTGCTTTAATCTTGAACTCGCTTTGAGGCATGCATCTATTTGGAAGAATGTCTCTTTTCACTGACAAATAATAAATACAATTTTTGTGGATATTTATATGTTAAGAAGCACATTACTTTTCTCATCACTAGTACATGCTCAAGGCGCTATACACATTTTTATATACATGTTACTGAAAGGCCACCACCAACATAACCCTTAATCAGGTTCTTATTTCTTGCAGGGTGAACATTTTGAATAAAGTCTCTTGCCGTGTCTCATTTAGGCTTTGAATCACCCTTCAAACACTCAGTTTATCAACTTATGACGAGTAAACCCACGGGTTCCACCCATCAGACAAACTGTTATTTTTTAACTTAAATGACATGCACACAACCACATTTATATGGACCACTGTTTGGATGCCATTGGACGGGAGGCATTTATTTGACCAATATCCATAATCATTGAATACCTTGAGTTGAGCCAGGGACTGGTTGGAATCCTTCAGTTCGTCCTGTGAGCTGGCCTTGCTCTTCACTGACAGGAGCAGCTGCTTGTGGAGGGCTCGCACTTCAGCGTGGAAGTTGACGGCTTTACTGTCCGCTTGTTGTAGTTCTAGAGTCAGCTCATTAATACGCTTCCCAAAGTGATCCTTAATGAGTTGTTCTCGACTGTCAATATCCCTTGATGCAGCCATCTCACTCTCTATTTTTCCCAACTACATGTAACAAGTGTTTAGAATCATTGATGTTTGTTGATTTATCTATATGCAAATTCAAATCTAACCAATACACTTGAGGAGTAAGTGTCAGAAATTATCATGTGTAAAAAACCTGCAAAACCATAATGAGAAAAGTTACTTGATAGTCTTCCTTTTTATGTGAGAAGATTTACCACACGCAATTTGTCTTGATGATAAAAGATTTACACTTTATGAATGATGATTATAAAATCAAAGTGAGTGATTGTATTTATATGAAAAGCATTTTACTTATTCATTTTTGTGGAAGCTGTTAATACTGACCATGTTAGTCTGCACTCCTGGGCTTGAGCTTAGACTGGCACTGCGGGGAGCTTGGACCTGGATATCCATATTATCTTCTATAGATCCGATCTTATCACTGTTCCGTAACAAAGTGAGATCCTTTTCCAGGTTCTTTGTTTTCTGTGATCAGGTAAAAGTCAAATCTATTGAATATGAATTTTGTCAACAGTTTTGGTCAGGCTAACCAATAATTTACCAATTTTAATAAATCCAATTTAACCGACCACTTGTACCTTGCTGCATTGTTGATCTGAATCTTCTACATAAGTTCATTGTCATGTGATCACTGTACATTAGCCAATCAGCTATGAGGCTAGAAAGTCATGTACACGACACAGGACACAGCTTCCTTACACAACTCTAGATTAGCGTTTGCGGGATACCGCAAAAGCAGAGCAGCCCCGGAACTTGGGGTTTCGCCTTACCCTGTTCCGCCTTATACAGGCCTCACCAAATTGGGAATTTTCAAGTGACCTTGACCTTTGACACTCAAGGTCACACAATCAATGAACACATTTCATTGAGTATAACATCATTGTAATGAAATAAAGTGTTAAAAATTAAATTAATCCATTTTCTCCATGTATGTTGACCTTGCTGTGACCTTGACCTTCGACATTTCGTACCCAAAACTTTTTGAAAATTTTGTACTTCTCAAGAGATAATATATACAAAATCTAAACTTCATAGCACAAAACCTATTCAAGTTATTGTGTTTACAAGGAATTGCAATAACTCATATCTCATGACCTTGACCTTTGACCTTCAAGGTCAATCATTGAACACTTTTTATTGAGTATAACAATCATGTATTGATTAAAAGTGTTCATAGTTAAAATAAAGCATTTTCGCTAAAACATGCTTACGTCATGACCTTGTTGTGACCTTGACCTTTGACGGATTGTAGCCAAAACCTATTCAAAGTTTTTTACTTTTCCAAGGATGATATATACCAAGTTAGAGCTTCATAGCACAAAAACTTTTCAAGTTATCGCGTTTACAAGGAATTCTTAGAGTGAATACATATCTCGTGACCTTGACCTTTGACCTTGAAAGTGAACGTGTCAAAATCGTTCCCCCGAGGTATGAGTAGTAAGGTATGAATAAGAGTTCTGGAAAGCTTAGTGGAAAAAAGTTATGGCTAGTAGTACGAGTGCGGCGGGGGCAGCGGCGATGGAAACTTCACAAAAACTGATAGCAGCCCCGTCCTTAGACGGGGCTGCTTATTACATGTGGCAATACTCATATAAGAAATGCAATAAGCTATGTGGTAACCAAAATAAGACATGTAGCAATACTTATATCAGAAATGCAGCAAGGTACAAGTGACAGACTCAAGCTCATTTCAATGAGATTGATATTTCTGCGCTCATGTGGTAACCATTGCATGACATGGAACAGTACTCATATCAGAAATACAACTAGAAATGTGCATGTGATGCACTGTGATGTCCCCCGCTCCAACTTTTAATCACCTAATCATAGAATACTCTATTACGTACCGGGTAATAATTAGAAAACTCTACTTCTTTATGCATCAGTTCCCAATATTGGTTACCCAACATATCTTCAAGGAAAAGAGACTAGTTTGGTCTTTTTTTTAATGAAAAATAAAAGCAAAATTGACTATTTTGCAACCATAGAGAGAGGTTTCATATGAAATATGAAATTGTTTCTGTAAGATGCATTAAATAAAAAATTCAGAATAACCAAAGCAGCAAAAGGCACCACTCTATCAATGAGTCTAGGCAAATACCAAGTTTGGTGACAAAATATTGAACGGTTTTTGAGATAAGAGGCCAGAAAAGGTCCCTACCCCCAAAATGCACTAAGTTCAAATTGTTTCCATGGAAACCAGTAAATATAAAACAAATCAGAACAGAAAAAGTAGCAAAAGGCACCACTCTATCACTAGGTCTAAGCAAAAACCAAGTTTAGTGAAAAAATATTGAACGGTTTTGGAGATTGAGGCCGGAAAAGGTTCCTACCCCCAAAATGCACTAAGTTCAAATTGTTTCCATGGAAACCTTAAAAAATTAAAAATTCAGAATAACCAAAATAGCAAAAGGCACCACTCCACCATTAGGTCTAACCACATACCAAGTTCCGTAAAGAAATACTTGATAGATTTTGAAATAGAGGCCCCAATATGCACTAAGTTAAAATTGTTTCCATGGAAACCAGAAAAAATAAAAAATTCAGAATAACCAAAATAGCAAAAGGCACCACTCTATCACTAGGTCTAAGCAAATACCAAGTTTAGTGAAAAAATATTGAACGGTTTTGGAGATTGAGGCTGGAAAAGGTTCCTACCCCCAATATGCATTAAGTTCAAATTGTTTCCATGGAAACCAGAAAAAATAAAAAATTCAGAATAACCAAAATAGCAAAAGGCACCACTCCATCACTAGGTCAAAGCACATACCAAGTTTCGTGAAAAAATATTGAACGGTGTTTGAAATAGAGGCCGGAAAAGGTTCCTACCCCCAATATGCACTAAGTTCAAATTGTTTCCATGGAAACCAGAAAAAATAAAAAATTCAGAATAACCAAAATAGCAAAAGGCACCACTCCATCACTAGGTCTAAGCACATACCAAGTTTCGTGAAAAAATATTGAACGGTTTTTGAGATATGGCCCGGAAAAGAAAGCATTTCGGAATGACGGAATCACGGAATGACGGAATCACGGACGGAGGTGAAAACATTATGTCTCCCGAAATAAATTTCGGGGGACATAACAATGTACAAGTGACAGGTTCAAGTTCAATTCAATGAGATTGATATACCCTAGTAAGACAATGATCCAGTATCGTGTACCCACCTGGAGCTCGTTCTCGTACTTGATCTTGAGGAGCTGTAGCTCCAGCATCCAGTGTTCCTTCTCCTGCTCCAGCTTACTGCACCTTAGTTGGAACACTGACACCTGGAGGGGAGAACACTACATTACAGCATCTTCCTTGAGGGAATGTGACTTTTACATATAACGAACATATGACTTAACTTATAACGACAGATCCATGACTGGTGTAAAAAGAGAGAAAATCATTAGAAGACATAACAATTACAACTTTGCAATCATAAGTAACAACTTAATTAATTAATGAAATGGTTTTGTATGTCTTCCCAAAACATTCTAAAATCTATTTGAAAGAGGATAAGATTTCATGGCTGACCATTAATTAAAGTCATGAAGTCATAATTGGTTATTGCAATAATTGCACGTTTTGATGATAAGAGTGCACAAAGGTTTTGCAGACTCTATCCCTGCAACAACATTAGTGAAATATTCTAAATACACCTCAAATATCACTTTTGAATAAGTATGGTGGTAAAATATTGTATTTTATCACTGAATTAAACTGAGTGGAATGGAAATCACATGTTTTCACTACTCAAAGGTTCAACTTCAAAATCTTGATATGAATTAAATGTCTGATGTAACTAAAGTGTCTTATTACTTAACACTATTATCCAGGCCACAGGCTCTGAACAGCTGCTCAAAATGAAAACAGCTCTGTTATAGTAAAATTACAGATATATCAATTTATCAAATTACAGATATATCAATTTATCAAATTAAAGATATATCATTACTAAAAAGATCTGAGAAATATCATATTACAATGGTATATATGTCCATTTTTACTACTACCATGTTTATTTTTCCTTTGAGAGGTAAAAAGGTTACATATTTTCATGTTTTCTTTGGGGTTGAGCCAATCCTTATTGCTTTCTACTTAACATGATTAGATAGACATGGAATAAGTCAAGAAAAGACGGATGTCCTCTATCAATCCTTTAATATTTATAGTCAACCATGAAGTGTCAAGATGACATTGTTACCTGTTTGGAGAGCCCCTGTTTGCTTTCTGCTGAACTCAGTAGAGTTTTCCTGTTCTGTACTGCTACCCGATGGGGCACAGTATCTGGGCACGACTGTAAAATGTAACATTTGTAAAATGTATGCAATTGAATGTAAGAATGAGAGATATCTGAAAAGCAGATGTTGGAAAGCAGATATACAACACAAGAATCTGTTTAAAAGCCTTGCACGTCATGAAAGGAGAATAGGCTATCTGAACACAAGTCTTGATTACTGTAGAACACGGATATTGCCAACTCGGATATAACGAATAATCAGATCTAGTGAACCAATTTTTAAGTCCCTTCAAAAGCCCTATGCATGGCAGCCAAAAGTGAGTAGGGAAAATCGGATATTGCGAACTAAATTCGTTGGTCCTTTTAGAGTTTGTTATATCCGTGGTTTAGTGTATTATCATTTCAACTTAAAACATGAAGACATAGTCATCAACATCTTCTAATTTCTTAACTCCATTAAGGCATTGATACCCTGAATACACACATCAAACTTGGTTATCCTATCTTCAGTAGTTTTTGACAAAAAATGTCCCCTTTAACTTTATGACTTTTTCCCATCTCATTACATATCCATGGGATAAAAAATGACTCCAATTATTTTTATCAATTTCTGTTCAAGTTTTGCATATCTAAAGAGTTTCAAAAACTTTCATCCACACCACAATAACTAGGCAAGACAAAATTCAGAGGCCTATCGTGTGCTCACCCTAGAGATACAGGAGATAAAGTTGGAGGCCCTCTGTCTGAACTGTACAACAGCGGGGTGAGACCGAGGGTCTTCTGGAGAGGAGTCCGCCCCAATACTGCTGCCCCGTGTCCTGTAGCCCGCTGTCTCTCCAAAGAAGTCCAGGTTCCCAGACATGAAAGTAGCTATCTGTACACAAGAATCATTCAGTAACTTTTATGGTAAAAAACATCATTTAAATATTGTGTCTATTCATTGATAACTTCATCCATGTTTTAAGGGACACAATGACTTGAAATGTAGATGTTACTAAACAATGTGTTGAGCTCATAAATTATTGTTAAAAAAATCTTGACTTTAGGTCAGAGAAGTATATAAAATCAGCAAGACTGTCTGGATAACTACTTTTTATTGTGAAAATCATGATGTTTCTTGGTAGCCATATACGCTAAAACGTAATGGTTTTCACAATAAAGGAGTTGTTATCCATAAAATCTTGATTGTATGTATACCAATACTATTCCCTGTAAGGACATCAAAGAAGTATTTGTCAACTAAAACTTATCTCTTATTCTTATCTATATCATCTTAACTCACATGTGAACTAATTCATATAAAGAGAAAGTTTTGAACAGGAAAACAGATATAAGCTGATCAAACATAAACTAAAAGAGACATACTTTTCCTGTGCTTGTAACAAGGGAGACGAGGGATGCCACGACACACTCATCTGTAGTCTTCAGTTTCTGTGTGGCTGTAGGAAGTTGATGTTCAAGTGACACTTTGGAGTTGTAGTGTTTTGACACCTCTGTGAAAATGTCCAGGCAAATAGAATTAATAGCAAACAACAGTACTGAGGCATGACATTTGTTTATGAAAAATTACACCTGAGAGCACTTCATAGGTAACATCACTACCAAATTAGAAGTTTATGAGTCAAATAGTTTTCATATTATGCTCCGGAAGATCGTAACAGAGGTATAGACAGTCACAGGGAGCGCTAATACCCACAACTACAACATAGCAGGGTTATGATAAACGATTCCTGAAATCAAGGTGTCTTCCTAGAATAAAATTACCCTAGTGATATTCTCCTATTGTTCTCTTGCTTATTATTTACAGTAATTGAATGTTGCACATGACTTGAAATTTATTTTTCATAGGAACTTATTTGTTAATTTGTTTGGGGTTGAAAGTGTAAAGGAATGGAGAGTTACTTGGATATTGCCCTAAACCAAAAAGTAAAGAACAAACCTTTGACAGCTTCATGCATATCGTTGACAGCTTTACACAGACGGGTAAACACAGAGGGGTAGTTAGTCTGGGGGTGCTGGATTTTTCCTTTCTCACCTGAAATGCACATGACCAAAAGTATGTTCAAATGATGAGCCAAGATTGACCCACCCATATCCTGATGGGCAGAGTACAAGAGTGTACAAGTAGGAAATAACAATACAGTAGAACTCGGATATAACAAACTCCAAGGGACCAAAGAATTTAGTTTGCTATATCCGGTGTTCGTTATTCACATTTTGCCGCCATGCATAGAGCTTTTGATGGGACTTAAAAATTTGTTCGCTATATCCAATTGTTTGCTATATCCGTACTGTATCAACAATATGTCATCCATGTAAGCTCTAGCTGGCAAAGCTCTTGGAGTCAATGAGGGACCCAAACAACCACACAATGATAGGCGTAATATATCGATCTGCCAACACCATCCTTTACTAACAAGGATCAGTATTACTTACTTTGAGCTGCTAGGAGAGAGACGTAAGACTTGATCTTGTTGAAGGAAGCAGTGAGTCTCTTCAGGGACTTGTAGAGTTCCATGTTTTTGGCTGCTAGTGTGGAGGTACAGGAGGAAACAGCACACTCTTCTTCTATACTGGAGACACAAGACTTTGATGCTCATTTTATAATACAATCAACAATGAATACTGGATTTTATGACATAAACTGTCAACTAATAGTTGTCACAAACGTGACCATATCCCCCTCAGCAAGAGAGATATTTGCTACCGGTAAAAGGGATTGCCACACATCAGGGTTTGTGTCTCATAGTTGCCGTGAAAACAGTGTCCAGGTAACCAAACCCGACCGATGTCTGCGTATCCAATGAACAATGAGAATGAAGACTGAAAGGGCTAGATATCGTGCTAGATTAATGTACAGATCACACTCCTGTCGTGACTTTGAAAAATAGGTCAAAGTCACCAAAACCAAATGGTATCTGTGTATCCACCCAATGAAGACTAATACCATATGTTTGAAGGCTCTAGGTAAAAAGGTTTGGGAGATATCTTGCTAACAAGATTTTATGAACTAGTCACAGTACAATGTTAATCGTACAGATGAAAGCAGTTGGTAATGTTTAACCATTCCTTACTTTTTTTTCTCAAAAGTTTGACAATCCAATGTAACCAAAATTGGTCTTTCTATTATGGTAAGTTAAACATTATTGCTGAGCTTAGTAATCCTGTTGATGTCAAAGTACTAGATATCACTTCATAAAGTATGCTCGGAATTAAAAGACTGAATGCTGTGTGATGAAAAAGATGTGTTACTATATAACGAAATTGATATATTTTGTATATTCTTACAAAATATAATGAGGTAATCAGTTGAGCTAACTGTGTCTCTTTGTAAAACATGTTTCAAACAAATTGAACTTTCTCACTTATAATTTTGTTACATATTCAATAATACTAACTAATAATCAAAGAATTTTTTTGTACAAACCTTGCTAGTTGATAAGGCAACAATTTGTTCATATAAGCAACCATCGTGACAAAAGTTTTTGAAAATCCTTGTAAATCTGTAGCAGTCTCCTGTAAAGAAAAACATAACATTTATGTAATTTTAGGTGTCCACAGAATTGTATGAAGCAGCATACTGATATAGATAGAACATGATGAGTAAGCTACAAATTTACTTACAAGTGTTGTGAGGGCGTCTTCTTTGAGAGAATCGGAGAAATGACGAAGAGACTGTTCCACAGGACGTAGATAGGCAAGGTTTTCGTGGAGATATTTACAATACTGAAGAGGAAAAGTTACATTCAAAACATATGCATTCACAATTAATTTATTTATTTATTTTTTTTTTTTTTTTTTGGTTCAAGAATCATATTTTCTTTGCTTCTATATTTTGTCTTTAATAAACAGAAGCATTTAGTTCCTATTGACATGGTATCTTTTTTTTTTTTTTGGTACATGGGCATTACAATGGCTGGTATAATACATATGATATAAAACAGATACAAGGAATGATATACAACACAGGAAGATGAATCATAACATGGCAAGAAGCAAGGATATACATATTTGGGCAGAGTAATATCACATGGCAAGAAGATATTCAATGATAGAGGAAAAATAAACAATTTATTCTGACACATGAAGTCGCAACTAATCTTTAAATAGTAAGTGACAGATTGACTTGAGTAGTTACAGTTTGAGTATGAGTTGTATTTGTCAATATTATAGGTTTTCTCTAAGTCTTTTTTAATGTTAAGAAAACTTGGTTTGAGTCCAATTTGCTTTGTTTTAAATATGGTGTATTTTACGGTTATTATTATCATATTCAGTACTTTGTTTCTATGTTCACAATTAATAGTGCATTATCGCAAAGTAAGAAGTAGTGATGATAGACTGTCAACTAAATTCAAATACCAGAACTGATTGTGTAAATTTCTACATCTTCAAGGCTACAAAGATATTCTCATCTTGAACATCTAATCAAACAGACTTGAGGTTGAATTTTAATTGTGTGGTCATATGACAAAAAGATGATTATCCATAACAATTTCTGAAAATTTTGTCCCCTTCACATGGCTTCAAGCTACAAAGTATTTATCATTTTGAACCTCTTACCAAAAAGGACTTGTGGCTTAATGTTCATTTTGAAAAAAAGTATTGAAAAAATTTGTGGTCATATAACAAATTTTTTTTTATCTATAACAATTTCTGAAAATGTTGTCCCCTTCACACGGTTGGGTTGGGATAATTTAAACATACAGCTTGATGTATTTACCTGGGAGTTGATGGGACTGAGGGGTTCTGACTTTCCGTCTGCAGGGTAGATGTTGGAGCGCTGCTCACTGTACGTGTAGAAGTTAGACATACCCTGAACTAGCTCTGCTACTAGGTTCGAGGACTGGCTCACTAGCTCACGGGCTCGTAGCTGATGCTTTCGATCATGAGTCGGCAGATTCAGGCTGTTTAAGTCATGGTCCTCTGAAGAGGTGAAAGAAAATTGACTTGTAATATTGTTGACACAAAATTGAACTTAATCACAAATTGTGTTCATTTTTATTAAGGATACGATCAATGGTTTTAGAGATTTTTTAAGTCAGCAACTTTTCATTCTATTACACTATTCCCAGTTTTGATGATAACTTAATTTTGAGCTCTGTAAGCATCTTAAAATCCATTCCCTTCACACATACAGTGCACTTACTGGTATCAATAAAAGGCAGTTTGTCGGTGATGATCTTGGTGGCCGTGTCCAGCTTGCCCTGCAGATGCTGCTGTAATACTTCTAGTTTATCCTCGCTGTCAAGTTTCAAAACAATATGTTCTTTATGCAGTACAGGAAATGTAAGAGATTTCTATGTTTGAAATGTAAAAACACATTATAAATAATATTGTACAATTCTTTTGTTGTTGTTGTAGCTATCCTTGCTTACACAATATTTCACCATATTAAGTGTTGAATCTAAATTATTAGAAATACTGAAATACATGTATATATAACACCATATAGACAAATGCATTGATAAAAGGATAAGAAATAAGAAATCTGAAAGCATGGTAATTTAATACACAGAAGTAGGAAATTTTGAGAACTTTGAAATTAAATTAGCCTCAAGGCTTTTTGATTTTGTTTTATCCATAAATGCTTGCAGAGACTTTAAAATGGTTTAGTGATTGCAAGAAATAACACAACTGAAAACAATAAACTTGAAATTGAATCAGAGATAGATCATTAGACTCAAATTTAATACATAAAATATTTTATAATAATCACTGTACCTTTTATATCATTTCATTTCCTTTGGCTTTTAAATACATGAATGTGTATTCAGTCAGTCTAGACTTGCCGAATTAAGATTTAGACTGTATTAAAACCTCCTGATTAATACTCAATGATGAGGCAGGACTAATAGATCCTTGTCAGGAAGCCACCAGTAGTTGAATTAACTTACGCTCCCTCTGCCCTTGCTCTGTACTCCTTAATCTCGGTCTCCAGAGTCTGTAGCTTCACCTGCAGGCAAAATAACATCACTTACTTACCGACGTTTTGTTATTAGATAAAATGTAAAACATACCTTCAACCAAAATTCAAATGTCTTTATATCTTCAAGGAGAATGACTTGCAAACTATTATCATAAAATAAAGATTTTTTTCTTGATATTTTATAATTTTCAACAATTGAAAAATGTTTCCTTATATCATAAAATTTAGATTATTTTCTCGGTATTTTGTAATTGCAATAATTGAAAATATTTCCAAGACAAGGTGGTTGAATTTTTAAAAAAGGTTTTGCAGGTCAACTAAATTCAACTTTTCAACTGTTCTGTTTTAAATTCTGTTCTAAGTTGTTATGATAAAACTCATAATATAGAACTGTTTTTCAAGAATTTTTTTTATGATATAACTATTTTTGAATAGATGTTCAAGAAAAAGTGTTAAACTATTTTAGAAATGTTCTTCAAGAAAAACTGTTCCGATAAAACTATTTTAGAACTGTTCTTCAAGAAAATTTTTTATGATGAACTACAGACCTCCAGCATTGCCTTCTCCTCCTGAAGTTTGTCGATGTGAGCCTTGCTCTTCTGTTTGGTGACATTGAGAACCTCCTCGTGCTGGCCGCTCTCTCGCTCCAGGGTCTGCAGTCTCGTCTCCAGGTCCCGCACCTTGCCTTCATACTGCTGGTTCACCTCGTACACCTGACACACAGACAGAATACTACACCAGGGGCCGATACACCATTTATATTTGGGAGGGGTGTAACCATTTGGTGTTAAAAGTACAACCTATGAAATGGTTAATTTGCATCAGAGAACATTATTATACTGACAGGAACTTAATGTTTACTGTATGAGGTTTTCCTGCCATACACTTGCTTTGTTTACTTTATTATGTATGAGACTATTTAATTAATCAAATTTAATGTACCACTTGCAACTTGATTACATACACCTGCATTGGAACATTTCTTACATGTCAAAATTAATATGCACATATGTGTACATATGAAAAATATGCATCTGTTGGTGTTGAAGAATATAGGTAATAACAGGGGATTGCTAAATGATTTGGGGTCATTTCTAAATAATGAAATAATTATGTGAAAATGTTTTCATGGTCAAATGTGTGAACAGGTCTATTTTTTCAGTAATGGTCAAGCTTACATATCTTTAATTCAACAGCAAGTAAAGTGTTATACCACTTACCGGTACATTCCATAAGAAAATTCAAATGAATTTATTTCTTTTCATCATTTCATTAACAAAATGTTCATATAACTGAGTCTGTTATATTTGGAATCACACTATCTTGAATAGTATGTGGATTGTAGATGGCGAAATGGGCGAGTTAGTTAACTGTTGGTATGGTCATTGCTGACGGTGTTGCCTGACTCTGAAGGTGTGGGTTCGAATCTGTACTATTCAAGATAGTGTGATTGTAAAAGATAGTAACATTGTTAGATTTGTTCACTATCTAAATGGCATTTATCTTATTTTCATAGCTTACACCTCAGTTGCAAACTAGAATGTAAGGTTTTGTATAGAGGGGACAAATTGAGAACTCACGAGAACTTAGTGTCTGTATCAGGATTAAATAAAATATCAAAGCAACAGTCCTATCAGGATATTTAAAGTGGAAATACAAATCAATGGGGCATTTCAGTTTATGCATAAAGTACATGATTATAACACAATCAAGTTGAAACATGTTGACAAGGTAACATTTTTTTTATTTGTATTTGACAACTTGATAAAGAAGAAAACATAAGCGAATTTCATTTTCACAAAAATTACACTGATAGGACTTTCCCTTTAACTATTGCTTGTCAACCAATTGTTTGCTATAACAAACCTGTTTGTGTAGACGAGCATTCTCCTCTATCTTGCTCTGCAGTTCTTCACTGAACACATTGGCACCTCTCCCTGCATCATGGGCTATTGCATCGTTACCTTTACCCTGAAAACAGTCATACAATGGAATTAATTTACAAACCAAGGACAGGTAACTCATCCAATACCAAAATACTAACTTGATAATTTTATTGATCAACCTTTTCATATTTCACTTGCACCATAGCAGATGGCCTGCTACAGCAACTTCATGAACAACTGTGTTCTGATGCCATAAGACAAACAAATTGAAAAAATATCAGAACTTGCGCTTCAACAAAAATTGCTGTGTAGAGGTGACGTGTGCAAATGAGCACACATTGAAAATATGTCACTACTTATTTATCACCTTATGGATAACAAATGTGTTGTCAACGGTAACCTTTACCTCAGAATGGAAAATGCCTATCACAGAGTACCAAGTATATTGGGAATACAACATCATGTTTGCAATATTTACCAATAGATGTGAGAAGTGTTGTATACATATCTAACATATAATAATTATTCCCAATGAATAAAACTGATTATTCTGCTTTGTTTGATGATTTATATTATTAAATACCATTCAAATGAGGATACAATATAAGATGATAATGCTTATTCAAGCTAGTAATTATAAGGATGAAATACCTTGTGTTTTTTCTTGCTGGATTCAATTTGCTCAAGGTCTACTTGTAGAAACTCAACTCGTTTGGAAAGTTGTTGGTTACGAAACACAAGACTGTCAACTTCCTGTTCAAATTTTCGTATGGATTGGTCTCTTTCTTTAACTGTCAGCTGATTAAGATATGAACAAAATGTATGATTAAGAAGGGTAATCAATTATAGTTCATCAAGAAAAGGAAAAGCTAAAAGCATGCAATCAACAAAACTTGTATCTTAATTCAACACCATCTTTGTTGCTCTGAGATTGTTAAACACATTTCAAAACTATAGACTCCCACTATTCTTTGCAAACAATGTCATACTTCCTGAAAGTTTTACTGCAACAATAATAAAGTATCATCTTAAATTTTTGTTAAGGTGGATGCAAATGCAAATAACATAATTATTTTAGTTCCTTTTCTCTTAAAAAATGAATGACACATTAAAAGTGCATGATTACCTTGAGGACAATGTTGAAATGTGCAGTATATATATGAATAATATGATTAGTGTTTGTAAAAGTTATTGTTATAATGTTAACATTGGATTGAGTTATGGAAAATTAACTGATGAACTTTAATGAAATCTTATACTGTGTCAAGTTTTATATGCAATATTAAAATCATGGACTGGTTCTTTAAAGAGACACAGAGTATGTTGATAGAATCACATATGTCAAATTTTGAACCACTAACTGTTACTGAAAATAACAAGTTAAAAATCATTCAGTACATTAGAGCGAAAATACGGCCATTCAAAGTCTGGATTTTGATCGAAAACCGGACAATGTGGCTCGAGTGGCGCGCGCAAGTTCGCCAAACGTAATTTTGAAACCTTGTCATCAGCTGACAGGAAGATATATTCGATCCGATAGTGTTTATTAGGTATTGTAACTAATAGGTAGATTAATTGGATGCATAATTTCGAATATTAAACGTATTTGAGATGTTTTCTTGATTTTTCCATGGAATCAAGTATTTTAGAGATAATATGCATAAATGGATATATTAGCAAATCCAGTGATGGGATATGAACTTCAATCAGCATATTAGATATTTTGTAGCTTATCAAAACCAAATAAAAATTTAAGAAAGATACTCTGTGTCACTTTAAGTAGAAAGGGATGACTGTGAGTACAATGAATAATGAACTGAACTCACTCTCAACTTCTCTGTTTCAGCTTGTTCATCAATGTATGCTTTCTTCAACACTGGGTACTGAGATTTAAGCTGGAAATGTACATATTCATGTTATAATTCATTATCAATCCATGCAACTTCAAATGTTTTTGTGTTGATTACAGTACCCTGATGAAAAATAAGTTCATAGTTCAAAGTATCAGTTACTTTCTACACCAAAGCAGAGGTCACTTTTTGACAACTGTCACATCCCGATAATACAAGAAAAAATATAATATGACACTTAGATTATCTAATCTTTGATGTTTGCAGAAGACTTTTCGTTGGGGGCGTGTGCAGAGTTTGAGACTTGTCTAGTTTCTTTGCCGATTCTGACGCAGTTTCAAAAGACACATTTGTAAATATTAATGGTTTCTTGAAAATAAAATATAGATTATCGATATCAATTGTTATTTATGACTATTTGAGTTCAGACCTTTGAGTATTCGGCCGCCAATTTCTGATACTTGGCGTTCAGATCGGCCATCGTACCAATCCGGAAGTGCTAGCAGCAGCCGGGGGAAATCGTTGCATGAACTAAACAAGGGAGAAGTTATTGAAAATGGTTTGTTATATTTGACTTCTTTTGATTGATAGAAGAATCCAAATCAAATGTGTCTGTGTATTAGAGGGGGGATGAAAAGAAATTAAAAACTGTAATTTTAGGAATCTCATTCCTTTTTCATCTACCGTATAACATATCGTCGATTCATCTGTTTTCAGTCATCATGTCAGTCATTTTTACTCTCTTCTGTGAACGAATCCAAAAGGATTTTCAACTACCTTGTGGGTTATTTGCACAGAGGGTTTATAGGTACATCTAGGAATAGACATTTAGATATAATTTGCTTAACAACAAGTATTATGACAAAAACATAAAAAACATCACACTTTTAAGCAAATTTTCTAATACCATTTTTATGGGAGAGAAAGTCTTTTATATAAAAACCTTGCCCTCATAACTTAATTACCAGCTAATTTTCTTGTAATTCTTGACATTATGCGATATCTTGATGTGATAATATTTATTGTCACTTGCCATTTTAAGAAAAAATATATGAATTGTGTTATTTCTTATCAAATTTATTTTCAAAACATAAAAAGTTATCTCAGTGGGTTTAAATGATTTCCTAATGTACACTATACAAACTGAAAGAAGCATTGATCAAAACACCTAAGACTATCAGAACTGATATTCCTTTGGGAGAAATAGTTAGATCACCCTCTAAACCATATATCATTCACGAGAAAAAATATGATGAATGAAAGTTATTTTTATTTCAAATGATGTTGATAAAATATCAATGAAATAGTTTTAGTCAGACTTATGCCAACTTTCTGTGTCAATGTGGAAAATAAATTCGTCAATTTTCATAATATGGCAACAAATGATTAAGAGTAATTTCTCATCAATGCATGTGGTAATTTTTCAAATACAGGTCGTTTTTCCTTATCTGAATGAAAACCGATTACACAAGGATACAATAAAATAAATAAACAAAATCAAATTTATTCATCTCTATTCATACGATAAAAAGGTCAAATTAATGACACTTGGTGACTATATTAAGCTATCTCAGTGACACTGTTTGAGTATTATACATATTTATGAAACCAAAACCAAAAACTTGCTCAATATGTAAATACACTAAATACAACAACTACACTGATATTCAAAAGTAACACACTGACCCATGTAATCATTATGATCTAAAGATGGACCTTTTGTTGGTTTTGGTCATGTACTTTTCTAACCAATTTGAAACGATATTTTCATCAATCAAAACAATATGTTAGCCCGGTGAATTTAAAATAAAACAGTCTTATATATGCATGTATAATATATAACCTTAACGTTGTGTCATGTAGTTGGAAAACTTTTCTTAACACCCTGTAGGCGTACGGCAAGGAATATTTAAGACCATTCGAGCGGGGTATTTTTTGTGGAAACGAAATTCATGAGGACTTTCCTGTTTACGATGTTATATGATTTTAACATGATAATTTAACACTTAATTTCCAATATGTTTGCGAGGTTAGAATTTCAGTTGTTCAAGATATAACAATTTGACAAAAAATAAAGTGCATCGCTTTCTGCCATACACCGCTCTTACGGGGTGTTTATGAAAATGATATAAGTTTTCTAAAGAACATTTTATTTTATCAGTGAGTCTATTATTAGTTACTATGTTGTCCAAGGTAGACTACATCTCCAAATGTTTTCAATGTTCTATTAACGTCATTTTCTCAAAGAGTCAATAAGTAGAACCGAACATAAATCTTCATTTTAATGTACAAACCCAAGTGAAACCTTCGGACCAACTACCCAGTCCCTGTAAAAATTGACAGGTTTCTTAATGGAAAATAAATAAATAAATAAATAAATAAATAAATAAATAAATAAATAAATAAATAAATAAATAAATAAATAAATAAATAAATAAATAAATAAATAAATAAATAAATAAATGAATGAATGAATGAATGAATGAATGAATGAATGAATGAATGAATGAATGAATGAATGCTACTACTTCTATTACTCTCGCTGTCGCCACAACTACCATACCACTGTAGCTGTAGTAGTAGTAGTGGTGGTTACGGAAGTAGTAGTGTTTTCAAAAGTAGTTATAAATATAGTACGTATTAGTATTAGTAGTAGTTAATAGTATTTGCAGTAGTGGTTACTGTGGCAGTGGTTGCGGGAAAAGTAGTAGTAGTCGTTGTAGTGAGTATCAATAGTATTATTAGAAGAAGTAATTGAAAAAGCAGAATTGGTGGATGTAGAACTTTATCAATAGAGGAAAATAAGCCTAATCAAATGTGCGGCAGTACAATGTTCCTATTATGGATATCGTCATCGGAACTGCTTTAAACAACAAATACCGTTCTTACAAATATTAAACCGAAAAACGTAAGAAGAACATGTCAAAGAATAAGGCTAGTTACTTGTTATCGGAGCTGATTTAGTAAACATAAGGTGTGGGTGACACCATAATCGTGGGAACCGTATCAGCTGTAGCATTATCTCGTACAAAGTAGCTGGCGCGAGACATTTAACTCACTCATTTTATAATTTGATAACGAAAGTTTTCCATATTGTTGGGGTTTTAAATAGCATACGTTGTGAAAAGACTGACCATCATAACGCCAGTAACACCAATGTAAACGTTTTGTGAGAAAAACGTTTTTCGATGGGAGTTTCCCTCTCTGAGGATGGCTCGAACTTTCTGTGTGGGCAGCGCTGACTGATAAAGAACCCAGTCCACGTACTTGTGGCCGGTGGAGCAGAAAGATGGCTTCCCCTGACGTCGTAACGATCCTCACATTGTTCTTTCTGGCACTGCAGACTGCCAGGGGAGATTTCTTCAGGAGGGAATTACCGTCAGTCAAAGGAGTGTGTGACGCTCAGTGTGAAGCCCTCTGTCAAGATCATGTGGTAGGTCATTGCGTCATGGCTTCCTTATACCAACTTGTCATGACGGATTTATAAAGTGGGAAATATATAAGAGATATCTTCATTATCGTATGACATCATGCCATTTACACATCTTAGTAACATTACGCTTATAAGTGAAAATTAAGACCTGTTTTAGATCAAATTTGTTTTTTAATTCTACTCCTTGACATATTCTTACATTCTGAAACCTCATTTGAATCACTGCACTGTCCCATAGAGCCGCACCAGACCGATTTAAGATACATGACGTTGTGCTACTATTAATTTCAGGTAGGCTGTGAAAGCAAATGCTCACCAAGACGTCCACGAAAATGGATCATCAACTGCGAAGTGAGTCAGTTGTCAAATTGGTTGTTTGAACTTAATGTACAGGAGATGAAATGTTTTCATAAGATTAATCAAGAACAGGATACATACAAGCAACTCTAAACGAAAGGACGTGATTGTCTGTAAATTGTTTTTACACGGCAGGTACATGTATTCTATTTAAAGACAAAGGTTGAGGTAGAGTTTTTTGTGTGTCCGTGCTTTTAACCGTAGTTGAAGTAATATCAATAGGAATGACAAACCAGCAGCAACAATAGAAGTTTATATGAAATTTACAGAAGTTGAAGTTGGTGAAGAGGTTCATGTCTTGTCACCATCAGCAATGTGGTATTATCATTGAAATATTAGTCATTGATTACTGTTAGGATAAGAAATAGGAGTAAAATTGTCCGCAGTAGTAGTAGTAGTAGTAATAGTAGTTATACGTTATACCCTTCAGTTCTACACTTATTATACTTATCTTTAAAGGGGCAGTAGCACGTTTTTTGACAATTTTGTATCTTAAAATTTTCACTGATAATTGTTAGTTAATGCTAAATGTATTATTTCGACAGTGTCAAAAATCTCATTGCTCAAACCAATCATCCATAGTCAGAGGACAAAGTGTGAAGATCCACCTAAAATCCATTGGCGGCCATTTTTGTGTGAACACCTTTAATTCATTTCGTGTAAGAAAAAGCAATCACATGTCTAAACTTTACGTTATATATTTGAATTATTACTGCTCTATTTAGTTTAAATACATTGTCTTTCAATTGGAACCATTTATTTTCATTTTCCTGACATCACCTTATATGCCTCCTAAAAACGTGCTACTGCCCCTTTAAAGGGACCCGCCGTCCCCAACACAAATGGCCTTCGGCCCGTGCTGAGAAGCCTGCTCATTATTGAGCTGAGCTACGCTTTACCGCTGAGATGGGGAGAAGAGAGCGGTTTAGGGTTCGCTTTTCTTTAGGGGAATCCCCTCGTTAATCATGCGCGCTGATTGGTTAATAATACATCCACTACTTTTGACATATATTGTATTGGGCGAGACTGTAATAAATAATATCTCTCTCTCTATATATATATATATATAACGTTTTAGTTTCGTAAGAGTATTTTAATTTTAATATCCAAACGAATGCGCTTGCCAAGACATTGTAAGTTTTCAAGTTTCGCTAATGACTGGAGTATTGACAAAGCGTCATGAAACTTACTCAGTGAAACAATGCTAAGGATTTTCTAATTCTGATAAAAAAAAAATTTTAATTATGCTATTTTCATAAATCTCAATTGATGTCTGAATCACATGACAACGGTAAAGTGTTTTTAAAAGGAAATTGTATACAAACAGTATTGTCTGTATATCATGAACGCCTTCTAGCTTGTTTATTTAGAGTCCTCTTTGTTTAAATCACCACAAAATGTTATATATCTGTTTATATCGGAGTGGTATAACCATTAAAAAAAACCGCTCCAAAAACAAGATAAGGAACATGTCATGGTTTATTTACAAAATATGTGTATTTGGCTATTGTTTGTTTAATAATTTCAAATTAGGAAATAAACATGTTTCAATTTAGTTAAATTTATAAAACACTTAATTTTATCAACAAATTGTGATACAAATGTTTTTGAAAAGTTTGTTTAAAAAGTTATCAAATTGAAGAATAATTTCTGTCTAGTGTAAAATATGAAGATAATCAATCATTAAACAAACAAAAATTCTTAAAAAATACCATTCAACTTCATTGGATAGTTTATACTAAGAAAGGACACGGGAATTTTCTATTAAGCTACGTATACTATTTGCTACAAATGATTGGCGAAACCAGCGTCTATACGGTAGTGAAGAGTAACAGTGTGGGTTAAATCATTTTTCAATTAATTTGGTTTCATCTAGCTGATGCCGTAGACAACTTCAAAATGAGGCATACCAAATAATTAACATTTGAAAACCTACATGTAAACATTTAAACGGATCCCTTAGCTTTTGAATTTTCACAATTTCTTGTGTTTGTGTTCAGATTTATGAATCGTGAATAAGAGTGGATACTCAAATAAGCGTTGTACAGCCCGTTCGCCAATTGTTTGTGTTTATTGTTTTAAAAAAAAAAACAATGTTTAAACCAATCACTTTATAAAAACGTTGCTGCTCATAATAACTGCCGAGACATCTAATAGATAGGAAAGGTAAGAGGTTTGGAAATTGAAACAATTTTGTCATCTATTCATTTTGTTTTGTGATTTTTCATGGTTAAATAACATCGTTTTGAATATGTGTTATACACTGAACAGCCTGAAATAACACTTGATATAACGGGGAACTGTCATTTGATGTTGTGTATTATGGAGCCGGATGTAACAGATAACAGGTGTGAGACGTCAGTTTATTGACGTCCAGTGACTCTAGTCATGTGTCGTAACAGGTCATATAACTGCCGGGTCACTGTTTGATGGCGCCATCCTGTCTGGTTGAGTGGACGATGGATACACATACAAGACATATACAAGACAATTGCCGCCAATTAAACGTTATTTCAATCCCCGACAGAATGTCTAGCTTTCAAAACCAAATGAGGCTGTAGAACATTATATCTGACTAATGAAAATCAGTAGGTGAACGTTTCATCGTCCGCAACAAATTTCCATTATTGATCACTTCTTATATGGTTCTTATTTACGATCTACAGAATACAAAATTAAATAGAAAAAAATATCTCAACTTTACAAGCTGCAGCGAATATTGGATGTGGTAACAACGTGGTGTTCTAAATGGCGTCTGAATGTTAATCAAGAGAAAACGAAGATAATTCCTCCCCTTATACGTAGAGACAGGACGACACTGCAGACCCCCCACCCCATTAGAGAGTAGAATTTGTCGATTTTGTCAAAATATTGAAACAGAAGTTCATTTTATTTCAGAATGCCACTTTTACAATGATCAAAGAAGCAATTTTAATTTAGATTGTTATAATGCAACGGGCCTTAGGACCTATTTATCGGAAAACAGCCCAAAACGCATTAAATGTATCAGTACAACAATAAGGAATATGTTTTTTAGAAGGCAATTATTTTTATAACTCTTACATGTATTTACTTATTTATCTATTTTTTTAAAAATTTTAAGCCTGTATTATCGCTACTTTTACATACCTATATTTACGAATATATTGTACACTGTTTTATCTTGTAAAGTGTCTCATAAGCCAAAAATTGGCTGGTTGTTAAATATATATTATGTCTTTTAATCATGCTTTTTACAATGTATATTTAACTTGTGACACTATAATAAACTATATCTGTCTGTCTGTGTTATCGATAACGTATTGGTGACAAATAACCAAATCGTAATCGATGCTTTTTCAAATTACATGACTGTCCCTCATTTAGATAATGATTATCTAAACTTCGGTATATGTGCGATGACTGCGCACCCGAAGGAGACATCTATTTTGCTGGACTACCCTTCATTATCCTCACATTATCGTGAATATTATCATATTTTGGAAACTACGTATAACTGATATTTCTTACGCAGTTTGAAACAGCACACTGTTTAATAAACGAATTGGTATATAATAGATTACATTTATTTTTAAAAATAATAATGTTAATTATTAATTATATGTCAAAGGATATGTTCTTGCGGTTGCATGTCTATTGTTACAGGACATTTGAAAGACAACACATTTTTATTTTATTTGTTTTATATTTTAGTAATTGAAATGAAAATTAATTATAAATTTCCAATTGAAAACAGTTATTCAATACAAGAAAATGTGTTGTAATGATGATTTAATAATGTTATGACATATGCAAAAGCTATTCTATTCAGAATTTGTAGATGCATTAATTTGTTACCAAAACAACTCACTGTCACAGTGAGATAACTCAATCAATCATGATATATTAAAGCCGCATTATAGCGGTTTAAACAATGTATTTGATTAAACAAACAATTCAATCAGAGAAACCGAAGAGTTTACGTAAACCGGTTCTCTGTCACAGTCAAGCTCCGTACAGCGATGAATAATCAACACTGCTGCGGAGCTTAGGAGAGACTCGGCGCACGGTAGCGGGCTACTAATTAATAAATGTGATGCATCACATTTACGGGGACGCAGACTCGCTTTAAGGCCTTGATACTACTTTTGTATAAAACTTCGGGTTGCCCCCCGAACCACGCCTCTCTGGTAGCTTTGATGTCTTCGTCATTTCGGAAGTGCTTTCCACGTTTTTCAGGTTTCTGAACATGAAGTAGTCGCTGGGCTGTAGGATGGGTGATTCAGATGTTCGAATCTACATCCACGTATAGCGGCAACTCTAGATTTGTTTACTGAAACATAGTCATTACAGAACACCACGTGGCATGTTATCAATTACTACTATGCCTTTTGCAACCCAAAAGAATGGTATTCATAAACTTGCCAGCTGATTGTTGAGAGCGAAACTTCAGCGGAGGCGGAGAACTTGGTTGCTTCCACTGCGTTGATTCCAGTTTAGCTTCAGGATCCCAGTTGTAGATCTAAGGACAGGAACCCGATTTCATCAGCATTATAAAGATACCGGAACTCCACACAACTTTCATTTCTTTGATGGCGACCCTGTGCTCTGAGATACTGGGAGAACTGGGAGATACAAGATTATCATGAATGATTTTTTCACGTTCAACTGATATCAGGAATTTCAAAGACAGTTCTGACGGCGGTCAGCTAAAATCGTATAACAAACAGCTCTTGAAATAAAAGTGATCAGTTGCAACAGCACTAATGGTAGTTGTCGTTCTGATGTATATATTGGTATCTCGACCTCACCGCAAACATTAGTGGTCATTATTTTTCCATGGCTATTCGGTTCTATTTCAGAACGGCGGCAACTGTACTGGAGGCTACTGCTCTGTACTCAAAAACGAAAGCCTCCCCACTTTACCCGGTAATTCAATTTTTTAAATAAGGAAGTAATTTTATATTCAGTCTAAGAATCTTAGTTAGACGTCATGCATAGATCGTCATTTGGCGTTTTTATCCGTTTTCCGTTTTTTGTTGACATTTCTGACTTCTCCCCTTGCACATTAGAAGGAGTGTTCATTGCAAAGGAAACTGTTTTGTAGAAAAGTAATGTTGAAACTAGCTGTAATGATCCACATTGGGACGTTTGATATAATTTAGAAATTGTTTTACCGAGATTCAAAAACTAGCTGAAATGGAAAGCTAACATTTATTTATTATACAAACGGGTAACAGTATAGCTTGCTCATCGAATCCATCTGTTTTTCAGACATTTGTTTTCTTTAATATGTACGTCCCTTGGGTAAAATGAACAATGGAAAAAGTTAGTTCGCCTTTTCAAATTGGAGGTAGTGTCCCTTGGCCGAAACAAATTGACATAGGAAGCTTAGTGTTAAAAATACATATGCATCTCATATAACCATTTATACAGAGGTTGAAGTTTGAACATTTCATTTTGATTTCCCTTTACAAAACTTTCCCTTTCTCCGAAAATGTGTAATCCTTATGGGAATGCTTTTACAGTTGTTATTTTGACAATCGATATAAACGGTTCGTTAATATTGAGACCTCTGTATATAGGGTCTCTGATTACGGTTGGCATTCGAAAAATTATGAAAATACAGGCACTTTAAAACATCTTGAGTACGAATTCAAAGATAGACATCTTTCATCAATTGTTTTTTTTCAGATTTTTATATCCCCCCGAAACCAGATATACACATTGTCCGCGACAAGCACACCAAGAACATCACGCTGCGATGGAAGAAGGTGAACCCGACCAACATGAACATCACCTACATCGTACAGTGGAACAAGAGCAACACTACTGTACACGATGAGAACCTCTGGTTCACTCTAGGCTGGGTGAGTTCTTACCATTAGTTATCAATGACATGCGGTCCTTTGCAATGGATCATTATCAATGAAGTTCAGCAACTATTGGTGCAATTTGTCATTGGAAAGGTGATCCTACCTTCATCGGATGAACTCAAAACCAACCGCTCAAATGTTATATCAGAACAGCCATTCTTGTCCAAACAGGAGATGCAGATGATAGAAGGAATATTCTAGTTCACATGAGGGTTCAGACAAGGTTCATAATGACATTGGTTTAAACCTCGCTATTTAACCTGACACTTGTTTGCGAATGTGATGTTTTCTTGCATAAACATAATAAATCGAACAATATATACTCAGAAGAATCGTTTGTTTCAAAATGAATACGGATCAATATCCAGGTCAGTCTGATTAAAATCGACTGTGATTCGAGGAAAAAAGTGTAAAAAAATTATCTCTAGCGGGGTTCGAACCTCACCCAGCCCGGCTTTCCTCTCATTCACGAGACGGAGAGGATATCCCGAATGGTTCGAGACCCGATAGAGACAATATTTTTTATATTTTATTCCTCGGAGCACGGTCGATTTTAATCAGACTGTATCCAGGTAACCTCACCAGGACCCTCTCAAGTTTAGAGTCAGCGCTGCATGGAATGTCATTTTCTAGGTTTATAAGTTATATAACAGCTATTGGCTCTTATCTACACGTTTGTGTGTAAATGCAATTACCTTAATGTAAGGAAACCTTAAAGATTACTTTCGACCGACCTTGATAATGTAACATGTATCAGCGTCAGAAACAACTACCTTTCAACCTGTCTGTATTTCCGTTGCCTTATAAGTTCTAAAGGTTACCAATTGAGTGGGACACATGACTTGAAACACGGCACGTGCGTGGACAATTAGGCAGGGTGAATTGTGATCCAAAACGCGAAGTTAATCTCATGTACATTTCAGCGTGCTGCACGTGCTACAGGAATTACTCGTGCTCATGTCTGTTACTGACCAACTTGAGACATTCGATGTTTTGAAGCGCCGTTGATATTCATTTATGGCAATAATAATAACAGATTAATCTATACAATGTAAACAAATGATTACTTTCTTTTTGGAATTTATTTTCGTTCTGAAATTGATATTTAATTGTTAAATGGAAAGACACATACCAACCTCTTCTATATCTGTCCGACCTATTTCGGAAAAATGATTCATGCCATTGTTTTCAAATTTGTCACATGTCTTCTACCCTACTAGGAAAGGTGCAGTGCGAAATCAGACAAAATGGATGAAATAATGCCCAACTGGCGCTAAAAACCAACTAACTCACCTCCCAAGTTTAAACGTATTTTTTTCCCGACCCTGGTGCAGACCAATTCGGGGTCGTACTCTGTGAATGAGGAGCCCGACCCCTGCAAGAGGCCCTGGTTCCGGGTGGCGGCTGTCTCCAGATACGGGTCTCTGTGGTACACCAACCCCATCCCCACACCTGTCCTAGGTAAGCTTGCTATCTTCGCCAGGTTTATTTCACAAATAAACATTTAAAAAAATCAACATAACCTTACATTCTTTTAAGGGGCAATAGCACGATTTTTGATTTTTTATTTCTTTACAGTTCCCAATATGAATTTTAGATTATATACGAATTTATTTTTTACAGACGCATAGATATCTCTTTACTCAAACCGATTATCCGTAGTCGTTGAACAAATGATCGAGTATCAAGTGAAAACGTCTGGTGGTCAATTAAGTGGGAACACCTTGGAATTATTTGAAATTGTCTTGATATTCGGAGGCTATTATTTGTGGGATCCCTTTATTTCACCTTATAATATGCTACTACCCTTTCATAATACTATGATTCTTTTCCCCAGCAAAGTTAGCTAAATCACTCTATACTGACCTCTGTTTTAATACTAAGTAATTCTAGGGCTAGAGATGGGGAAGCCTGATCGAATAAGGTCAAAGTTAGATATCAAGTCAGTGACGACGTTTCAAACTTTATCATTAGAAAATCGTAGTCAGTTTCGTATGTTTCAGGAAAAGTTTAAGTGTTCTAATAGTCTTTAACAGAACATGTCACATCATGGGTGACGACAATTAAACTTTCGATAAAGAAGGTTTTTCATTTGGCTGAAATTTTGTAGATAAATTTTGTTGCATAGTTCATAATTTTGGATATTTGCTGCAAGGGAAACCTTCAGGGAAACCTACCTGAAGCCAGAAAAGTCCGCGTATTAAAATAGTTGTAAGCATAGGAGTTTCTGATTTGATCTTCTTTTGTGCATTCTCTTCCCACAGAGGCAGCTCAGGGCGAGATTACTCGGGGTATGACTGAGCTGCCTCTTTTGGGAGAGAATGCTTTTGTGGTGAACATATATTATTATCCCCCGCCACGAAGTGGAAGGGGGATATAGGTTTGAGCTCCGTCCGTGCGTCCGTCCGAGTTAAAGGAGCCAATTTTTCTCAGAAACCGTTAAAGGTAGGATTATCAAATTTTGTGTGTGCCTTCAGGGTATCAATACCTTGATGGAGTTCGAAAATCAGAACCGCGCAAATATTTTTTCCGGAGTTATTGCCCTTGTTACGTTTTTTGGGACTCCTGTTCGAGGTATCTTCAAAGGAGCCAATTTTTCTCAGAACCTGTTACAGATAGGATCATCAAATTTGATGTGTGCCTTCAGGGTGTCAATACCTTGATGGAGTTCGAAAATCAGAACCGCGAAAATATTTTTTCCGGAGTTATTGCCCTTGTTACGTTTTTTGGGGACTCTGTTCGAGGTGTCTTCAAGGGAGCCAATTTTTCTCAGTAACCGTTCAAGATAGGATCATCAAATTTTGTGTGTGCCTTCAGGGTATCAATACCTTGATGCAGTTCGAAAATCAGAACCGCGTAAATATTTTTCCGGAGTTTGGTGTCATGATATTTTTTAGTACACTCGAGTATTTAGGAGAAGGTTCTGACTTATAATAAGAACAAATCTGGCGGGGGATGTTGATGACTATGTCTTCTTGTTATCTGTTAATCTTGATTCTTTGAAAATGTAACAACTTCATTTCTTGTTCAACAATTATTTGATTTTCGTTTCTTATTAATGTTTATTCCATCCTTCTCGTATAAATAAGGATTATCGACTGAAACATCAACTTACATGTAAAATTTCACTGGCATATGAAAAGCATTTCACTCAATAATTCTAAACAAAGTTACCAACAATTTCAATAAACGCTATCATATCTTAATCTTAGCAAAAGCATGTACATGTGATACATATTTTGATTTACCATATGCTTTATCTTATTTTAGGCATCATTTCTTTGTATATATTTTAAAATGTAAAAGTATATGTAAATACAGATGATATATGGAAATATGTAGTTGGGCCCGATTGCCTTAAAGGGGAAGTAGCACGTTTTTATGATAATTTTATATTTTAAATATTTCCCTGATAATTGTAAGTTATTGCCAAATGAATTATATTGACAGTGTCAACAATCTCATTTCACAAGCCAATCATCCATAGTAAGAGGACAAAGTATGAAGATTCACATAAAGTCAGAGACATTTTATATGGAGTCCCCCTAAAACGTGCTACTGCCCCTTTAATACTGAAATAGAGAATTGATTTATTGATTTTAGAATCATAAAATAATAGTAATTTTCCTCAGATGTGGCACGCTACCCTCCAGGCAAGGTGAGGAACATCTCCTACAGTGACGTATACTTCAACAATGCCACAGACGAGGTGAACTTCAACCTGTACTGGACGCAACCAGAAAGTGCGTTTTCGTTTATTCATATCTAATAACAGTTCAATGTTTCGAACTATGAAGCCACGTATTTGGTCTCATGTATTAAGTCCACATTAAAGGCACCGATGCACTTGTTTTTATGATGTCATCTCACATTTTCCCAATTTAATACTTTATAGGCTAGTTAATGCAACATATATTCTCTTAACTCAACTCTGAATCAACCTCATTATCTGTAGTGTAGCTAACCTAACGCGTATCAAGCAAAAACTTCCTGCGGGAAATTTTGTGTGAACACTTTCAATTATCAAATGAGTTTGGGAAATAGATTCGTGTACCATATCCGATATTGGTTCGTTCATTTGAAAAGTCCTTACATTGATTAAATAGGATTGTTATTTCAAATGAATAATTATGTTTGCGTATGATTTCGTATAGTTTCTGCTATGCGTTTAGCGCCAAGAGATGGTACTATTACTTGTATATGGATGGTTGAAATTACATTTTTGTATTACCAAAAAATCGAGTATCTGTTATTTGTTTCAATTGATTGAGTGTTGTTACAGATTGGGACAGATCTGACATATCGGGGTACTCGTGGTCCCACCACCTGCACCAACCGTGTCTGGACAGCTTCATGAGTGGCGGCCCGGTCGGAGTCCCCGTCTACTACGACCCCGTCTCCTCCGTACGTTACGTTTCCGGAATTATCTTCTAATAGAGGTAGTGACAGTAAAACAAACCTCGATCCAACCTCTGTTTTAGTTAAGGCAGTTCTCGGGCAAGAACGGGAGAATGCAATCAAAGTTACACACAGGCGTTTTATACCAACAGAAGACTAGGACTAAGGACTAAGAGTAATTACATGTAATTACATGACTAAGACATAACAGGTCTCTCAAACCTCCCGTTGTATTAAGGTAGAATGGGACATTCCTGATTGGACACTCGATGATAAAATGCAAGCTTTCCATGCAATAAAGGTTTTTATTACCTTATTAGTTTTAGATAGTTTGCAGTGTAAATTTTGCCGCTAGATGAATGTGCCCTAATTCCGGGAACTGTCTGATCTTATTACAACAAATAATTGATCGGGATATATCATTTCATCTACCTCTGGTAGGAGAGAATACACTTCAGGATGCCGCTCTATGAATCCTTCTTTGCCATAGACACTGTACCTAATGTGATGCTGGTAACGATCGTTACCAACATCCCAAGATGGCGGAAGGTAAGATCGCCTCGCGAGTATTTCACAAGAAATAACAGTTTTCTATGTGTTTATGATCGAACTCTTTAAGCATAAATACGGACTTTAATGGTGTAAAACGATTTAATGCACTGGATTTTCATATCGACATCCATTTCTTGAGAAATAAGCGATTCTAAAATCCGACGGGGATGCTGGTAACTTCAGTTCGAGATATTCACAAGATGTTGGTAACGAGAATTGACAGATGCTGGTAACGACGAACATTATTTAGCTTCTATTGTTATGTTTTTTGTAATAACGGTACAACAAATTGCGATTTTAACACATTAAGGGATTGGAGGGGATACACTGACTATGTCTATTTATTGTTGATCAATACATGTTTTGGACATGTCCAACTGCAGGCATTTCAAGGAGACACTAGTAATTCAACCATGCATGTATGTTGACTATATAATATTTGTTCTGAGAAATGTATCATAATTTATCAAAATGTCATGAAATTCCAACGAATACTTATTTTCAATTCTAAAATCTTTTATAGAGCTCGTTTCTTGAGGGTATGGATAAGTATTTGGTTGTTTGTGGTTATTTACTTATTTTCTTGGGATAACACTATCCCTATGTGTTTTGATAGTATTGTTTTATTTTGATTTGATAGATTTGCTGTTAATTAACATGACAATCAAGTTTGTTTTTCGAGTTGTTCCTAATTTTTATACCCCGACCAACGGTCCGGGGTATCTAGTAATACCAACGATTCCGTGTGTCTGTCTGTCTGTCTGTCTGTCCGAGGACATTTTTTGTCCGACCTATTACGGGAAAACTATTTATCCGATTAATTTCAAATTTTGCACATGTCTTTTATCCTACTAGTAGGGGTGCAGTGCGAAATTGCAACAAATTTCGTTAATATTTGAAATTTTTACAAATTTCCATGTTTTGAACTTAGTCATTTTCCAATATCAGATTTGTCCGACCTATTACGGGAAAACTATTCATCCGATTGATTTCATATTTTGCACATGTCTTCTACCCTACTAGGAGGGATGCGGTGCGAAATTGCAATAAATTTCATTGATATTTCAATTTTTTCACAAATTTCAATATTTTGAACATAGTCATTTTCCAATATCAGATTTGTCCAACCTATTACGGGAAAAACTTTTCATCTGATTCTTTTCACATTTTGCATGTGTCTTCTTCCCTACTACCCAAATAACACACCATCTAGTGGGCCACTGGTGGCAGACAGCTTGTGGCTTGCCACTGGTGGCTAGCAGGTGGCCCACTGTTTTTACACCTAGTGGGCCACTGGTGGCTTTTCGCAGGTGGCTTGTCACTGGTGGTAGCGAGTGGCCCACTGGTGTGTTTTAGCAAGCAACAAACATACTAGCAGGCCACTGGTGGCGCTTAGCTAGTGGCTATACCTCCAGTGGCCCGACAGTGGAACAGATATGGTTTATCAAAAGGAAATGGATTTTTAATTTTCAGGGATGTTTATATTGTATATTTCATTTTATAAATAATTCTGTCATTTACAAATACATTTATTTTAAAATTCATTTTACTAAAATATTATCTTAATTTTACTATATAAATTGCAATGATTCATTAAAAATTATAGGAGCGGTCCAGTGACAAATAAAAACTCAAATTGATAAGGGTTTTTTGTGTGTTTTTATTTTTACAAAGTTCCATTTTTTTTATTAGTCATTTTTCTCTATTCCTCTTTGGGGGTCAAATGCTGTGCAAGAGATGACTACAGTAAAAAATAATTCAGTTAGTCAGGGATGCACGGTCGGGGGTATTAGTGAACCACGCTCACTTTTTTGCTTGTTGAATTTAATTTAATTGATGTTATTGGTGTTATGGTGTATAGGCCTACTGTCTATTGCTAATAACTAAAGCAAAAATTCATATTTAACCTTCATATGAAGAACTATATGTTGAGGCGTTACCAACATCATTAAATTTAGAACAAGATACGTTACCAACATCTCGAATTGAAGTTACCAACATCCCCGTCGGATTTTAGAATCGCTTATTTCTCAAGAAATGGATGTCGATATGAAAATTCAGTGCATTAAATCGTTTAACACCACTAAAATCCGTATTTATGCTTAAAGAGTTCGATCATAAAATCAAAGAAAACTGTTATTTCTTGTGAAATATTTGCGAGGCGATCTTACCTTCCGCCATCTTGGGATGTTGGTAACGATCGTTACCAGCATCACATTAGGTACAATCATCGTAACATTGGCCATGATTGTCCCTACGACTTAGATCGGTTTGAAGAACGGAACCCAACTCGCGCCAGTTCAGTCACTGGTTAGTTTAGTATTGCAACATTGCGCCATTCGACTGTAGAATCATGCGCAGTACGCTAAGGCCTAGAAAAAAAGTAATTTGTTTCTGGTTTCCGCCTGCGTCAGTTTCACGCATCATATTTGACTGTATGCAAAGACCAGAATTAAAAAAAAAGATTTGGCTTAAAAGTGGGCACATAAAATGTTACGATATAAATGCATGACTAACAAGAAGCAAGCGACGGACCTATAGGAAATGGCCCGAACTATGCCTTGCTGGCACAGCTTCCCATATTTTACCCTAGTGCTATCAACTTTTGTTTGTGATTTTATCATCTACACGAATTCATCTAACCTTTATAGCTTTTGAAACACCTGAGTAGATTTTAAACTTGTAACTTTTATTACATCTTTGTTAATCTTTCGTAACACTTCAACATATTTTCGTCATATTCGTCCAGTTCATACCATATGGTCTTGTATTCCGAAAGATATCTGACGCTTTGACCGAAGATGAATATATTTAATAAGCATAGTGTCTATGATAGTTATGACTCGATGTCTCCTAACAGCTGTTTAATTTCAGGGTGACGTTTTAAAGGTCCATGTGCGCATGCCTAAAATAGCAATTGGATGCAAGTTCAACTTCCAGGTACAACATAGTTCACCAAGATTGTCTTTTTATGATATTATATAAGTACGAAATATATGACTTTTCTCAAATGTGTTTCTTTTATACTGTTGTCCTGAAATATGCAAGACGTACGGATATTTGTGTTGCAATCTTGTATAATTTATTCAGACTTACGCCGAAATATGTATATAGATCATCACTTGAAATGATGAGTGATTTTTCATGAACACATAAATGTGTAGTTATCAATATGTATTTGTATTTGCGGATTAGCCTAAGGACCTACTTTCAGACAGCTGACATGTATTTAATGTAAAATGTGTTATATTCTTTTTGGAAATAAGATTATATTTTTGTAAAGTGGAATAAATAAACATCTAAGATGTTTGTATTAGGCAATTATTCCGATCCTTTTCATTTTCTTAAAAATGTCAGTCTCAGTTCTGTGAGTTCGGCTATATCAGACACAAAAGGACATTTCCATTTTGATAATACATGTTAGTAAAAATAAAACTCAATAATTACGAAGTAATTGTTTGAAATGTAGCATTAGGGTATTCTGGTTAATTCTGTTCCACCCATGTGATAAAAAAAACCCCACAAAAACGTTTATCGCAAATGTAAATATTTGTTGTAATGTATGGATAAATGACATATGCAAGTCAACATTTGTGTTGCTTTGAGGTTTACTATTATTATATTTTTTGTTTTATAGGTATCAGCCTTTTCTAAATGCAAACGCGACACACCTGGGAAATTTAGTTCCATTGACATAACAATAGGTAAGATCATTTAATCAAATCCCTGACAAAATAATAATTTGTTTACACGTTAAATCTGTTTCTTATACCCCAAACATCTAAAAGGATTCAAACGACATTTTTACCTTCTTTAGATTGTCATCGTGTGAAAGGATACAAATGCGATCCACTTCCATGTAAGTATTTCAACAAATAAGTGTATGTGTGAACTTACATTGTCCATATCTCCATTCTTGTAAACTGTAACCAATACATGCCAAAATTATATATACTGATATAAGTTATAATAAACTATCTGCATGTTGCATATTCATCCAAAAATAAGACATATTCGTTTTTGGATTGATAATCGAGCAAGAATTCCACACTTCAATTTTTCACTAATTATTTACAGTGAAGTTCCATAATGTCATATTGGCCGTTGCTTCCACAGACTAACAGTTTGATGACCATGACGAAATATCCAATATAATTATTGTCAATTTTTATATAAAAAATCATTACTTTATACCTTCACCTCATTAAAGTATTACGGCATTTTGTTTTCATTTTCCATTAATCCTAATACCCCCTTTACACCAAGCCCGTTCTCAGTACGTTCTTGGGTTTTTCTCAGAACGGGCTCAAACTGTCTGAGAACTGTCCGAGGACGAAATGGACGTTGTGGCAACTGTTAACAAACTTTATGAACTGGCTCGGACGTACTTAAAACGGGAAGGTGCTCCAGAACGTTTGACATGTTAAACTTTCTCCCCGTCCTGAAATTGGACTGAGTACAAATGTACTGAAAACGGGATTGCCGTACTGCGAACGGAACTGCCGTACTTCGATCTGTCTAAGGACGAGTAAGAACGTAGCGCAGTCGGGAATCGATTGCAATACGTTTTTGCACAGTTTCCACCCCGTCCATTCCGTCCTCAGCCACAGTGTAACTCGTTCTCAGTACGACCATAGTCAGTTGTTCGTACGTCCTAATAAGTGTAAAATATTGAAAATGTTCTGAATCAGTGTGTAGTACGTTCTTACACAGTCATTAAAGTTCTAATACGGTCCTCATTGCGTTCTATTCGTTCTTAGTACGTTTGCAAAATTCTCACACAGTTCTTACTACGCTTGCAATTCGGTATGTAAGGACGGGTATAGATACACAAGTAAAACTGATAATTTTATCATTCGGGATACAGAAGTGATAAGAGAACATGAAGCAAGTTACTTGAAGCTCTCAGCAAGATGAATAAGGGTTTCCTACAGTAGAGTAGAGAAACAATGTGAAGGGTTGTTCGCCTCGGCCACTATGGCTTCAACAGGGCTAGTGGATCTGATATTTGATGTCCTGTGAACAACCTTCCTCCGACCATACTTTTTCTTTGGAGGCATGATGTTTTCGCATTGAAATTGAGAACGCTAATGAGAACGGGCAAGGACGTGCTTGGTTTTTATTGAAAACGGGCCAGAACTGGATGATTTTACAATTAGGACGCACTGAGAACGGAATCAGGACGTAGTGAAAACGAAAAGAACTGTCTTAAAACGAGTTGGTCGCAGCTAAGACGGAATTGTGCGTATCAAGAACGAGATTGGTCTAGTTTAGAACGGATATTAACTGTCTAAGAACGGAATTAAACTGGTTGAAGACTTGCTGAAACAGGCAATACTATCCGATCTAAACGTGTTAGAAACTGCATGGGTATCGGGATAAAGACTAGATGAACGTGCTGAGAACTGTGTATGAACGAACTGGCGTCACATTTGGATAAAGTATAAACAATCGTTACTCGTTTCCATCCCGTTCGAGGCCGTTTTGCTTTTAATTTTGGACGAAGTAGGACGTAGTGAGAACGACCTTGGTGTAACTCAGGCATATACATTTGTATATCTTACCTTAGTGGATTCAAATGTTTTCTCTATTATTTCTATAATTTTCCAGATTTCAGACTTCGAAATTTGATTAAACAAGGTCATCTTATGTTGAAAAGTCTAATCAGTTCTATCATTGTATTTCTTTCGCTTTTAAAATATAATTTTCATCATCCCATTTAAAAGTTTTCAATATAAGAATTATATTTCATAATGTGTATGTTAACTAGCATATACAAGCTTGTCAACGTCATTTGAAATACAATTTAAATTGATTTCTTTTATTGAAATTGCATGTTTGTTTCAGATAACCCACCTGGCAACGTGGAGAATATCACACTATTTTTCCTCCCAAATGGCAGCCTCATGGTGAAGTGGTCTCCCCCGGTGGACATGGGATCTGAGCACTCTATTCAGTTCTACCATATTCGCTGGGGGACTCTCCACTTCTCTGATAGACTACTTGGTATCGCTACACTGTACAACACTACCACCAATATCGTTGATGGGGTGAGCGATATATCTATTTATTATATGATCATCAATGAAGTATTTGGTTTTATCGATAAATCAAAGTGTATATAAGGTTATGCAGTGACAATATCTGATAATATCTAATTTTGAATTTATACCAAATGCGCATCTGCGTGATAAAAAAATTACATTGCTTTGACAGTACCTTCTAAGGCACAAGCATCAACAAAGGGAATACATCATAAGACTTTCATGCAATTGACGCATCTAGGAAATAGCTTTTAATTTAATTCCAGAACACAACATGTATAGTGATACCAGTTCCTAATTATTCTGCAAATCAGACGGATCAGTATGGGGTACAGGTATGTATAAAATATATACTCCCTACGGAATATGGATGTTACTATAAGTAAACGCTTGCCTTGTATAACCGTCTTCAAATCGAAACATAATTTTCTTGAAAATTATACATAAAGTTATTCATGCTACTTTTATACAAATTTCCTTTTGTACATCTGCTAACAAAGTTTGTTTCATTATTAGCATTTATCATGTAATTGGGTTCCGTTATTCAGCCATTTCAAAGTATTTTATTATAATTACATTATGAGCTGTTTGAGAGGCATTATCATCTCATGATTTCTTAGCTCCTTTGAAATTTAGACTTTGATGTTATTGTTACCTTATCCTGTTGTTATTGGGTTTTTTGTCATTATTATACCAAAACGTATAAATTGCTGTACCCCTCATTTTCCTCATATGCTTGAAAACGGTATAAGAATCTATACCGAAACGTCCCAACTGTCAAATAAAGAAGTTGTTTATCAATAGAATTACTATTGTCTTCCTTATATTATATATATCATATTAAATAACCGAAAAGTAACTATTGACAACATTAAACCAATTGTGTATTTAGTTAATAATTCAATTCAATATTTGGAATTTATGAATTTGTAACAATTGTCCCGATGTCTCTTATGACAACTGCTTAGATTGTTTCCTAAATAAAATGTATATGTACATTTATATGTATTAGAGTCTATTAAGAGATATGAACCTATAAAATATTGATCTAAAAGTATTTCTGAAAAATATTGTTTAATAAATTGTGCTAATTTAAAACCCTCTAATAGGGTATTTAAGTTTTACGTGGTACAAAAACTCACTTATTTGTAATAGACAAGTTGTAAACTGTATGTATTGTAAATTGTACACACTTTGAAATGCATTAACTCTTGACTTAGTTCCGATGAATATGTTGTCAATCACAGATTATAGCCACGCCCCCAGGACACAGTATGGTCCAATCATGGATCTCCCCTGTCAATCACATGACGTCAGATGATGCTGACCTGAAGACTATTTGGCCACAGAAACCAGGATACAGTGAGACCATAATATATTTACATAACCACGTGAAGCATGAACAATCTATCTATAATAATAATAATAATACTATAATATTTGACACATTATCCATACATCTTATAAAGAAGAGACAAAATTGAATATGTTTCAGAATTCTTACAGCGTAGTTAGAAATATCATTAATATGAGACAAACTTCATTTGTTTAAGTTCAAAATTAGATTGATTTGCTTATCTTGATCCGTGAATTATGTTTATTATTTGTCAAGTTCAAAGGTTAACATAAGGCTAAAACAAAATATATATTAGGAAAAAGAGGTTCAAGGGCATTATCACGTGTTTTAAAAAAATATCACGTTCGTTTGATTTTCTTGTAATTGGTAACATTTCTTATTCTTTTTCGCGAAATACATATGTTACTCTCAAAGAGTGCTACTTGCAAATTTATAACGTTTGGAACCTTTCTCTAAACATAGATTTATGTTCATGTTTTGCTCAGCTCCCATCCTCCTAGACGACAATGGCGTGGTGATAGTGGTCGTCCCTCGAGTGAAGGGGGTCAGGGTCTACGTCACCATGCCGGAGCATCGTTCTAACGTGGACGTCATCGGCTTTTACGTCTCCTGGGGTGGTCTCAACAACATGTCCAACAAAACCTCACTTGTCAACAGGAGAAATGTTTTCATGGATAAGGTACTGAATATTCAAACGTTTGAGATCATTTCTGAACTTAGTTACTCAGTTCAACTAGCTTGTATATCATGATACCTACTTCCACAGCAAGGCAATACGCCCTAGAGTCTCAATCGCTAGCTAAATAAAGCTCTGTTGCATTTTGCATTCTTTTGTATGGTTCAAGTGCAGCGCCTTATTGGCTTTTATTTCTGTTTATCATGTTAAAGTACACGTATCACTTCCATCAATTTTGATATTTGTCAAACAACGACAAACACGGCCAACATATTCATCAATTTTAGCGATTGTCCCATTATCAGCTCATATGGCTTGTAAGGGCCGATGGGCTTATGGCATGGCATGTTGTCCGGCGTCCGTCCTTCCGTCCAACAATCCATCCGTCCGTAAGCTTTCTGCATTTTCGACTTCTTCTCTAGAAGCATAAGGCCTAGAAAGCTGAAACTTTGTGTACAGACTCCTTGACTAGTGAGGATTAAAAATGTAGCTTTCGTGGCCCTGTTGCCCCTAATAAGGGCCCAGGGCCACTCCCTTAAACCTTTTTTCATATTCTTCTCCAGAACCATAAGGCCTATAAAGCTGAAACCTTGTGTAAAGACCCTTTGACTATAGTGAGGATTATAATGTGTACTTTTGGTCACCCTGATACCCCTAGAAAAGGCCAGAGGGGCCATGCCTTAAAAAGCTATTTTTATATTTTTATTCTGAAAAACCAAAACGTGTAGAAAGCTGAAATTTTGTGTACAGACTTCTAACTAGTGCGGATTATACTTTATAGCTTTCGTGACCATGGAAACCCAGTGGCCCCTTGCGTAGAGAATCCTTAGGTTAATTGGGATTATAACGAAATTGTACATTAGGTGACCCTTTGGCCCCAATGTTTTTGGGAACCACATTGGCCAAACTCTAAAGCAAAATTAAATATGAAGCCTGATGAGCTACAGAGCCATTGACTCTATTTGGAAAGATTTGTTTGCCCTATGCGTCACCATAATTCAAGTCTGAAAATGATACATCAATTTTTTATTTAATCTGGTTTTCCCTTCTTGCTTTCAGAAGATCCCACGCCCACGTTAATGTAGCTTGTGCGCATGCCCAAAGTGTCACATCACGTAGCGGAAAATCCTGCAAAATCTTGTAATGTTTGTTCGTTTAAACCTTTTTACTTTCTACCTCCGATATGTCATTGTAATCATTTTTTGAATAAATTGTTAAACTTCATTTAGCTATTGTTTTATCTCTGTTGAAATGTTTGGATGCTTACCGTTAAGTGATGTGATACGTTGGATGAGCGATGGAATTGAAAATATATGATCATGTTTATTTACAAGCATTATTCTACATCAACATACCTACATGCATGCATTAAAATCTAGGATACTAATGACATAATTTTCAATTCCTTGATGTCCACTTATTTTATCACAAACGGTAAGATCCAGGTGCACCAGTTAACCACAAGTTCCAAGAAATCGTAATCAGATTACCAAAACGTCTTGTTACAAGAGAAAATCTATCTTTGAGGTATAGAATCTACTCTCCCTCAGTATACATCTGTAGGCCTGCTAGTGGATCATATAAGTCTTTTGATTTTATAAATTAATATATGAATTATAATATTTTCTCTCCCATAAATGAACATGCCGGGAATTGTTTTACATGAATGACAACTTATACATTGTACAAACCTAAAACAACTAAATTTTGATGGTGGTTGTTACAAGAAGTCGTTTCTAGAATGCAGCATGACCAAGGTAGACAATGGAATCATTATCATGATGGTTCATGAATATGATGATGGTAATGATGGTGATGACATCATTTTAATCCAAGATATATTTTTAAAGAATATGTAAAATGTCTTATTGTTGCCCATAATACTCACAATTACCTTCCAACGGAGAAAAATATCAATCCGAAACCCAGGCCAGACATACACGTTATCATATTTATTTATTCATTTCAAGTTTCAGACCACAGTCCCATAGAACATGAGTATGTAACAAAACAAAAAACATATGAATACAACACAAAAGCTTAATAATATCAAGTACTAAGTACATTTTTTAATGTTCCGTGGTTGCAGGATACATTTTCTGTGGATCTCGAACATCTGGTAGAAAGGGAGTCCTACGGTGTTCAGGTGAATTATGCAAAGAGTACAATATAAGGAAATGTGTTTAAAGAGCCACTCCGTGACTATATGCTTTATTGTTTGGCATTGATACGAATCTAAATGCCATATTTGGTGATTTAAATCCAAAACATCCCAATGAAATATACCCAAATAACAAATATGTGAACAATGGTGGCTTTCAACGAACCTATGCTTTATAAATGCACAGGTGATTTACATGAATACAAGTCAAATAACCTATCAAACATTAACAGCTCCTGACTGATATTCTGCCTGCTTTAGATACTTTTCCAAAATTTTGTTTGACTCATTGACGCGCGATAGTGTCCGGTTTTCGATCAATCTGGGCTTAACGCTGTCATAATGTCACTGTACAAAACGGATTTGCTCTTAAATGAAACTTTAAAGCAACAGCATGACTTCTCGATCGAATGGCGCCATTAATACAGTTTTGAATTAGTTACTCTCACGGAGTTGCTCTTTGAATATTAAATTGAAAATAATTTTTAATAAAAACAACTTATGAAAAAGCTTATAAAACGTGTTTTCATCAGCTATAAAAGGTTCTAAAATCAACACCGAAATTTAACATTCACTACAAATAACAAGATCTTATCAAAAGAAGAAGAACGAAAATTCATAAGCGCAGTCACAGTGTATTTTCACATTATTAACGCTTATACAGTATGTTCATGATAAAAGGCACACCAATGACTCGGTATTGATTCAAGTGTAAGTTACCACTGCCAGATCATACCCTCCTACGACCAAGACGACTTGAGCATCAACTACACCGCCAGTCTCAACGACGATGACAACATCAAACTGCACACATTCACAATGCCAGATATGCAAGGTTAGTTGTAGAAAAGTTTTTATTGAGGGTATCACTTGCATTTCATGATGGATCAAAGTCATCCTATCAATTAGGAAATACAAACGCAGCCAATGAAGATTTGTCAATTGAGTGGTAGTAATTGTTAAAATCATTAAATCAAAACAGCGTAACTTCAACTGTAATGAACCGGCTACAATCATGGAAGATGGTAAATCTGGTAGCTGGTGGTGTTGCACCAATCATTAATTACATTAGATGGCAATAATTTACTGTGCTGACCCAGTGGCAGCGTTTATGCAAATGAGAATGACAAATATGTTTATATGATTCAAGAATTACAACAAAAGTGATGAACCAATGGAGAGACAAACATTTTAAGCATGAAAACGTTCAAAAGCCTTCCCACAGAGATCACTTATTTGGAGTTTTCAAATCGAGATTTTAAATGTTAGACTCACTTGAATCGGTAAAGATTTACCAAATATATCAAGTCAACATATCTCTGTTGATGGAAAGTCTGACCTCATTTCCAAGACAACTTTAAATATTTTATTTTTATCGAAACTTTAGCAATTTGCATTGACCACGGAAGTAGTATCAGGAACATGGTTATAGTCGCCAGTATAGTATTGAAGATTGATTATCTTGGTCTAATATATCTATATGCACCTCTTGGGAAATATTTTTTTTACATTTCTAATAGAACATCAAAGTAATATTAGAATGCGTGTTCTTCAAAGTCCAGTAGCCATTATTATTTCACAAAATACTATTTCCGCAATCAAAACCCTTGGAACGCCATACAAACGTGTTTGCAACAGTGCCAAAATAAGGACATCAAAGAAGTACATTTGTCAAGCAAACTTGACCCTTATCAATAACCTAGTAACCCTGATTATGTTCTTCATATAGGACAGTTCTCTTGTACTATATATTTAGCATTGGAGTATTCACTTATGATTAAATTTTCTTACATTTTATTGGTCAAATATATATCAAACTGTATAGGCTCATAACTTTACCTATTTTATCCATATGTATTGAATGAGCGTATACATACTTAGTAAAATTATCTAATACGTTAATTCGAACATATTTTGTTCTATCAAAACGAATTGCCATCTTTTCCTCAAAATTTAAGAATTTATATGAAAGCTTTTTATAATTTGTTTAAAGGGAAAGTAGCGTTTTCAGGGGGAGTATAAGGTGATCTCAATATATATACAAACATTATTCCAATTGAAAGACAATGCTTTAAAACTAAATAAAGCAGTAATAAATCAAATATATAATGTAAAGGTCAGCCATGCGATTCATTTTTTTTACACAAAATGAATTAAAGGTTTTCACCCGAAAATGGCCGCTAGTGGACTTCATGTGAATCTTCATAATTTGTTCTCTGACTATGCATGATTGGTTTCTGTAATGAGATTTTTGACACTTTGAAAATAATACATTTAGCATTAACGTACAATTATCAGTGAAAAATTGAAAATGTTTTTGTTTTCAAAAACGTGCTCCTGCTCCTTTAAAATACGATAACAAAGGACATTAATCGAAATCTTAATGAAAGAAAATAATCAGAGTTCTGAAGCTAAAAATTTCTTTGACTTAGTGTCAGGACAAATACAAAAGAAGATTTAAGAAGAGAACACACTTCCATATTATTATCCCAAAGAATAATTACCTTCAAAATGTGTTGTTAAGTTAGAGTGTTCGTTTCTTTGTCTTACCATTTTCTAAAGTTCACATTGTTATATTTTATCGGTTTCTGTTTTATTCAATCACCTGTAAAGTCAACATTCCGCCAACTTCGGTTTGGTTAACTGTCGTAGAAGCTTTCCTGTATGAAATATTTTTTACACTACGTGTACAAAAGTCACTTATCAAACAATGTGTTAACCGTATTCACGAACATGTATTTCAATTTTTGAATGTAACAAGCTCTGAAAAAGACATCTAATCAAAATGAGACAAAGTAAATTTTTGAAGGCCATTTTAGAAGGCCATGGTATCCAAAAGAACAGCAAAATTTCTGGAATCTGGAAAACATCTTCTTATCGTTTACAACAATCACGGTAATTGTCACAATTTTAAAATATGTTATTCATAAAATGTTTCTGTTCTTAGAGTACATTAATCGTTTATACAAAAAGGAAAACATTTGTTTAAAAAAAAATGAATTTATTCAAAAAGTCACGAAGTGAAAATTGAGAGAAAGTATATCTCTTGTGCATAACAAAAAGAAAACAATTGATGTTGAGAGGCAATAAGTAAATATGTCTCAACAGAAATACCGGACAGCAAGAATCCCAAGGACATCACGTTGACCGTTGTCGTAGTGGCGATGACCGGTGTTGTGGTCACTGTATTGATAGTGGTCTTCGTCTATACAAAGAAACGCAGGAAGAAACTATCATACCTAGAAGGCCAGTACGGAAGAGACAACGTCGGCTTCTCCAACTACTATGATCTAGAAGCTCGCGACAGGTAGGTGTTGCACATATCCAAGTGTTTTATGTGGCTTGACCGAAGAGTCTCTGTGATTTTCTTTACATTTTACTTTGCTTCGATACAAACCTATATGCCATTTAAAGTGATGTGAATTAAAATCATCTCAATATTCCATCCTCAAGTGACGACTCTATGTTAAAAATGGTTTAAAAGACAACTTCATGATAAAAACTTGTCTACACAAACGTACGTAATTACGCAGACGCGGAGATCAAACGTTCAATTCACACGGTTATACTAGTTATATTTTTCCTTCAGACACTTCAACTCCTGTCTTTCAAGCTACTTGAGATAACCTTTCAAAATATCTTTGACTGATTGACGCGCCTCTTTGTCGTTCATTGTTCATACAGTCAATGTATGAAACCAGTTGCTTATTTGATGTGGGTTTGGCACTTGTACCGTGATGATACAATAATGATCTTAATCTATGTTATTGTTAAAATTTAAGGAGAAAATTTTAGTCTGACTTCATGTTGGCCAATTGATTGTTTTAATGAAATACCCTGATCTCATGTTGGTGCTTTCGTTATGGATTGTTCTTATTTGCGACACTCATTCATTGGTAATTTAATAATGAAATGTTGAGTTTCAGTGTAATATTAATGTCAGCTGTAAAAGTTATCAACATTGAATTTAATCAATACTAAAATAACACTTGCAGCATACATCTGATGCTTCATTTTCTTACGTCTTTCAATAACCTTATTGATTAAAACAAGTAATATGCATATGTTATGCTTAGTTTTATTTGTAAATTATCGCGTGCGAGTTTGTCAGAATGATAATTGTGCAATGATCTGAACTTATCTCAGAGTGTGTGAATACTCTGGTTGTTGTTCTTCAAAATATGTACGTACTTCAAAATGATAATGAAGTTTTAAAATGTTAACGTACTTCAGTATATTCACGTTATTCAATATGTTAACGTAATTCAGAATGTTATGGTTCTTCAATTTGTTCATAACTTTGTTCATAATTTGTTTATGTATTTTATTGTGTTCACGTACTTTAGAATGTTCACGTACTTCAGAATGTTCATGATCTTCAGAATGTTGTCCTTCTCCAGAGTTTTTACATTCTCCAGATTGTTCACGCCTTCAGAGTGTTTATTACTTTGGAAAGTTCACTACTTCAGAAGAATGTTCATGTTCTTCAGAGTGTTTACAAATTTCAGTTAACTAATACGTATTTTGAAATGCTCACGTGTCTCAGGATGCACGCGCTTGAGAGTGTCCATGTAAGTTCTACATGGACTTCAGAATGTCCGCAAGCCTCACATTACATTAAATGACCAATCAGAGGAGTTTTATTTTGAGACAACTAGAACTTTTATAAACCACAGCTTAGTGAACATTACATATTAACAATTTATAGAAGGTAAGTGAACGATACGCATATAAATGTTTAAAGCTGTGATTTTTTCATTCTGTGTGCAGACCAAACTTCAACGACATCACGACCCCTCCCGTAGTGGCTGATTCGTGGGAGTTGCCGCACAGCTGTCTCAAACTGGGACAGGTAACTCATGTTGATTATTTAAGAAATAGAGTAGCCCAAAGCATCATGTCTTTTATAATGAGGTATAGTTTCGCCCTGAACTATAATAGTTAAAGCATGAGGCCGAGTGGTTTGACGTTATAATAGTTAGTTAGACTGAACTCTGACACCCCACCTCCCTCTGAATTCGCCATCGATGTACCGTTTCCATTTTCCATTGGCATCCGAGCTTTCGTTGCTGGTGATCATGATTTTATGTACACAAATTGTTTTGATTTGGTCTGACAGGTGCTCGGGACTGGAGCATTTGGTCTTGTGGTTCGGGGCCAGGTGAGCCACGCCCTCCTCAGACACCGGGGAGTCCAGGTGACGGACAGACAGGACACCTTGCTCGTACCTGTTGCAGTCAAGATGTTACAGGGTATGTCTTTACTCATAAAAAAAATTGAAAAATTATCCCAACCTTTTTTTCACTTTAATGTTCTGAAACCTGTATAAACACATAAGGGGCCTCGTTGTATGTTAAGAAACGTTCTGATAAATGCATTACAAATCAGATTGTACACAGCAGCCTCTCAGACAACACATATCTCAGTAAATTAAGAGACGTTTTTCCATTTCAACCATTTATGATAATTATATACATGTATAAAGGTCATCAGAATGAGGAACGTGTATAATGACGCGTGCTCAATTGGGAGACACTATAAATTAGCTAGGGGAGACCAGGGCAAAGCGCGCGCCCCTAACATATAAGCGTGTTTTCTGGGCATATTAACATGTTTAGAATGCAACTTGCAGCATGTTTCTAATTCTCATCAGATAACTATTGTATGACAAAAGCTTATTAACCTACCATACCTGCATAAAGAGATATTAACGAAAATGTATTTCGACAGAGGCGGTGCACTTTGCCCCGTAGTTTGGGGCAAAGTGCCCCATGCGAAAATACACACAAATGTGGTATGTCAAATACCTATAATAAGCCATTACAATACAAAAAAGGTTTTTAAAAGTACCATGCAGCTCACAGGCACCCTTTTGAAAACTTAACAAATAATAAAAACCTAGGTTTTGTATGCACAAAAAGGACAAAATATATTTTTTATATATCATGGACCTATATTTTCGAAGTTTTTATCCAAAAACTTACATGATTACTATATACGTATTTCTTAGAACTATGGTCGTCTTAACAATTTAACTCATTTAAAACCAGAAACCAGTAAATATGTGAAAGAAATAAAAACATCTAATCTCTGTTGGGCTTGCCCATAGGGCCTATCTTATTAACTGTTTAGGGATAAAAACAAAATATATGTTATATATGATTGATAACACATCTTCTGAACCAAGGGAATTACTCTATGGAGTTCCTCAAGGGTCCGTTCTGGGGCCTATTTTATTCACCATTTATACGTCTACCCTCGGGGAGGTAGCCAGATCTTTCAAGCTGTCATTTCATTTGTATGCTGATGATACACAGTTGTATCTTGCCTTTAAACCATTAGTGCCGTTGTCAGTCACTGAAACATTTCAAAGACTAGAACTCTGTGTTACAGAAATCAAGCACTGGATGACTAATCACTTTCTAAAGCTAAACGGTGATAAGACTGAACGTTTGGTTATCACTCCAAAACGTCTTGCTCACAAGCTGTCTCTTCCGAAGTTCCACATCGAGGGTCACGAAATAGCTCCCGGTCAAGAACCTAGGAATCTTGGTGTCTGCAATATGTCTCTTGAAGCCCATGTCAACTCCATATGCAAGAAATCTTACTTCCATCTCAGAAACATTAGCAAAATCAGAAATTACATTAATAAATCCACAGCAGCTACTCTGACTCACGCATTTGTACTTTCCCGAATGGATTATTGTAATGCTCTTCTATATGGCCTACCATCGCTTACACTCAAAAGGCTTCAACGAGTTCAGAACGCTGCAGCGAGAGTGGTAACACGAACTCGACGCAGAGATCATATCACACCCGTTCTGTTAAAACTGCACTGGCTGCCTACATCCTTCAGAATCCAATATAAAATTCTGCGTTTGGTGTTCAAATGTCTGAACAACCTTGCTCCAGATTATCTTTCGACATTGACTACCAGATACCAGCCCTCAAAAACTCTTCGCTCTTCTGATCAATTCCTGCTGCAAGTTCATAAATCCAAATCCAGTTCTTATGGCGACCGTTCCTTCCAGACAGCTGGGCCAGCACTATGGAACAAGCTGCCCTTACATCTCAGGCAGCTTCAAGAACTCTGCACATTCAAGTCGAATCTAAAGACTTATCTTTTCCAATTAGCATTTGACCAATGAAGCCATCATTGCCCTGAAAGCGCCTTTGAGCAGCAACATTGTTGGATAGGAGCGCTATATAAGTATTTTCATGTATGTGTGTATGTATGTATGTATGTATGTATGTGTGTATGTATGTATGTATGTATGTATGTATGTATGTATGTATGTATGTATGTATGTATGTATGTATGTACATGTTAAATATCAAACTAATGTTAAAAATTTAAAGAAAATATATGTGTTTCTGCATAAAATAAAATAATATAATATAATTTTATAATTCATTTTTAAAATCAATTTTTAAAAGATACAAGAAAATAATAGAATGAAAATTTCAATTCTATCTTACGATATTTGCTTATGAAAACTAATTGATACCTCTGATATTATAATGTGTTGACCATAAAGAAACATTTTAGATCACTCGGAGCAAAGCGCTCCCCTCGGCTCACTTTGCCCCTTTGAGGGTAGCATTCGATTTGTGCGTCATAGAAAATAATTAAAGCAATGAATTACACATTTCCTTATTCAATGAATAGGTGATATATTTTTATGTAATAGGTGCTCTAGAGTTTAATGTTTCGTTTTGCGTTTGTATGAAATATTGAAATTCGGACATAGTCTTTCCTTAGAGAAAAATGTCGTTTTATCATCTTTTTGCAATAGTTAGTCTCCAACTCACGCTGACGATGCAAACGTGGATCAGAACGTTTCTTAACGTTTGCATTCATTGGTCACTTTGCCCCGACGGCGCGCTTTGCCCTGGTCTCCCCTACTGCTAGTAAATTTTGACGTTTGTCCTTAGATGGTGGATCGATGGTTCTACGATGTATTTCACTGACTACTTTATCTTATGTAATACCGTATAAAACATGCCTCCATTGTAAAAAAGAAAACTCTTCATTACAGAATGTCGTAATAAAGTTCAACTTTCAAGGGACCGGATGCTACCTTAAAAATTGTGTTGCCCAGGACAATCAGCTTTTTAATTTTGGGGAGGGAGTTAACAGACCTCATATATGGTTTAGACTATTTTCGCTCTATTCGAGTCATCCTCTTACAGAGGGAGTGGACGGGCGGTACTACAGAGACTTCCTGAAGGAGATCCACCTGATGAAGGATATCGGGTACCACGTGAACGTGGTCAGCATGCTGGGGTGCTGCACCCTCCGGGACCCCCTCTGTCTGGTAGTGGAGCACATGGCCCTGGGGGACCTCCTCCACTACCTCAAGAAGATCAGGCACATGCTGCACTCGGTAATATTTATCATAGATAACTCAACATCAGGCAAATGCTTCACTGGGCAATTTATTTCACATACAGCTGCAAAAGATCCGGCACATGCTGCACTCGGTTACTTATATCATATATACCTTAAGAAGATTAGGAATATGAATCATTCGGTAACTTTTATCATAGATACCTCAAGAAGACCATGCACATGCTTCACGCGATAACTTATAGCATAGATAAACCAAGAGCATGCACATGCTGCACTCGGTAACTTATAGCATAGATACCTCCAGAACATCCGGCACATGCTGCACTCGGTAACTTATAGCGTAGATGCATGTACCATCATATCACACTCGGTAACTATAAAGTAACTCTTCGTGAAGAAAAGATTTCAGTGTAACAACACATAAAAGGTTGTTTTCCAGTGGACAACCAAAGTCTATGATATTTGAAGAAGGAATACATATAACCCATCGAAGTTTATGATTTTTTAAGAAGACATGAATGAAGCCGATCGACGTGCATGGTATTTGAAGAAGGTATGCAAATAGCATGTCGATCTCAATGATATCTAGCTTCTGAGCCTAGGGTCGAGATTAGTGGAGTTAGCGTAACGTTCGTACCCTGAGACAGGATGAATGATATTTTAAGAAGACGTGAATGTAGACGATCGAAGTGCATGATATTGATAAAGGCGTGCATATAACAAATTGAAGTCTACGGTATTTGAAGAAAACAAGCATGCAGCCATTCAAAGTCTATGTATGAATTTGACATACATAGAGCCAATGAAAGACTTTAAAATTTGAAGAAAACATACATATGACCATTTAAAGTCTATAACATTAGACGTGCACATTGCCCATCGAAGTCTATGTTATTTGAGGAAGGCATACGTGTAGCTTCTGAAAGTCATTATTTGAAACTAGCTGCATTCCATGTTTTAGCCAACGTTCTATGTAACATGCATACTGCATAGCCAATCGAAGTCTATATGTGAAAAATACATGTATATAAACAATCGAAATATATGATATTTGAAGAAAAGTCTATATACGAAGAAGACATGTGCATATAGCCAATCGAAGTCCATGATATATGATGAAGACATAATGAATCTCCTCTTATTCAATGCATTTTATGAAGATCTGCATATAGCCGAACATAATCAATGAAATTAATTAAAGATATGTTTGTAGCCAATCTGATTTAGAAGAAGAGGACATGCCTGTCTATATAAGACATGTGTTCCAGCAGGAGGAGTCCACGGGTCATTACCAGAACCGGGAAGTGGAGCATCTCACGCCTCTGGACCTTCTGAACTTCGCCAGGCAGATCGTCAGAGGAATGGTGAGTAGAGTGGCGCCATCGGGGGAACATCTGGGATGGTTCCTTTAATTATCTAGGAACCTCATTTTCATGAACTGACTTTATACGATAAGTTATTTTGAGAATATGATGTAAAAATAGGTTGTTTTATGTTTTATTTTACCTATCTTCGCGTCAGTAAACTTTTAGCTTTACGTCTTCTTCTCAAGAACCACCAACTCACTAGAGATCTGAATATTTTAAACAGGGACGTTAGCCTTTATCTAATTTTTAAACAAATGCGACTCCAAACAAATTTTGGAAACTTTCGCATTTTACGCCTTTTCATATACATGTATGACTGCAAAAAATTATTGATTGTTTCTTTTAAAAAGGACCAAAAACAACCATTTATTTACAAAATCCTATATTTTTCTCGCCCTAGAGAGTAATTTTTTTATGTCATCTTCTCTAATTTGTAATATTAATTGTTGTTTAATACATCTCTTATAATTGCTTATAGAAATCAATGTTCTTTTATTTTGTTTTTGTTTATAGTGTTCACAAAGTCTAGTGAGAAGTGTGATGGTATCTTACCATTTCTCTCACTAATAATTCAAGACTTGAGAATAAGATGCTGTGATTGGGCTTTCCTTAGTCTCCAGTCGTTAATTTTCAGAAGTCTCGTGTATCGTTTAAAGTCAATAAAGTTGTCAGACAGTCAGTTTTTATTCAGTAAAGAGGGCATCGACCCACCACACAGGTCATGACACGGGACATCATTTTCAGTGTACTTTGGGTGCGCTCATTGCAGCATATTTCCTAGTTTTTCAGAAAATTTACAACAGAGGAATTTATGTAAGACACTACTATAAATGTATTGTAGAGATATTCAGTTCTAAGTTTATCATAGGCTTCCAGGACAATTTATACATGATACTCATAGAAAAAGGATCTTTGAGTTTACAGCAAGGACAGTCATTATATTCTATTCCATTGTATCTGCTACTTTCAACAGCAATATTAAAGGTACTAATGATGAATCTTTATACGGCAATCCTAAGATGCATAAGAATGTCACAACACAAATACCTTTCCACATTTAGCAAGGTATTAAAGTCAAATAAAGTCAATTAAAGTAATGTACTGAATAATACAACCTCTCGATATTTCTCAAGATAGACACACGGGTGGTAAACCATTTAAGTTGTTTGGGATATACGTATGAAATAGGGTAAAGTAAACTTTATAAATAGCTTGAATTATTTAATGCAACGTCACATAAATCCGCATAAACGATGATATATGTCTATCTTAATAGAGTTTAAGAATTTATCTTAAAGCTGCATTGTTCAGGGGTTATCAACAATTCTATATTTCCACTTTGCGATTTCTGTCATGACAAAGTGACTTCAGCTATCAAAATTTTTTAAACGAAATCATTGTTGATGCAGGTAAATTATTGTGAATTAAGAAATAACATGTTTTTCATTGTATCAATAGAAACTTAAAGGAAGTGCAAACGGCCCTGATTTGAGCCCCAAAACTCCGTGCCTGTAATATGCTTAACCTGTGCTGTCATGCGCAGCAAAGAGTGTTAAAGACCCAAACCTCTGAGTTTGGCTGTCTTTGAGTACAGGGCTGATAACCAATGGACTACTACATTTGTAGTTTACTACACAGAATACTACCATTGTGGGTTGGAGATTAAAAGCTGAACCTTTTAGGAATTATATCATTGAAACATAGTGACTGAAGTTTGTATTATTGCTATGTTCCTTTGGTGACCTTTAAAATAATATCAAGGTCATACGGGAGAAAGAAATATGCAGACCACAATATTTTCAAGTCAAGTCAAATTACTCTTTTAAAAACAAATGACCACATAACAACCTTTTACCTTGAGGTAATTTCAAGGTCATGGTAACAGATAATGCTGTATCTGATAACTGATTATTCAAGTCTTCTACTTCAAATATTGCAAGAACTGATGAGCTACGTAGAGTCTTTCAGATGATGATAAACTAAGATAGTGATACTGTATGATACCAACAATTTTTGATACTTCGTTTACAGGAATTTCTATCAGCAAAGTCCTTTGTACATCGAGACCTTGCTGCCAGGAATATCCTGGTAGATGAAAACAAGGTTCTGAAGATCGGAGACTTTGGTCTGACGCGCTACATCTATGACGACAAGATCTATGTGAACAGACGTGGCGGCAAACTTCCTATCAAGTGGATGTCACCGGAGGCCATCTTTGATCTCACCTTCTCCACTGCAAGTGATGTGTAAGTACATTCTTAGATAAGTAATCAGGTTCCTCTTCTCAGATCTTTAGGTTTGGCAATCATTATATGAAAATAAAACTTTATTGAAAATTTATTCAATATTGACAATACTTTAAAACAATCCATATATGACAACAAAAAGGAGCCCAGAAGATGCCTCAACTTCCTAGAGCTTAGCCATCTAGACTTGCTATACTTTTCTAGACTGGGTGGGTCTTTAATTGAACTTTTGTGCTCTAGGGTCTGAATGACAGACTACATGAGAACATAGTTTAAAGGGTCTTGAATATATTTGTTGTTGGTGCACAGGGAAAACCTTTCAATAGTGAGTACAAGACTGATATTCAGTCTCTGAGAAATTATTCTATAATACAACTTTTTTATTTATTATTAAAAATAGAATCGGACAAAAAATAGCCTCTGACAAATGGCTATTACTAGATTTGCTCTTCGTGAGGTTATGTTATGGGAAAAAATCAGTCTGGGGGTTTGACTATAGGAGTACTAACTGATGTTACATTTATCATTTAAGATAAGTATACAATTTGATTAAAGATTTAAAACATGATATGACAATGTCCTCGGAGAGCCATGAACCATTTAGTCTGATAATCAGTTTGGAAAACTTATCTAGATTTTTTATGAAAGATTGAAAAATTAACAATGTCCTTGGAGATTGAGCCATGAAACATTCAGTCTGATACATAATTTTAAGAAACATATCTAGATATTTTATTAAAGATTGAAAAAATGTCATTGGAGAGGCATTACCATTTAGTACATTTAATTTAGGAAAATTATCAAAAACTTTCAGAAACATAGAGTTTGCTTGTTAATTTTTATGTTTTATGGTTTATATTATAAGCATAATTGTATATGACATATGTGTTTTTCACTAAGGCATATGTATAAGAAAATTTCATTTAAAACGATCAATAATCATATTTTCATGTATTTTGCAATTGATGATTTCATATAGGTGATGGAGACGATTTTACTCAAGTTAGATTTATGTTACGTCATTTTGGACAAGAAGTAAAAGTAATTGATATATTAAAATGAATTATATTTCTTCTGTCAAAGGCCTACAATGTAGGTGTTTCTCATCTCAGGACAGACTCCCTCTTAGATATATATACAGATAACTGTCGATTTATTGCAATATATTTTTTTCTTTATATATATGGATGGTTATGATTAAGAATTTTTGAAAAAAATATTGTAAAAAAATTTATGCTGATTGTAAACAGACTTCAGTCTGTTCTTAACTCCTGATTGTGTGTCAATAAATGTTAACTTGGAATTTGAAAAGATGAAACACATAATATCGCAAGCCATAAAATATCATTAAAACAAGTATCAAAAATGATTTCATTGTTTTAAACAAAATGATATAGAAAGAATGTCTCTTCAAAGATTTGTGATTCTAATTCATAGGATCAAGTAGATGCAGTATAGAATTAAAGGGCTGATGATGTTAAAGAAATAAATATCTTTACAAGTGTTTCATGTTGGTGAAAATATCATGGTTTTGTACAAAGAGAACCTTTTGAAACACAGTATATTTAGTTATATGTTTACAAGGTCTGTAAAAATTGATTTGGAAATCATTGAAATTAGTGATATTTGATAAGATGTTACTAATTTTATGAAAAAAGTAAAAAGCCTGTATAAAGTAATTTAATAATATTTTAAATAATTGATGAATTATTACTAAATATTCTTACTATTGATGAACACAGTCATTAACTTAGAAATTCTCTTGATATATATGATTTATGAGACTTTTTATAATGCCTATAAAATAATTTCAATAATTGATGAAATATCACTGAAAGGCTTTTCAAAACTTTTATAGAAATATCAATATAATTTAAGATGAATGAATAATTTATAAACCCTTAATCATATTGACATTCTATGGTGAGTCATGTCAATTCATATGGGAACAGTTTAAACAAGTAAATAAGATTAAAGAAAGCGTTCACCTTTAACTTATTATCATTGGACAGTGCCATTTCCAACAAATATCTGCTACCTTATATAAATCTTAAACATAGCATTTATTTGTGAGTTATGATACACCAGAAGCGGGTCTCTCCTTACTGACCTCGGTCACTGTAAATAAACAAGCACAACTTGACATTTCTCCACATTGTAAACAGATTACAAAGCTAGGCTGACATGTTTATGATGCCAGACAATGTCATAAGCTGAGATGTGGTCCCGGCTACCTGTGTTGACAAATTTTATTAAATGTATTGATCATACCTTTGATCTTTGTAGTGTTTATGTTGGACAATAATGATAATCATAATAGTCATAATTAGAATTTTACATGTTATTAAATGTATGGATCATAGCTTTGATCTCGTAGTGTTTTTGTTGGACAATAATGATAATCATAATAGTCATAATTAAAATTAAAGAACATTGTTATTTTTTTCATAATGTGGTCTGCAAAAAATATATTTCAATAATATTTTAGTAATATTTTTGTTAAACAATACACATAAGTTTTATCTAAATTGCTTTTTTTACTGCACACACAGAAATCTAAAAAAATCTAAAATGTGCACAAACTTTTACAATGTCTAAGTTTGTAATCCTGAAATGTTTGAAAATTCTTTTGAAGTGTATGGAGAAATATATAATAACCAAGATGAATTTAAAGCCTTTATAAGATACTTTTCAAATTGTTAAAGTTTTCATTTGTCACTGTAATGATTTCAAGTAGTGATTAATGTCAATTTTTTTTAGATTAATGTTGTCATTTACTAGTCAATGAAAGTTATACTAATACAAATCCCTGAATCAAGTAAACTTTTTATTATCGTAAAAATCTATAAAGTAGATACAAAGACTAGAAGCATATAAACATCACCTTGATAACCCTAATTAACCTTTAAACATCAAAGAGTGAAGCGTCAGAACATCAACAGTTACCTCCCTTTGTACACAAACTGATAGACACGAGTCAGCCAGGGCCCTAGAGTATTGTTCCTTCTATCATCTTATCTCTAAATATTCGGGACATGAATTTCATTAGCAAGATATAAATGCAGACAATTTTGCAGCCAGCATTTATTTTCACGTAGCATGACGTTCCCAAACAATTTACAGTGTTGCAGTCGGTAGCAATCAAGGTCTATGGGCATCTAGTCTGTTGAAGTGGGTCTTGTAGTCTTTATGTACACCACCCTGTCTGCTGTGGAGACAGGCCTCTCATCCATGGTAGCCACAATGTCTGAGCTATCGAACCAGCCCACCATTACCCCTTCTCCCTTCTCCTTGCTCTCACTTTGTAGATTTACTATACCACGTTAGGATACTAGATCACAACAGGATTTTACCTGGGATAAGTTTGCAGGGTACTGTAGATTTTATCATTTTCCATCTTAGATTATCAGATTTCAATTGTTTAATTACAAGTATCATTTATTCAATGTTCTCTTATTTCTTTAAAAAGTCATATAACTTTGCAATGAGTTTGCTTTGGGATAGATTTTCAGGGTAATGTTTCTCTGTAGATTTCATGGTTTTCCATCTTAGGTTATCTTATCTTCCTTTTTGCATTATCATATTTCAATTGGTTAATAACAAGTATCATCTTTTTACTATTATAAAAGTTTCTTAATACAATCATCTATGTTTACTTGATAGAACTCCAGGACTTTGCTTTTTGATTTTTCATGTGAACTGTAGATTTCATCATTTTCCAACTTAGATTTTCATATTTCCATTGCTAACTTACAAGTATCATTTATTCAATGTTGTCTAATTTCTTGAGAAAGTCATCTAGGGTTTTAGTGCAACTTTATATTACTTTGCTTTAGGACAGACTTTCAGGGTAGTGAAGATTTCCTCATCTTTCATCTGAGATCATCTTATTTTCCATCTTAGATTATCATATTTCCATTGTTTAATTACAAGTATGATTTATTTGATAGTCTCTTATTTCTTTAGAAACTCTTCTAAGTTTCCATTATAGAATTCTACGGAACGTTACTTTGATATTTATTACCTGGGTATTGTAGATTTCATCTTTGATCATTTTCCAGCGTAGATTATCTTATTTCCATTGTATCATTTATTCATTTTCATCTGATTTCAACAAAATGTGACCTATGGTTTTCTGTTCAACTATACAGGTTTTTGCATTTATTTTCAGGGTAATGTATGATCATTATTTCCATCTTAGATCATCTATACGCTTAGATTATCAGATTTCTACTTATCAAATACAAGTATCATGTATTCAATGTTCACAAAGGTTATATAATGCTATCTAAATTTACTTGAGAGAACTTAATGATGTGCTTTGGGAAAGTTTTCATAGTAGTATACATTGCGTCATTTTCCTTAGGTTATCATATTTCCATTGGTTAATTACAGTTATAATCTTTTAAATGTTGTAAAGTTTCTTTAGAATGTCATCTAAGTTCCCTTGATAAAATTCTCCAGAATTTTGCCTTTGCATTCATTTTCATGGTATTATAAATTTCATCAGTTTCCTTCTTAGAGTTGCATATTTCCAATGATTTCCAAGATGTTGTCTATATATCATTTAAGAATTTTGCATTGATCTTAGATTATCCTAATTTCTATGTTTTTTATCATGTACAATTAATTTGATTTACTCTATTGTCTGCAGAATATCCTTTATGTTTAAATCTTAGTTTTCGCGGTGAAACCTTTAGCGTCTTCATACTCTATCTTTAGAACTTACTTCAAGACTCTACCAAAGGGTATCTAATACGATTTATCTAGTGTTCCTTGAAACATTCAGATAACCTTTAGATTTTCCTCAATATGATCAGTTGTACATTATCATAACTTGCATTTCAATAATTGAATTCAATAATTGATTTAACCACATCATTGAGGTTCTGATTTAGGCTTCCTCAGTTGTGGATTTATCCTGGAATGAATTGGCAGGATATTGTTGATCTTGAGTCTAAATGTTGGTTAGCATATGATATTAAGGTTTTTTCGCAAAAATTAATTTTCATGATGTGTTTTTGGTCATTGGTAGAATATCAAGTTTTACTGATTCTCGATTTTCTATAAATAATATATTAACATAGATTTTAACATTAGGAAGTCTTACTTTTCTGTGCATCAAGTAGGATGTCTAATGTTATTTTTAGAATATTACGTTCATTTCTTTTCAACCCATGTCAGATTGTTTTACCTTGGATAAAATTTGGATTTTTCTACTTCCTGACATCAAGTTATTATTTTACCTTTCAGCAATATTCACTATGATTATTATGATTATTCTGCAAAATTATTAATAAATTTTCTTGCAATGTTGATATTATATCCTCTTACATTTCCATTTTCTGCAGTTGAATTGTATTGCCTTAATGATTGTACTAAAGCTTTGACTTTCGTCTCAGAATGTTATACTTAGTTTTTAACCATTTTGTAGAATTGCATGCATCATTACTTAAAACTTTCTATCTTCTCTATCTATACATTTCTTTGTTTGCCTTACCATTTGTTTTTACATAATTCTTATGAATTGATATATATACATTGCTTATTACTTTATTTTGGTGTATCCGTTAAGTATTATTTTCTATGATGTCTTGTGATTTTATTACCTTAGAATAAGATGTTAAGTTTACCTTAAAATAAAATGTTAAATTTCCCTTAGAATAAAATGTTAAGTTTACCTTAGAAGAAAATGATAAGTTTACCTTAGAAGAAAATGATAAGTTTACCTTAGAATAAAATGTTACGATCACCTTAGAATAAAGTGATAAGTTGACATTAGAATAAAATGTTGAATTTACCTTAGAATAAAATGTTGAATTTACCTTAGGATAAAATGTTCAGTTTACCTAAGAATAAAATGTTACGTTTACGTTAGAATAAAATGTTAAGTTTACCTCAGAATAAAATGTTAAGTTTACCTCAGAATAAAATGTTAAGTTTACCTCAGAATAAAATGTTAAGTTTTAGGTGCATGTCAGGTTGATCTTGATGATTACATTTTTTATTATTACAGAATAAGTGTTATTTCCTCTCCTACCTTTAGGTTGTTTGCATGATGAACCTTTGATAATTACTGTACCCTTTCTTTTGGTTCTCTAAGTCAATAACAAATTCATTTATTCAGGAGAAAGGTTGGACTTATTTTGATTTTTTTCTCAAATCAAATAATGTATTGAAATGTATGTTTCAACTCTATCAACGGAGTTCATTGCTACCAGCATACAATCAGTATAAAAGTAAAATAAAATATATGGATATGTTGTTTGATTGACAAAGGCTGCAGATATTTCCAAAATTATTTGTCTATGTGTTAAATAAAAAAAGATTTTGCCTTCATCCTAAATAATCTTTTCAGTAGTATTTTGCTTATTTTGTCAGGGAAATGTATACCTGTTTTGAAATGAATATATATTGAAGTAACAATTACTTTTGTCTTCGTCCATTTCCAGTTGTTTTAAAGGGGCAGCAGCACGTTTTTAGGTAGAATATAAGGTGATGTAAGGAAAATGAAAATTAATGGTTCCAATTGAAAGACAATGTATTTAAACTAAATGTTGCAGTATTAATTAAAATTTATAACGTAAAGTTTAGCCATGTGATTCCTTTTTCTTACACAAAATGAATTAAAGGTGTTCACACAAAAATGGCCGCCAATGGATTTTATGTAAATCTTCATACTTTGTCCTCTGACAATGGATGATTGATTTGTGTTATGATATTTTTGACACTGTCAAAATAATACATTTAGCATTAACTTGCAATTATCAGTGAAAATTTTAAAATATAAAATTATAAAAAATTGGCTACTGCCCCTTTAAGTCTTAATTTTTAAGATAATTTGTAACATTTTGAAAGATTTTATTTTGAAGTTATATCAGTAATAAATTTTTGATTTATCCATTTTCTCCTTTTACAATTGTTGTTTAACCTATAATAGAAGCTCACCACATTTTTTAAAAATGGTTTGTTGAATGTGTTAGTCACATTTACATGTTCATGGTACAAGGAAACAATTGATAATATGAACAAACTTTTAAGAAATACATATATTTTACAATATTATTTTTTAAGAAAGATTTAAAATCAAGTTAGTTTTCTTTCTTAATGCTACATGTTTACAAGATTTTTAGTATTAGTTTCTAACCATATTAACTGTTATAGTCTGTCATTGCTTATGTAATGTTAAAGTATTCTCTTGCACTATGACAGAGATATCTGTCTTATAAACTCTGTTCGTAAAAAAAACCAAAACAAAACGTCATCAGATATATTTTGTTTCTAAAACTTATTTTTGAATATTCAATGTAGTTTAAAGTTGTGGCTACATATTGATATGTATATTGTTAAATTACGATAAAAGTAAACCTGGAAGTATATGTTCCTTTAACCGAGCCCATATGTATGTTAAAAAATAAACAAAATATAATTTTCTTGGTCTTCTCTTGAAAACCTAAGTACCGTATTAAGAATTCATTTTATTTGTTTAAACTTTGAACTCTTACCATTTGTTTTTGGAAGTTATATCTTGTATTGAAAATGAAAAAGTACCATTCTTGGATAGATTAGGATAATAGTTCACGTGCAAATTCCTAATGTTGATTATGGATTGAATTTTCTTGAAATAATCATGATAAATTTGATTTTGTAAATTATCCTTTGAAATAAATTCATATTTTCAGGTCTAAATATTTTGCTTTTAGATCATTAGGTTATTAAAATATTTTGTAATTCACCATTTAGTGTCTACATTTCAGGTTCATTGGCATAAAACAATTTCATCTTTACTTATAATATCTAAATATCAATTTGAATAAGGTTTATCAAAGCAATCCTTTAGGAGAATCTTAAGTGAAGATAAATAATTATCTTTCATTAGGGGTAGTGAAAACACAGTAATCATTTTATCCTCTCCAGTTTAACTAGAGTGATAAACAGTCGGCAAATACAACGGCGGCCGGTTAAGAGTGTCTTATTTTGCGTAAACAGGTAACAGCGGGATTTCAATAAGCCTGCTTGATACGATTTCCTCTATTTAGAATTGTCAAGTTCAATTTGATACATTTTCTTTATTGCTTTAATTGGAACAATGTCTATATTACAAGCAGAGTTTTCATTTACCTATTATAAATAAGGAAATACAAACTAAAATGAATAGCCGTTACCATTGTTTAAGTGTTCATTCATTTTCTTCTTGTGTCTTATTTTCTTATTTCTTGTTTAATCAGTGGGCATTTATATCTATTCCGTATTGTTTTCTATCAAAATCATCATTTCTTTCATTTAAAATGTTTTAACATATCTTTAATAATTTAATTTATATTATAACAAGAAACTTTCTAAATATAGTAGACCCTTTGTTTTGAAAATTTAACGTTTTAGAAAAATTTCCCCACCATAGTTTTAATTAAATTTAATGTTTATCATACTGTTAATAAGCATATATCATTAATAGTGTAAATGATTCAGATTTGTACAGTTAGTAATGCTTTTAAGTTATATTGTAATATTGAATTGCATCAGGCTTCAACATTTCATGCTTAAAATACTTTTCGTGTAAAATATTTTGATGCAAACATTCTTTATGAAGACATCTTTATTACATGTTAAACAAGAAAAATAAATGAATGAATGGTGGTAATATAATACTCAATAATTCAAAAACATTTAGAAATTAGTCATTGAGTAAAACACAATTATGTAATTGTTTCAATAATTAAAATAAATCCTTAAGCATCAATAACAAATTTATGTTATTCTTCAAAATCAGTGCTCATAGTTTTTTATTTTAGATTTTATCTTAACATAACCAACTAAATCAGCTTATCAACAGGTAAACAATATCTCTTAAATATGTTTAAAACTCTTATTTAATTTGCGTTTTGTTGCTTTTTCAGGAAATTATTTTGATAATTAGATCGCTGTACATTTACAATAAGTTTCTAAAGAGATAAACTGCTTTACTTAAGATGCAAAATTTAATTGTTAAGGTAATTTTTTTGCAATATTGATATAATTATATGAATTAATTTAGGTTTTGTGTTCCCTTTCTTTTGTTATTGCCAAAACATGTTTTAAAAGAAAATGAGAACAACAAATGAAATTAAATTTGAGTTCTGTCATCCCTATCTACCAAGTTAACATAGTAATTTGTTTACAATTTTAATACTTTAGGAATTATTTAGCTAGTATTTTAAAGTTCATTGATAAGAATAATATTAATATGCAATTCAGTTTTTATTAAACAATATCTTTGTTATCTCTATTGATTATCAAAATATTCTTGATTTAAATTCCTTGCTTACATGCCAAAATTGGGTAATTAAAATATGCAAAGAGATCTAAAACAATATTAATTTCCTAGTCATGTATATTTAATCGCATGATTAGTTTTCGTGTCAATTAAGTTTGATTATTCATTCAACATCAAATAGCTGTGAGTGAAATACAATAAAACTCACTTTCAGTGAAGTAGGTATTAATGTTTAATCAAAACAGATTCATTTTTTGCTTGAAAAGTTCATGTAAGAGATGAATAGCATGCAATTTGTGTATTAGGTTCGTTGTAGATGCCATTAGTGGAGATTCCGTAAATTGCATTTAGCTCCGGTAATGTTTTTGTTCGTCCGAATCAGGTATTTTATTTGTGAGATCGAGTTTCGTGTTCTATTTACTTAATCTTAGAGATTGCTCACGTGATTTTGTGCTATTGACGTAGTGTCAATAGCAATTTCTGTTTCAGTCGTAATAACCTCTGGAATTCTATTTTCGTCTCCTTTTGTATTCTGATGAATGTTGATAAGATATATTGATACATATTTTAGAGTTATTAAGAATTTTCTTATCATTATGATGATTTGCTGAAATTTCAATAATACAAGATTGACATGTTTATTGCTTGATTTCCTTTCATTTACTTATCTTGTGAAGTTTAATTAGTACATATGAAATATTTTTTTAACATTTCTGTTGACATTCAAATCTATTCTATTTTACTTTGATATTGTGCAAAATATGATGTAACAAAGGTGTTAAATTTAACGCTGCTTTACCCAATTCTATTTCAGTTTCTTTTGATCATTTTGTATTCTGTTGATTAATGCCTTGATATTTTGATTCAAAATTTACATATTTACATCATTGCTTGTTTCCGTAACCAGCCGTATGTACCCTTTAACATAATGAATATGTTTAAACTATTTTATTCACATTTTCAAATTTAAAACTTTGAGAAATCATGTAAGGTTGCTTGGTTAAAAGCCTTGTTTACGTTCTTATAATCACTATTTTATCAATGTTTTTAAAAACCAAATAATGATAGATTAGCAAGGATTTTCAAATCAATACGAAAAATTAAAATATTTGCAATTATTGTTTAGGCTCTTACTTGGCAAATGTTTTTGATATTAATTCACTCTTGTGAAGTTTATTTCTGACCCTTTAATTATTTTGGAGGAAATAAAAATCTTTTAAGGTATGACCATTATTTGCCATGTTATTTTTCAAAACTTTATTCAAAAGAAATATAAAAACTTATCTACAACAGTTTAAGAACTTACTTTGTCAATTAACAAATTTCTTACTTATCAAAGTTTCTTATTCAAATTCATAGCATTCTTTTATAGATTTGTAAATTTGTCAATATCATAATGAGATTAGAAAACAATAATTCAAAGGTTTTTTAAATACTAGATAACTTTCAACATGAAAAATAATATAATAGATGTAAAGTTCATAATCAAATATATCTAATTATTTACAATCCACATTGATAAGATTTACAATGATATAACTTGAGAAACCTAAAATTGATATTAAGCATTATTGTTATCAGAATTTTGTATAATTATCATGAACTTTAGCTAACTTTTTTAAATCAGCTATGATAAGAAGAGAATCCTGAAAAAAATAGAAACAATTTTTTTTTTCACTAAAAAAATCGTTCAGAACTCTGTCTGCAAATCTGGATCTAAAACATGGACTCAAGTGTCGATTCTTTACTCCTGGACTTATAGTTACTTCAGGTATCCAAAAGAAACTAAAAAAGAGAATCTCATAATCGACAAACCAATAAACTTTATCACATCATTATGTTTGACTGACTTATTTCAAAATAGTTTTTGTCGCCAATTAAAGGTAATATTTGAAAGAATCCTTAAAGGCGCCTCAGAATCATTTATGAAAATGTTTAAGCAAATCCTACCATCAAACCAAGGCGCCTGTAAAAATATTAGGCATATCAGTAAAAATCTCAAAAGCCTTTGTTCATAACTGAAGGAAAATTATGTTTACGAACTTGCCACAGAGGCAGATTTCTCTTTTATCAAGAAAGAGAGAAGCGTGCTGTCAAATGATCGCATTAAAAATATTTGTATTTTGTGTTTAAAAAGTACCCAGTATTCCCCAGTACAGCTTTTGGCCTAGTCTTCATGTCTGCGTGGTACATACATGTAATTCCAGCCATTAAGTCATGTTTATCAGTGGCTGTGGCTTGTCGCTACTCATTAATCCTAGAAAACACCAGCCTTTAAATTGTTTTTACCATTTGAACACTAAATTTATTTTGGGGTTTTAAGATGTGAGTTATAAAACCTGAACATCCTGTGGTATATTGGTATATATTTTCAACCAAACAATAAATGGGTTGTCAATCATGCAAATAGTTCATATTCATTAATTCATTGACTTTGTAGGTCAATAAGGCCTATTTTTGTAATTGAAGTCTTCAACCTTATATACAATAAATCATGAAATACTAAAACGCAACAGAGCCAATGGATCTATGATAATTGTTACATGTTAAAATGTTAACATATTATTTTCATAAAAATTAGAAGAGCTTTTTTGTACTTATACATGTATTTTCTTAAGATTTTAATTTATTCATTCATATGTATAGCGAAGATATGTAAGCTTAAACCATAGTGTTTTTAAAACAGATCACTTTATAAATATTATTGACAATTATATTCAATTTTTTTATCAGTAAAATGTTGAATAAATAGCCATTGAACATCTAATTAAAAACAGATACACATCAACATTTCAATAAGTCACTTGTGGATTATTTGTTATGTTTTGTCTCTTTTCTTTAAAACTAATTCACTTAGAAAAACCAGTGCAATCCTCTCAGAACATATTGATAAGATTTCCATTGAATTATGAATTGCTAATGTATTCACATAAACCCAAATCTTTGTTAACAGTGGGATTAGATTTTATGTGCCGTTAAGAGTATTTATCTATAGTCTCTTTCACAAGAGATTTTTATTTGATATTAATTTTTACTTTATCGTAGGTAGCCAGTTCATTCATATTAGATCTGAATGAAATATAAGACATAAAATGTCTGCAGTGAGCGTATATCTTTAATTTATGCAGTGAACACTCAGCTACATTTACAATTAGCATTTCAGCTTTCTATGTATTCATTGTCTAGTTGACGGGTTCAATAGAAGTTTCATTCCATGTCAATATTGATGAATGATTTAGCTGAAAAATTAAGATATTCTTTATTAAAATATCTAAGAATTATCTTAAACAATTTTCAAGACATTTTTCATGTGTTAGTTCATATAATGTTAATTTTGAGTTATATGAGATCTTGAAAGAGTTGTTGTTCTGGGAAGCAGGCGATATTTTAGCCATTGTATTTTGAGTCAAATAATTATTTTATTTTGATTTTGATAGATTATCTTCTGAATATTACCATGTTTAATCATTATTTATATCAAATAGGGCAATTTTCTTTAAGAAGTTCTTTATGTGATATAAGGTTATTAAAATTCAGAAATAATTATACACACAGTCACAATGTGATCAGAATCAATATAATGTCAGAATGTAAAATAATATTATTGTTAACATTTTGTATTAATTAAGACGATAGAAAAATGATGATAGTATAAAAATAAATAATGATTATGATAGTGATGATTATCATGTAAGAACTAATATACGATTTTGTCTTTTGGACTGACTTTATATACTTGCAGGTAAAGTTATGTAAAATTTTGACTGCCATTAAAAATGGTTATTTTGAATAAAGATAAATACAAATAAATATATATTTATACCTGCAAAATATATTTCATTGGTATACATAATGTCAACATTGTAAACCTTAGTGAAAGTGAATTATAATTATTTTTTAAAATTCATATCATTTTGTCAACCATTATTTCTAATCATTATTTATCTTAAAGACATATTGTTTTGCATCATAAAATAAGGAAATTATAGTCTTAATATTTACAGAGACATAAACATCTATTATTTTGTTATATACTTTTTATTAATTTTAAGTTAGTTCTGTGTTTGGTAATTACCAAATCATTTTCATTACTTCAACCTTTTTAATACCTACTTAAATAAAAACCACAAATCAAGACAGTTTCAGTTAATTTTGATACTGGTAATACTATTATGTCTTGTCATATAACTTTAAATAAAACTTTTAAACTAATAATGTCAAGTTTTAGAACATGATAATTTAAGAATCACATGATTAAGATTGGTCTGTCATTGAGATAACTAGAATACCTTTTTGGGCATGATGTAAAGTTACTATTATGTAGGTGTAACATCAAACAAGATTAATTCATCTATATTTAAAAGTTACCCAGAGTATTCCTAGTTCTCCAGTTTAGAAGGTGTCATATTAACAAAATATCCCCTTTTTATGAAAAAATATGTAATTAACTCACTATATAGGTAATCTTTATAACAAATAAGCTTTTAATGAAGGAAAATTTTATATGACCTTTTGTACAAATTAATATCGTCAAAATTAATTTTTCCCGTACATGTTGTATAACAATTTATACATTTCATCATGAAAAAAATAATTTTATTCATATCATTATTGTTTTTATTTGATTTATTTGTTAATGTTTTGGCTAGTCAATGAGTTCATGATAGCTTTTATGAAGAATTTGATTTCAAAAACATTGTCTTAACTTGAATAAAGCCTACTAAAAGCCTTTATGGGAGTCTTTTAGTTATTTCTTTAAAAAATGTCAAATTCTAAGGTCAAAAGAAAATCAATCAAACAGATTTGATTTGTTCCCTTGAAATAACTTCTCTTGTCTATCTTTTTATTGATAATTTAATGTCAGGGTCATCATTGTCAATATTTTCAATATGATGATCAAATGTGGGTTACTTTCATCTGGTTTCATTTTTTAAAAACTTATTAATCCTAAAATTGTAAATTTAGAACATATGTATTATCAAACATGTTTATAAATACTATATTTCATATCTAAACATATATATATGCCATAATACATCATGAATGAATACCATATAAAGATCGATTAACAGATCATGATAATAAATACAAAAATTACAAAGAAAAGTGTATAAGAACAACAATGAAAAGAACTCATAATAGGTTATCATTATATATTCATGTTGCCATAATGATACTCAGACAAAGGCTGTGTTTGATTTGATTTGTTCCATATTGAAGGTTTTGTTTGATTTGCTATCATTTTATATCAGTGCAATCATAATGATTGTCAGACAATGGGCGTGCTTGATTGGTAAACGACATTGCACTGGCGTGATCTCTCTGTACCCAGTAACTTTCCTATGGCAGGGTTTCTGCCACTGCACAACAATATGGCCTCTTGAAGAGAGTTTAGATGAAGGGTAGTGATTAATGTCTTAGCACATATTCAAAGGTCAATAAGGGTGGTTTCACAAAAATGGAAATGTTACAAATGTAACACAATTGTTTTAAATGAACACAAGGATTCTCAAATGAAGATAACAATTTCTGTTAAGCTACCAGATCTATTTCCTATCTGGCATGATAAAGTGTTTTCACACAAAAATGGCCACATGCAGTTTTTGCTTGACACTTGCCACCTTATACCATTTTCATTATGGATAATCAGGGTAATTTGGTTCGTGTTTTCTCTCTAAAGAACATATATATTGCATAAACTAAAATAACCTTGAGCAATCACTCATTGATTGGAGATTTGGTGCGTTATAAAAGGACTTATTATTATTATAACTTGGGAAAATTTAAAAGGAAATGGATTTGTTTTTAAATGTGCTAGTTTCTTAAATGTCTAAGCACCCTGGAGATGTGATATTGTCAGATGGCATTAAGCCAACTGGGTGGAGAATTGGCCAACATCTTAATGGACATTTTCCAACACAAATTTCCTGTATACCTCAAAGGATTTGGTCTTTGTTGTATTTCTGTTTTCAAGCCTCTCAGCTTCTCACTTCTTGGTTAAAATGGAATGCAGACGTTTCAAGTGATCTTAGAATAGAAAAGTCAATGAATGAATTCATTTGTCCAAGTTCATTCATCTGAAGGAATAAAACTTGAGTTGTTGATTCTGTAGGTTATTGTAAGAAGAGGTAATTTATATAAGTACTTTATAAGATGTTCTCATCTTTTGATCTGAGGATCTTCTTGTCAAATATCATGATGGTACTCACCCTTGCAGATTATGGAATTTATGAAGGGTTACCTACATTTGCCCTTCCCAAAACAGTAAAAATAACAAGATATTGAGAGCTTGTATTTTTGTACTTTCTAATGGAGTGCATGAAACTTAAATATGAAGTTAAAAAATTGTCTTGTTGACATTCTTTGATTCAAAGTGATCATAGGTGTATCTTTGACACCCATTATGTCAGTGTATGAAATAAGGCCCGTCCGACAGCCCGGTACTGGTTACTTTTGGTCGGGACTGGTAACTTTTTGAGCTTTTCCTTAAATTTTACCATTATAATTTAAAAAATACCAATTTTGGGCTGGCAACATTTTTAGCTTATTTCAAACACTGATTATGTGCACCTCCCAAATGAAATTCCTGTCTTCGTCCCTCCACCGTCTACTTATAACAAGCAATAGAGCAACATTTGCATCAAGGTAAATGTCAAAATAGCTGATGCAAGGAGGAAAAGGAAGTATTTCTCAGAGGGTTTCAAGAAGACAATTTTAAATGAACATATTAGCTATCATGAAAAAATGACATTTTTGGAGAAATATAAATTCTCTCTTCCTTCTTGTTATTAGATAAACTTATTCCATCTTAAAACCACTTGATTCACAATCTTGTTACCAAATAAACATATTCCATCTTAAAGCCACTTGATTCACAATCTTGTTACTAAATTGATATATTCCATCTTAAAACCACTTGATTCACAATCTTAACAGCCATGATTGATTCAATGAAAACAACCCATTAATAGATATTTTCCATGGTTAGCTACATTTCAAAATTGAAAAAAGTTAAAAAAGCAGAAAATGAAACCTTGCAGAATTTTCCGCAAAGAGAGTATTCCTACTATAAAATGTTTCCAGCCACCTCAGAATGCACCTCAGACTGAGCAATGAGCTGGTGTGTTTTCAATTAGTCTGTCTGGCCAAATTGAAGATAAACTTCCTGCAGATGAAACAGAAGGCGTTGTTAATAATCGTTTGAGTTCCTTGAATTGCAATTTACAAGAATGTTTTAAAATTTGTCATTATGATAATCTCTTTCTGATGTAAATGATGTGGATCTGATGTAATGGTCAAAATAAAAAACTTGCATTTATATAAATGTATGTAACTGTCATGTCAGCTTCAAAGGGTTGCAATTCATTTTTTTACATCATGTACTTTTGCTATTTTTGTAACCGAACAAAGTAGAAATAGATGTATTGAAAGGATATTTACAGTTGAACATATAATAATGATGATCAGCAAAGTTGTAGCAAGGTTTCAACTCTCATATCCACCTAAAAATTTCAGTTCTCATAGTTTTTCTTGTTGAATAAATGTATATTCTGAAATTATTATTGTTTCTTGCATCCATGGAAAGAATGTTCGTGTGCATATTTGGTGTAGGAACCTCTCCTGACCTTATCTTAAAAAATGTTCAATATTTTGTAAGAAACTTATGTGAGGGTGGTGGTGGATGGTGCCTTTGCTTCTCTGGTTGTTCCAAAGTGTTTATTTTTCTCAATTCAATGGAATTTGAATTGTAAAACAATGTGCTATAATCAAATGTGGCAGTTTATAACGAACGTAACATTAGCTTGATACTTGATAGTTTTCCTTTGACTACAGATTGAGTTATGAGATGTTTGACCCTCTGAACATAGTTTATTTGCCATAAACTAATTTTTATTGAGGGAAATTTAAAGAAATAAAATTTAAAAAATGTGATACTGTCCCTTAAGTTGATACTTTAGCACCAGTCTGTTCTGACATCATTGATAAAAGCATATGTGACCCAAATAACTCAAATATTGTGTGTAAACTGTTCATAGCGATTTTTTAGGCATTTTAGAGAAAGTGTACATCAATGGTTTTGTTGATACAATATAATGATAGTTGATTTTGCTTATTTTATTATAAAGATTGCACTCACAGCATATCTTTTATATTTTCATATTTTTTTTACGGGGTATTTATTAATGGTTTGGATTTGTAAACATAAAAAGGCAATATAGGAAAAACCAAAGTTTGGTAATAGTTATCGTCCCCTGCCGCAAAGTGGAAAGGGGGACATTATATTCAGCGGTGTCCGCCTGAATTCTTGTTAACGTGATATCTCACGAACCGTTGCACCCAATGTCTTAAAATTTTGTCACAGCCTTACTTGGGGGATTATGCAGACACCAGTCACTTTTGGTGACCTTACCCTAATTTTCATGGTCACAACGGCACTTTGACCACACTTGAAACCCTTCTATTAACACTATAGCTCATGAACCGTTGCACCCAATGTCCCAAAATTTGGTCACAGCCTACATTGAGGGATTACGCAGACAAGATTTACCTTTGGTGACCCAGACCTTAATTTCTAGGTTACCACTTTGGTCACTTTTGAAACTCTTGTTTACCCGATATATCTCATAAACCATTGCACAAAATGTCTTCTAATTTGGTCAGAACATACATTGGGGAATTAAGCAGACACCAGTCACTTTGGATGACCTTGACCTTATTTCAAGGTCACAACGGCACTTTGACCACTTTTGAAACTCTTGTTAACGCCATACTTCTTGAACCATTGCACTTATTGTCAATGGGAATATAGCATTTGCTTGTTGTGACATTTCTATCGCAATATCCAAGCGGCGGGGGACATTGCCACGTTAGTGGCAAACACTTGTGTACCCTAGTGTTACCTATTTCTGTGGTGATAAAATTGAGAGCTGACAATAACAAAAATCATAAATTTTATAAATAATAAATTGATAGAAGAGATTTTTCCCCAACATTTGATGTTATCTTCATAATTATTTTATACTTTTGTTGATTTTGATTGACGTTTTTTAAACGTCTGTCAATATTTGCTAATTATTTTGGTGTCACCTGTTTTCATGGTATTTTTTTAGATCAAATTATGTCAATACAACACAAGCCACAAGGTTTAATTGTGTTTGAAACATAGGTCATTAATTGGTGTAGAAGAATCTTTAATGTTTAGATGTCAATTGTTTAGATAATTTCAATAACAATTCAATCATTTCACTTTGTCAAATATATTTAGCAAAATGGTTGATATTCTGGTCAAAGAAAAGAAATCAAATGGCAATTAGGTATTTATTTGGTAATAAAAGATACTTTAGAATAAGTCATGAAACTTATAATTCTATTTGACCAATCCAAGCGATATTTTAGGGTTTAAAGGGTTGAAATACATCCCTCTTTTTGCACTAAAAGACCCTGCATAATAGCCAAAAATATATAATAAATAGTCTACCTGTGATTCCAAATATTTTTTCATAGAACAGGAATGACCCTCATAAACTATTTGATTTGCAATATGGGTTACATGCTTCCTTTTTAAAATTGTTTGGAAAAGTTTAAAGAGAATTCCTATTTAGAAATCTTCCAGAGAAGTTGTACCAAAAATGTATTTCATGAAAAGCATGAAATTGTTTTGTTTAATTATTTAAGTGTTAATTGAGTTGAACAGATTAGTTAAATGTTGATAATTTTCTGTTTAGATTCATGCTGATCAACTGATCAACAGAATAAATCCTGATTTTATAGGAACAAAAGTACAGTTAGTGAGATATGACATCATTTTAAGTACCAGGAAAACAGGTGACCCATGAAAACAGGTTACTTAGGGTATAGTTTGAGAATTGCCATTAACATTTTAACCTTATGCACTTTAAAAAAAATACTAATGTTTATATATGTAGAATATATGAGATATGATTATTAAAACTAAAATTACAAGATGGAATGATTATCAACAATTACAAAATTTTATGAACTAAGAAGCTAATATTTTTTTAGAGAGTAATATGTGAATTGCAAAGGTGCTTGAAAAACTTCATTTTTACTTCACTGAACTTTTACTTAGCTGTGATTTAGGAAGTGTAGTAAACATTTTCTTATTCATCAAATATTGATATAATAACTTAAATATATGTAATTTGTTTTTTTAAAAAGGAAATAATGATGGTCTATAAAATTTAAGACCTAAATGTTATGTAGGACAGTACTTTCACGAGGAGATTTTTTTATAAAATACTAAATAGACCGTAGGTTTTCTATGTAAAATCAGTGCTATCAAAATGTGATGATAGATACTAATTAAAAATTTAAACATAATTTTCTACAATTATTTTCTCTTTATTGTAACAAATTTATCTTTAACAATCTACTATTTGATTTTTATTGTGTTCTCCTCTTTGTTAAATAACTTAATGAACAGTTATTGATATTTTTTAAATAAATGTAAGCATAACTTTTGGATTTTTGTCCACTTAAATGACAAATGGAGCACAGTGGTGTAGTGGTTAGCATGCTGGCCGCTCACGCCAGAGACCCGGGTTCGAATCCCGGTGGAGACACCAAAAATTTGTGACTTGGGTCTCATCCTGTGTTGTGTCCCTGGGCAAGGCACTTCATCCACATTGCACTCAGTCCACCCAGCTGTTGAAATGGGTACCTGAAAATTGGATGTACTGACCTACATGGTCGTGATTAGCGCTTAGTAGCAGCTGTGAAAGTACACTCCTTCGGGGTAATAATGTAGCGCTTTGAGCATGTCTTAGGACGTGGAAAAGGCGCAATATAAATATGCACATTACATTACATTATAAGAAAAGTGAAAATGTCTAGAAAATATATGTTTTTACTTTATTATCTTTTATGAAAATATGTTAGTGTGGTGAAGATGTTAAACATTTTCTTCTAATATATATTTTTATATATTATATTGCTTAAAACATAGTAATAATTTTTAACATTGAATGGTTTCTACAAGTTCGCAATAGATATAACAGAATAGTTCTTTAGAATAATTGACAAAGTATCTATTGCTATAAGTGTAATAGATAATTTACAGAAGGATGAAATATAGTTTCTTGTTAATATACTTGGTAGTTTGAAGACAGAAATATGCTTGATATTTACAACTCAGTATGTTGTCTAGACGTTGCCTATTTATGTTATTTTGAGTGAAATATATGATTGCCTCCAACTGATTCAGATGTTTATGTGTAGTTAATCATGCCTAGTTAACTGTGGTAATACAAGAAATCTGAATAAGAGAAGTGATTTATTTGAACACTTAGAACCATTTCTTGATGGAAAGAAAAAAAGAAAGAAGAAATAATATTTTTATCATGGGAATCGATAGAAACATGTATCACAGAATTTTAGCAAAAAATGTTTGGAAAGAGAAATATTGATAGATGATAAAATAAATAGTCCGAAGTGCTATGTTGTAAATTTTAATGGTAAAATTGACAGAAAAGATACTCGTACCAACCCTGATTAGGAGTAACCAGGTACCAGACTGGTGGACTGGCCTTATTTCATACACTGAATATGGTTTGGATTGTTTTTCATAAATATTTAAATATAGGAATCATGTTGTCATCAGTTGTCGTCAGTTTAAAAATACTAGGTATAGAAATCAATAGGAATTTAACTCATTGATATTCTTTATTATCATTACAATTAAGGCATATTTCTAAACAATGAGAACAATATGTTATCAGTATTTTACCCATATTACCTTCAATTAAACTTAAAAACAATATGTAATATTTTGTATAAATAATATTTACTTATATTATTTTTAAATGTTTTTATTTTACCATGTACTTTTTAACAATTTTAAAAACATATTAATATCTAAATTTGCTAGATGAGTACTCAACCATTTGAGAAAGTTTACATTTCCAATGATTATTTCTTATACAAACATAAATATTATTCCAAATACTAAGTATATGTTTTATAGATGTTAATGTTTGATAGATTAAGAAGATATTGATTGAAACATGTATATCAGAATTTTAGCAAGCTAGAAAACCAAATAATATATCTAAACAATTCAATTTCACATTTGCTGGTTTTAGTGAAGAATGTAATATTTTAATTCTTAATCACCAGTCTTTTATGAGGCAATACACCTTTAAGAAATTCGTCTAAAGATCCTGTCTCTGTCAGATGCAATGTTTAATACCTTCTCGTTATGTCATAATCATAACTGTACCATCAAAAAATTATAGTTGCTTGCTTATTTTCTCAAATACATGAATGACAACTGAAACATATATCAATTAAACATATTTTGTTTGAAATCAGTTTGTTTTCCAATCTAGATTATTCAAATGATGACATAAAAAATTAAATTTGTAAATCAATATCTGTCATTTGTATATATGGCTATTTTAGGGATATATTTTTAAAGATAAATGTTATTATTGTAAAGTTGATAATGGATTAATATAAAAAGAAATAAGTCATTTTTCTGATAGCCTGATGTAGTACCAATTTTAGCTGTGTTTTGAGAACTTTTATGTAAAAATGTAATATTTTTTACTGTTTCCGTCCTTCCTGTGTACAGATACCGGGTAATTGCTTAAAAACTGTCTTAAACATAAACTAATGATATTTTTATTTAGATTTTTAATAAAAAAAATTACAATAATGTTGAATTTGACTCCATTGCTTATCAAAGTCAAAACTTTGTTGCATTTTCCATTATTTTTAGATACTAATGCCATAAAAAAATTAATCAAGGTGTATATTTTAATACATCTGTTAATTACTTGTATGTAAAACTTTTATATGAATAATAAAGCTTGGTCCAGATGTTTCAGCTTGTATCTAAATATCTGCATATTCATAAATTGTGACTTATCATTTGCTATGAAATCTTATATAAATATATATTGAGATGGTTGAGATGTCAAAACCCTCCTTCTTATATATATTTATATATCATATTGTTTAAAATACGTTCATTCTTAATGCTAAATTTGTGTTATTTCTGAATTGAGATTCATTTCCATGTAAAAATTTTACGAAAAAAATTTTGACACAGTTGAGGTGATCAAACTCTCCCAAAAATTTTACTTAACTTAACTTCATTTATAATGCTAAATTAGTATAAAATATGCATAAATTGTGCTTTATAACCTTCATCCGGTGGGAAGTTGACATATGTCATAAATGTAAAGTTAGTTATGTAAGTTTTAACAAGGTGTACTCTCCTATATTAGCAAGATGATCCGATTTTAGTGACCTCGGCAACAATTATGTGGGGGTGGAAAGAACAATGTTATGATGACACTTATATGTAACATTTTTTACATCATTTTTGTGTGCATATATACAAGCATATAAGCCTGTATATCCAAAATCTCTGAAGTAAAGTAGCTTTTTCAGACAACATTTTCAACATGTTCATTATAATGGTTGAAATTACTATTTACATGAAATAATGTCAATGTTTACTTGATGTATATCAAATTTTCTCATTTAAAATGTTCACATTTATATCTAATTTACTTCAAAATTACTTATAATGCCGATTAACAAATGATTAAATTTAGAATGCTTCAAATAATTTATTCATATACTTGACAAAATAAGTTAAGGCTATTGTATTTTCTATGAATTGTATTTCATCAATATGTGAAAGAATATTCAAAATATATTTTCAAAATTTAATTTTCCCTAAACTTTTTGTGCATTTAATGTACTTTATATTTCCTTCCCATATGTGTTAAACTGTCAGAGCTATTAGATAGTTAACATATTTTGAAAATGACCAGATATCATCTCGCTAGCATTTCCCTTTGGGCAGAGAAGTGCAAGGTACAAGGATCGTATAAGTATCACAAGATTGACTTCAGTGCTTTTCTGGTGACATTTAGTTCTCCGTAACGTGCAGCTTGTTAGAGAAATTAGTCACATAATATAACATTTTAACAAAAGTAAAAACTCCTACTTCACTTCATTGTTAATGTTTCTTTTTCTTTCAAATCTGTATCTGGCATTAAGTTCCTTAAATGGCATTTTGGAAGTTTGAGCATTAAAGAATTACAATGACTGTATCCGACATGTTCAAATTCTAAAATAGCTCTTATGGAAAGCAAAAATTATAGAATGAGTGTTTTGGCTTGTACAATGTGGTATGAAAACCATTTTTGAAGCATGATTTTAGTCATCATCTCCGTTATTGATGTGTTTTTTTTAGATAACACCATATACCCCGTGTTTCTGGCATATTTTGTGACACTTTTTTGATAGATGACATTCCATGTTTTAGTGATTTGTCAAATATGACCAATGGTAATATTTATCAACAATTTTTGCTTGTTGCGGAAAAGAATCATTCGAATGCTAGTTTGTCGAGTCATGTGAATGTCTTGAATGTTTATGATAATATCCATTAACTCAAGAAATCTGAAATCTTATGCAGACTGCTTGTCTCATGAAGTGTTTAACCTATAGATTCAGACTCTGTGGCCCCAAAGAAGGGTCAAAAGACCCCAAAACTCATGTACAGACTGCTTAGGTGATGAATGTTACAATTTATGGATTTTGTGATGACCCCTTATAAGGGCTAAAGGTACAATGCCCAGAAAAACATTTGTTGGTGAGGATTATAGATCATATATCTGAGGATCCTGTGACTCGTCATTGACCATTTATATAATAGAAATCCTGATGAGCTACTGACTTACGGCACTTTCTACTATATCCATTGAACATGTGTAATTGTAATATTTGGGACTTTTCAGGATGATTAACAAGCAAAGTGATACATTTTGAATTTATATCAGTGTCTCATGAACTATGGTATTCTTGCACATGTTTTGAGGTTAACAAGAAAGACACTGTCTATGGACTATCCCTTACATCATTATGACATTACATCATTCTCCACCATGCATTGTTATTACAAAATATGTACCGTAATGGAATTTAATTATATTTAGCAAAAATAACTTCAAGAGGGTAAAAATGGATGTATGCATGGCTTGAATTTAAAAAATATCAAACATACTTATGTCCTTTAATCAAAACATTTTTATTCAAATTTGAAAGTTTTTTCTCTACCAATCAGATGGTCATATGGAATAGTGCTGTTCGAGTTGATGACCCTCGGTGGAAGCCCTTATCCTGGTATAACCAACCGGGAACTGCTAGGGGAACTAAGGAATGGGTACATCATGGAGAGACCCGACAACTGCTCTCCTGAAATGTGAGTATCAATGATTATCAAATATTTGTCACAGGAAGTTTGTGCGCATACGCGCCTGACTTATGGAATATATAAATGTAAGTGAAAAGAAATGATAATTGATGGATGTAATGGCAAAGTATATATAGTGTAATTATGAAATGATTGAAGCATGAATTGGTAAAAAATTTAAGTGATGGACATATTGTTACATAAAAATTAGAGTTATCAAAAGTTGGAATGTATAAAAACGAAATGTGGCAGTCAATTATTTCGAATGCACAAACAAAAATAATTAATTACCATTCAGTTAAATTGATTTTTGAGTAATAAAAGCTTGAAAATATTGAGGCAGCTTCTGTATTTCTGTATGGGTTTTCTCATGCACATGGTCTGAAAGCAGCCAAGAAAGTCACATGTTCTGATGTAGCCTTAGCTAGCCAATTGCATGGCCACTGGCAAAAGCTTGGGTGTAAATATCTAGCGGCAGGTTATTCCTGTGTATCATTCATTTTATCAAACCTTTTTATCACAATGATATGATTGATCAGTTAATGACTATAGCTGCACTAAACTGCTTTCTTAACGTGCGAGGGAAAACTCCATAACAAACAAATTCATATCTTTTGAATTTGAAACTTTTAAACACTTGATTTTAATCAGACTGTTATATTTATATGACACATATGTCTGAGGCTTTAGTTTGTTATAAAAATAATATAATGCCATAAATCTAACTAGATGAACCCACTGAAATGTTCACAAATCCAGTCAGATACACTGTCTGATAGAAATCACTCCTTATTAAGGAATGGATGTTAGTATCAATGTCCTCTATGACTAACATAAGAATGTGAAACTGTATAGAGCTTTGCCTGACCCGTTCCGAGGAATCAAACAATCAAATCTTTCTTAAAGGGACAGCAACACATTTTATAGAAATTTAATTTCTTAAAATTTTGCCGAATAGATATATAGAATATATATTTTTTAAGAGGGTCAAAATCTCATAATTCAACTTTATTATCCATAGTTGTAGAAGACATTCATGAAAACTTTTTATTGAAAACAATTGTCTTACACTTGGAAACATTTGTTATAATTTTTGTAAGATCACTTTGTTAATTTATGTATCATGCTACTGTCCCTTTAAGGAACTTTTGCTTCTTTCAAAAAGGTTGCATTTAGATTAGACTGTCCAGCATGATGTAATTTAGATGTTAATTTTGTCCCTCAAATAGAACTAAACAAATATTGTTGAACATGTATATTTTTTTCTTGTTATCAGTACATTGATATGTTATTCAATGTTTCTGATGAAACCATGCAGTTCAAAGGGGCAGTAGCACGTTTTTAGGGGGAATATAAGTTGATGCCAGGAAAATGAAAACTAATGGTTCCAATTGAAAGAAAATGCATTTAAACTAAATGGAGCAGTAATAATTCAAAATGAATGAAAGGTGTTCACAAAAAATGACTGCCAATGGACTTTGGGTGAATCTTCATACTTTGTTCTCTGTCTATGGAAGATTGGCTTGTGTAATGAGATTTTGGACACTTTTAAAACAATACATTTAGCTTTAAAGGGGCAGTAGCACGTTTTTAGGGGGTATATAAGGTGATGTCAGGAAATTGAAAATTTATGGTCCCAATTGAAAGACCACATATTTAAACTAAATGGAGCAGTAATAATTTAAATATATAATGTAAAGTTTAGTCATGCGATTCCTTTTTCTTACACAAAATGAATTAAAGGTGTTCACACATTTAAAATATAAAATTATAAAAAAACGTGCTACTGCCCCTTTAAGGAAACTACTTGATAATTATTAATTAATCTGACATATCAAGAATGGTTGTAAAATTGTGAATTTGACACTTTGTTTTATCACTTGATTCGGGAAAGAAGACTTGTTTCTTTCTTCATCACATTATGTTGCTATATATCATGATGATTTCATTTATCATTTGATTGCTTGTTAAATTATGTGACAGTATTCAACTGAAAACTATAACCTGGTTTTATGCAATCATTTATCAACATAATTATGTCTTATAACCAGTAAAGTATGCTTCATTAGATTATTATCGATTGTTACAAAAGTGAAGACAAACCAATGATATTGTGTTATTGTGTCATCGTGAGAATGTTAACGTTATCATTAGTAATAAAACCAACTTTAGATATATGTGACTATTTGAAGGTGAAAATAACTGATTATATGATTGTTTTTGAGAGGTTTTATTTCTGATATACTAGAGAGAGATAACACCTTATGTATGTCATTATTCTAATAATGTATGAATCATTCAAATAGGAAATAATCCTTGAGTTAGATGTAGTCTCCCCCTGTCCATCTGTCTGTCTGTCTGTCGGCCTGTCCTTCTGTCCGTAATAATTTCATTTTCATAGCATAACTCAAGACTCTAAGACTGAGCTCAATGAAACTATGTGGATCACACTGCATGTAAAGATGTGCCTTTTGGTATTTTTATTTTGGAGGTTTTCATGGAAATGTGCGTGACTATATATAGACAAATTGAACAAAAATTCTATGTATCACAGTTTTCAACTCAAGTCAACTTTATCATCTCATGATTTTATGATAGACATTCTGATTTATTTGGGACAAGTGTGATATGTAAAATCCTTACTCTATATTCTGATAATGTATGGTTCATACAAGTAGGAAGCAACCCCCGATTTGTATATCATCTCCAGACAATGCATCATTGATACTGGTTTAACCCTTGTGATGTGTCCATCATTGTGATATAGTCCAACTGGCCATCCATAAGAAGAATAATAAGTCCACCCTGCTCGTATCGCGCTTGTCCCCCGCTGATTTACTATCTGGGTGGGATCATCATGCTCATCTTTTTGTGGATGAGTACGAAGCTGAAGCGATGAGGTGAACAGGTCTCTATTACCTGTTCCCCATATAGCCCCCTGCCGATCTCTCTATAACCCCCTGCCGCGCCCTATTGAAAACACAGATGTTCTATGTATTATTCCGTTTTTCCTCAACAGAGGCCTGACTGATCCCTCGCAGAATAAGACTTTGATAAATAGCTTTTGTATGTCGTACTTAACAGCGTTTGAAAATTGTCTGCCTTTGAAAAGAAATGTGTAGAGTTAGTTATTCATTTCATGAAATAAATTTTTTGTATATTACGTGGAGGAGAGAAGTTGTAAGTTCCTGCTGAAGGTGTTTTCAGGCAATCATTCATAATTCTTTTGATGAATGTGTGAAAATCTCTCTTGGTGGTCAGGTCGTATTATTGTCATGGGTACTTGCGAAAAGTTGTCAAATCTAAAGGCGGATTTATTATGAAATTATATACCTTGGGAAAGATAGAAACATTCACACCTGGCCGTATTATGCTTCATGTTATATTTCTGGGACATGCAAGTGTGGAGTGACATTGTGTGAAGAAGAAAATGTACATTAGACCTTGAAGCATAAATGGGTTATGTAAGTGATGGTGAAATAACACTGCATGTCATCCAATCCTTGAGACTGGTAATTCATTGAGAAAAAACTTTAGATGTCCTAAATATATCTCAAAGTGCATTTTATTGCACTTATGAAAATATGTTAATGATGATTTATAATAGTTGCATTTGCTTTTATTATATGGCATATGGCTAAGGCAGAAATAGGCTGATCAAGAAATTTTGTATGGGGGTGGTTGGGGGGTTCAAGGTTCACCCATAAATGGTTGGTGGGGGTTCACTTTTGGGTATCATTCATCTTACATGCAATTTAGAATCTTTTTAAGGGGAGGGTTTAAACCCCCCATGATCTAGCTTATAGGCCGGTTGACCTTAAAATGTAAGCTAGCATTTCAAATATCAAGAAAATGATATATGTGCCTTTATTTCTTATTTCAGTGGTAATTGGAGTAATAGCAAATTCTAAACAATTCTTGATATAGTAGGAGACATGCAATGTTTGAAATTTAACACCCAAGTATCTTTTTCCTGATATGACACATTTATATATATATAAGTAGGTGCTTGTTTAAAACAATAATGATCCTGGTTATTATCTAACACCTGGGACAAACTTCGCTTGTATTTCTACACCTGTGTGCTCAAGGGTGTCATCAGAAAGATACAAAGTATTAGTAAGTCATTTTAAACTCTTACTTTTGTGTAACTGAGGAAAATACTGATAACTTCTTGTAACATCTGTGAAACTGAGGAAAATTTTAATAATGATATTAACACTGTGTAACTGAGGAAAACAGAAATAGGTAAGTGTAACATCTGTGAAACTGAGGAAAATATTGATAAGTACTTGTAACATTTGTGAATATTAATAATAATATTAAGTAAGTGGGGAAACTATTAATAAATAATTGTTACATATGTATTACTCAGGAAAATATTTATAAGTAAATGTAAACTTTGTTTTTCTGTGGAAAATATTACCAAGAAAGGATTACTTAACCTTGGGGTTACTGAGGAAAGTTTCATTTTGAGTACTTGTTATCCCTGTTTTATCAAAGGCACATTTTAGTTTGTCTCATTAACTGAAGAATAAAAAATGTTGCTGTCTAAAATGTTGCAGTACTTGTACACTCTGTATAGGAGAGAAAGTAACTGTAAAACAAAAAACAATGAGCTAGCTGGAAAAGTATAATTCAGAGTTAATCCTTATTTCAATATTTAGTTAGTTCAAGTAGCAAAGAGGCTATTGAAGATATTTTATGCTAACAAATCTATGTGATGTCTGATATAAAAAAAAAAAAAGTATTGTCAAGAGAAATTTATAAGATTATTTGTCAGTTATGTATATAGAGTAAATTTATGTCATTTTTCTAAAAAAAATCTATTGATATCGAGATAAAACACAATTAAGCTATTTTGGTTAAAGAAAAAACATTATCATCTATGTTAATTGGTTTACAAAAATGCAAAAAAAAATCTTCTGGAAGTAGTAAGTGTATACACAACATATGTACAGAACATGTACTCTATACTCTGTCTGAAATAGTTTTGAATAATAAACATCATGTGAATCATCTTTTCTGGTTCCGATAGCCATCACCAATGTATTGCCTTCCCCTAGTGACATTTGTGTGTGGAGATAAGCCTTTGATAGAAGCGCCAAAGGAAGGCAGGATAAATATGATGATATTTGATATGTGTTACTCCCCCTCATCCTGCACCTGTTCAATTGCAGGTAATTACAGATCATTATCTCCCAGGCTCAGTCCTCTTTCCTCATGAAGTACAAGGAAATCAAAACTTGTACATTTATGTTTTTTTAAAGGGGCAGTAGCACGTTTTTTAACAATTTTATATTTTCAATTTTTAACTGATATTTGTATTGTAATGCTAAATGTATTATTTTAATAGTGTCAAAAATCTTATAACACAAATCAATCATCCATAGTCAGAGCCCAAAGTATAAAGATTCTCATAAAATCCATTGGCGACCATTTTGTGTGAATGGTATCGTGTGAACACCTTTAATTCATTTTGTGTAAGAAAAAGGAATCACATGGCTAAACTCAATCATTAACTCGTTTAATATGATTAGTATTAAATGGAAGGTCATTTAGTATCCTCTATATATATATGTTACCATATACAAGACAATATTTTTAATCCAATTCAGTCTTAAAACAAAAGTACAACATTCATTTGAGCTACAAGAATCCATTTCCTGACTGCAAATCTTTAAAACATGTCCACAAAAAAATGGCTGCCAGTGGTTTTTGCTTGATACTTTATGATTTCTTCTATGACAATAAGGTTGAGTGAGATGTTTGACTCTCAGAAGATAAAAAATGTGGCATTAACTGATGTAAATTGGAGAAAATTTGAAATCATGAAATTGTGTAAAAAAACAACGTACAGCTGCCCCCTTAATGGCATGATGTATGTTGTAAAAAAATTCCTAGTTGAATTCAATATATTTTCCTAGAGGTTCTTATAACTCAACTTCATTCTACATACCCGTATATGAAATTATCAAGTATAAAGGAGAAACTGCTGGCATCTATTTTAGTGTGAACACCTTTTAATCATTTGAGATAAGGAAATGGATTCACATAGCATTATCAACTGCAACTTTTTATTAAAGAACATTATCTTGTAGTTGGTAACCTTTATTTTTGCTTACCTGAGACATCTTTTTCATATGAAACAATGTCCTTCCCCTGGTTTTTGGTCTCTGTTTGAGGAAAACTCAGAAACTAAAAAAAAATTACTGTTTGTTTTCAGGGTATCAATATCCTTTAATCAAGACCAATTGATTACTTTAAGTTGTTAAAATTTGAGAGGATTAAAATGTGTTACTTTAATATTTTCTTTTTACATTATTTTTTTGTGATGAATCATTAATCACAAACTCTTTTTGCATACAAGTTCTTGCTATCAGCTGCTCTGTTAAGGAGTACAAACTCTACAAGATGATATCAACTCTGGACCTTGTGATTTATTGATTGGAGATGGAAAATAAAACCGTCTGAGAAATCTGAACTACCATGAAAAAAATCAACAGTAATTAATATTTGATTGATTTTCTCTGAAATATTTAGTTTGTGGGCAGCATTTCTAATCTAATTACAAATGAAAGAGAATATATGGTCAATAATTGATTGGTTTTCTGTCAGCTAAGGCAACATATCAAGTACAGCAAGCCCTGCTAGTGCCAGCAATCTCTGTCAACGATGCAGTTATTAAAGGGCTCTCCATATTATAGAATAATTGCTCATTGCAAGGGTTGTTATGTTTACTTAAGGCTTATAAGCAGAGGTTGAGCAAGTATTGGATATGTTTGCATGCTATTTTGGTTATATTGTTTGATGTATTAATAAGCCTATGGATTATAATACTGCAAACTTGTCAGAAACCCTCTTGAAAGGAAAGTGGTAGGAATTAAATTTTTGACAGCTATTAATGATTATAGCTCAATTCGAAGGGTCATAAGCCATATTATTTCAAGAAATATTTTGCCAATGTTCTTGGACAGACCATGTGGTGCTACAGAATAAGTGTAGCTAACAAAGTTGAGTTAGTTTTTGTTCTAACAAAGTTGAGTTAGTTTTTGTTCTAACAAAGTTGAGTTAGTTTTTGTTTTAAAAAGGCTGAGTTAGTTTTTGATCTATCAAAGCTGAGTTAGTTTTTGTTCTAACAAAGCTGAGTTAGTTTTTGTTCTATCAAAGTTGAGTTAGTTTTTGTTCTAACAAAGTTGAGTTAGTTTTTGTTTTAACAAGGCCTAGTTAGTTTTTGTTCTATCAAAGCTGAGTTAGTTTTTGTTCTAACAAGACTGAGTTAGTTTTTGATCTATCAAAGCTGAGTTAGTTTTTGTTCTAACAAGGTTGAGTTAGTTTTAGTTTAGAGACTTGTTTCAGGAAGTGAGAGAAGAGGAAGTTTGATAATATGTCTTTGTGAATCCCTTCAATATGTCAATCTGCCATTTGCTGATTCTAGCCCAAATAAACATGGAAGCACACAGAATTGGTTGGAATTTGTTAGCAATGTTGACAATAAACAGTTGATGTATTGCTTGGATTTTCCAATCCAACATCGGTGACACTAGTGACCTCTGACCCCTCTTTTTGATGAAGCCTCTGTTTGGAAGAGCAGCTTGTGTTTGTCCATGGCTTAACGAAGAGAAGATTAACGAAGTAGAAGGAATTTTGATGACAAACTGCTACTAACTTTGTCAACATAACATCTCTGCCTTCTCTTTTGTAACTGAAAGCTTTCCAAAACAAGAGATCAAGTAATTTAAGCCAAATGTTTGGTATCAGTGGATTTACTTAATGTTTGGCAAATGTTGACAATTAGTTTGACCAATGCTTTTCAGGATTCTTTTTATGTGCAGATCTGAGAGATTTCAGATTAATATAGCTTAATCCAGATTAAAAAGGATTAATCTCACAGTTAAAGTTCTGAATTTATTTTCTTTGTTCCCAAGTGATACAAACAAAGATTGTTCATCTCAAATTATGACCAGTTGAAAAAGATATTTTGAAAATCATTTATTGAATTTGTTCCAATGAAAAGTGTTGAATATTTAGATTTCATTTGGGATAAAGTTGAATGCAAGAAAATCTACTAGGATTCTGAAGTACGTATAGAAATATAAAATCAAAAGAAAAAAATGACACGAAGCCAATTAAAACTTCAACATGTTTCAATGGTATCATCAGGGAGGCTTACAAAATACACATATATATATATTCTTACCTTATCGTTAATGTTGTCTTTCAATCAGCAATAGTCATAATCAGTTTCTGAGATCAATAATGTTCTTCTGTTGATGAGAAAGTTAAAGATAAATTTTTCTAATGTTTTTCCATATTTGAAAGTTGGATGATAAGTCTAAGTTTGTATTGATTTTAAGATATTATTGATAATAAAAGGGTCTTATCTGATGTTTTAGATAGGTTAATTGCTTTTATTTTCTCATCTAAGGAGTTTTGCTTAACTATTCATGATTTTACTTATCAAGTTTGTAATTAAGAGCAAATTGCATCATTAGATATTTATGTATTTTCTTAAAGTTGCAAAGTATATCATCCTTTAATTTACATTTCTTATCGTAAGGAAAAACAAATATCTTTTCAAATCAAAAGTGTACAAGATTTTACTTTTTAAATTAAGAATTTATGAGAATGTTTCTTTCAGTATTTGTTTGTAATATGCCATGTACTATAGTTAAAACAAACCCTGTTTGTACCATTATTTTCTTCAAAAAGCTAAGTTTCATGATAACAATTTTACAAAACATTATTTTATGTAAAATAAAGGATAGGCAAGCCTTTTCTCTCACAAATCATTAGAGAATTATGTTTGTTTGTTTGCTGCTAGCCTGTTTACAAATCTAACCAATCCCTTTTTAAACTAAATATTGTTTAAATCATATATGGTATTAGGATAAGTTACAATAGTTAGTTAAAAATATACTGAAATGTCCAATGAGGTTATTTAGATGATAGTAGAAATGATGCATGATTGTTTCAAGAGTAGTTATAATTAATAGTAAGATCATTTTCTTTTAATCAATGAAAGAAAATTGAATTCTGTCAAGTATGTCATGCCAATTCTGGCAGGAAATATAAAATAAATATCACAGAAATAAATTACTCTTTGACCTAACAGAACATAGCTTTGTCTTTGCCTCACAGAGCCTCCTATATGTCAGTACACAACCTTAATGGGACAATTCGAGCTGGGTATTTTTTGTGGAAACGAAATGCAGGAAGATTTTCCTGTTTACAATTAGATATGATTTTTACATGATAATTTCACACTTAATTTCATATATGTTTGTGAAATAAGCATTTTAGTTGTTAAAGGTTTGACAATTTGACAAAACATAAAGTGTATTGTTAAAAAAATCAAAAAATCATGAAATGAAGCCAATCATCAAAGATATGATCGTGGAATGCATTACTACGACAAAATGCTGTCGCAACTGATAACTTTTTGTATGAATTATTTGTAAATATGCTCCTCTTCTATCAATCAAGTAGTTATTACTTAATTTTGTTAATGAAAAAGCATATTACAGCACATTTGTTTTATCGCAATCCTAACCTTTCAAAATGGCGGATGAAAGCCGCTCGAGTGGTGACTTTAAATCAAAATCTTTTCAATCTTATATCAATTCAAATTCTTCTCACATGTTATCCAGGACCTTCCATTCACTTTGATGAAAACATTGTATGAGCAACAGTCAAAGGAAGAACATTTATAGTATTCTTTGGTCAAGGGCTTTGGAATTTATAGAAGATAGATAATTTCGCAGGTGGCTATCCTTTTCCTCTGAGTTTTACCGTGGTGACTGTTACAGTATCAAGAAGATAAAAACTGAAATGATAATGTTCACAATGGGCCATTAATCCTGTATACAAGGTTAAATGAAGTGGATGCTTTTGTTGCCCTGTGACCTGACCATAGTTAGTCTCCACCAAAATGGAAATAGTTTCAACAACAGTTCATCTAAGCATTCATGCTTTTTACAGCCCACTTATAAAATCACATAAAAATTTATAAGAATTTGCCACTTCATTATCTCCTAGGGTTATTTTTTGCTGACATTTTGCCATCTTAATGTTAATGTAGACACAACAAAAGTAGCTTGATTCGCCATGGATACTAAAGAGATTTGCATCTGAGAGTCCTTATCTTGTGAATGTCATCACATCACTCCTTAATGTGACATTTTAGAGACCGTATCCTTTATGAAAAATTGGTTGAATGATTCTCCTGTGATGATGTTATTTGTTATGGCTTGGTATAATGTTCATCTATCTTGTTTGCTGTTATCAAAACATTTTGTAGTGATGATGGTATTTGTATTTATTTGGTGTATGTCCATTTATTTCCTGACATTTATTGAATAATTGAACTGTATGATGTTTTTTTCATATGACTTTGTTGTTCGACCTTCCTTACTTTTTTTGAATGATTGAACTGTATGATGTTTTTTTCATATGACTTTGCTGTTCGACCATCTATTTCCTTACTTTTAATAAATGATTTAACTGTGTGATGTTTTTTCATATGACTTTGCTATTCGACCATCTATTTCCTTACTTTTAATAAATGATTTAACTGTGTGATATTTTTTCTTATGACTTGGTATTTGTCCATCTACATGTATTTCCTAACTTTTATTGAATGATTTAACTGTGTGATGTTTTTTCATATGACTTTGTTTATGCTTTTTCTATTTTGTTTACTTTCATGAGCTAAATGCACTACATTTAAAATGCTCAGATTGAGTAAATTATCAAAATGCATACCAATGGATCTCGAAAACTAGTTTTTTGTGTATAAGTTTAGATTTTTATAATAAGATCAACTTCAATCTCTAGTTCAATCTTGAAATACTCTATATATCTTTTAATTTTAAAGTTTATTTCAAGTTTATTGTCCTTAGGAATTTAACACTTAAAATGCTTTTCACAATGGTGTGACCCTCTGAAATTTGTTTATCATTCTTTAAGTACACCTGTGCATAATATGTTCCCTTACAAATTTTCCGGAGTAGTAATTCATGAATACCTTCTTACGCATGGCAAATCTCTGTCAGTCCAATCTCCCCCAGTAATACACTGAGTTTATTCAAACTTACGTTTAACTCCCAGATTACAGCGATAAACTCCCGATAGCACAGGGACATTTAAAGTCTGCAATTACGATCCCAGCAATTAGAGCAATGGGTTTAGTGTGAAAATTGCTCCTATTATGTTCTTTGTAAACTTGTATATTTCACAGTGTCTAAATAGGGACTACGGAGCATGAACAGGCTGTGTAGTTACAGCATGAATGGATTAAATCTTGACATCTTACCAAGTAATTTGTCCACTACGAACAACGGATCTGTCAAATCACCAGGGAGGTCCTACTGTCACTGAGAAGAATTGGCATTTTTTAGTGGTATGCCAGCCTGAGGCTGTGCAATGTGTGTGTGAAATGTCTTGATACTATCTGGGAATTACTTCAACCTTCCTGCACCAGATACACATCGCAACTTAGATTTTCAAAGTAATCAGATCGTTTTGTGTCTCTTACACAAGCTCTGTAAAAAAGCTATGTTCATAAAGTTTCACCGAAGTTGAATTTGTATAGAATTAATTAATGTGTTGCTTTATCTAATTAAACTTGTAACCCGAAATATGCTGAAGCCTTGCAAATAGTTTTGTTGACATCTTGTGAAGGACAAGTGCTATCATTAGGGTAGGACATGCTTTTCATTTTGATGAATGGCTGGTTATGTGATTCATAGAGCTTGATATTGGACATTGTTTTCAGCATAAATACATGGTTATCATTTCCTCCCCACATGAGTAACTCAAGCCATAACATTGTTACCATAAGATGTGGCCAGAAACTGAGAAGCCTGATGGGCTGGAATAAATGTTAGTTGTGCAATCAAAAGCACTGTTTCAAAAGTCATCATTTTGAAAGCCTAGGTAAACTTTGGGCAAACTAGAATGTTTACGAATATACACTTTGAGCATCATTCTTCTTGTCATAACATGGTCATGTAATAATGGCAGTTGGGTTATGTAATGAGTCTTAATGACAACAAGCAAGAGTCCAATGTGAGAAGTTTCATAGGCTGAAACTTTTTCATAGAGTGATATATTTTTGCAGCAAGGTGAATGTGTTTGAAACCAAAGATCTGCTCTCACTGCAACAGAGGTTACTGGTAGATAGAAGCACAGTGGTGTAGTGGTTAGCATGCTAGCCTCTCACGCCAGAGACCCGGGTTTGAATCCCGGTGGAGACACCAAATATTTGTGACTTGGGTCTCATCCTGTGTTGTGTCCCTGGGCAAGACACTTCATCCACATTGCACTCAGTTCACCCAGCTGTACAAATGGGTACCTGAACAAGGGGGAAGTATGGACCTATACGGTCGCGGAGCCCTTGTAAATCAGCGGCACTGAATATACTATCCCTCCAGGGTAATAATACTCATGGCTCTTTGAGCATGCTTTGTCATGGATATATGCGCGGTATAAGAAAGCTATTATTCTTTTATTTGAGCTTCCACAGTGGGGAGAAAATGGTGATTGTGGACTATTTTATGTATGATACAGAAAAAAGGATTTGACAAAGCATTAAATTGTTAATTCTTATGTGACCTTGCATTAAAGAGCCACTCCATGATTTTCATCATTCACTTTTTTGCTTGGGTGCAAACGTAAATTGTATAATTCATTAGATTAATCTTGGAAACATCTCAGTCATTTATCTCAATATGGCATACATAATGAAAAATCTAAAAACAGTCCTACTTTATGGAGGAAGGCAAATTCAAACGTCAAACTTACATGGATATTAGTCATAATATAACCTATCAAACAGTATCATCTTGTAAGTGTCGTTCTGAATGATTTGATAAGTTTTTCAAATTATGTTTGACTTATTGCCCCCCATCATTCGTGACTTAAAACTTTCGATTATCACTATACAACGTCCATAAGCTTTAAAATGAGACTTTCTTGCAACATTCCATACTTCTCGTTCAAATGACATGATTCATAAAATGTTTATTATATGTAACCCCAAACAACTCACAGAGTGGCTCTTTAAATTGATGGCATATAACCATTTTATTCATTTCTTTAAAGTTTTGGAAAATCGTGTTAATTGGCAGCCAATTCTTTATTGAAATAAAAGTGCCAATGAAATGTACATAAAAACACTGCTATTAAACAAGTTGTACCATCATTATTTTTCTTGATAAGCGTGAAAGTATCTACACTATAACTTCACGTTACCTGCAATAAGGGGTCCTTCAACTCTACTGTTCTAAAATGCCTTACAAAAGAAAAGATTTTGTAAGGAAATCAAAGAATATATATTTTAGAAAAATATGATTGAAGTGACTTAGTCCTCATATAAAAAGTTTATTAAATTTCTGTTCAAGCTTCTTGTTCTTTTAATATTGCATCAAGAAATCAATAAAGACTTGAATATTTTTGAGGATGGAGAAGTTTGTTGTCAGAGTTTCATTAGAATTGACATGTTCATGTGTTTAAAAGGGGCAAGTAGCACATTTTTAGATAATTTTATATGTTATTTTTTTCACTGATAATTGTAAGTTAATGTTAAATGTATTATTTTGACAGTGTCAAAAAGCTCATTACACATGCCAGCCATCCATAGTCAGAGAACAAAGTGTGAAGATTCACATAAAATCCACTGGCAGCCATTTTGTGTGAACACCTTTAATTCATTTTGTGTAAGAAAAAGGAATCGTATGGCTAAACTTTACATTATAAATTTGAATTATTGCTGCTCCATTTAGTTAAAATATATTGTCTTTCAATTGGAATCATTAATTTTCATTTTCCTGACATCACCTTATATTCCCTCTAAAAATGTGCTACTGCCCCTTTAACATCCTGATGTCAGCTGATAACCACTTTGATCAGTTGAGATAACGCTTGATATAATAACTGGCAGGCTTATATTGATAGGGTTCATATCTGAACAATTTCAAGATAAAAGATGAATGCCAACAGCTACATTAATTAAGGAAAATAATGATATTTTTCTACCAATACCAACTTTATTCCGAAACTATTGTTCCTTTTGATTGTCAAATGTGTGGATGCCCGTTATGATAAATCAAAAGCTTAGATCATGTTTATACCAGAACTTTGACACTCTTCCATCATTACAAGTTCATTATATTTTCCCTCTTCCTCTTTCCTGTGATAAGATCTAAGGGTCGTTGAGGTGTCATATTTATTTCCAGGTCAGATTAACTTCATTCACAGATAATCCTGCCATCAGTCAGTGTCAGTTTGAACCAAAGATGGTTCCACGAAAATGTTCTCTTTGACTCTAATGTTTGGTTGTTCTGCTGCCATTATCAGAGATCAACGCTAGAGAACATGGCAAATGAAAGGATGTTGGTTGTAACATGATTTCATCTCTATCCACGATCAAATTTATATCAATCATCATTGAGTGTGTGAATGAATGCTCCTTTTCATAACTAGCATTTTGATGTTCATTGTATTATGTAGCATTAAATCAAAAGATGTGTATTGTTAGTGTATTTGAACTTAAAGGGACAGTCCTATTTGGATATTTTTGGGGGATTGAACAAAACACTATGGGACAGTTTATACATATGTTATGAGTACATGATTAATTATGCAAACAAATTGAAACATGTTACTGGGGTTAATAATTTTGTTGATAAACTTGATAAAAAAAGCGCACATTGGTTAACAATCCACAACATAGAGAAGAGAATAAAGTGTATCGCTCAAAAATTAAAAACATCGTGAAATAAAGCCAATCATCGAAGCTATGATCGTGGAATGCATTACTACGACAAAATGCTGTCGCAACTGATAACTTTTATTATGAATTATTTGTAAATATGCTCCTCTTCTATCAATCAAGTAGTTATTACTTACTTTTGTTAATGAATAAGCATATTACAGCACATTTGTTTTCTCGCAATGCTATCCTTTCAAAATGGCGGACAAAACCTGCTTGAGTGGTGCCTTTAAGGGGCAGTAGCATTTCTTTTTTAAATTTAATATTTTTGATTTTTCACTGATAATTGTATGTTAATGTTAAATGTTTTTTTCTGACAGTGTCCAAAATCTCATTATGAAAACCAATCATCCATAGAGAACAAATTATGAAGATTGGTGGCCATTTTTGTGTGAACACCTTAAATTCATTCAAAAAGGAATCGCATGGCTGAACTGTACATTATATTTTTGATTTAACTTTATTATATAAGCTTTTCAATTAAGACTTAGATATATTTTTGTTCCACAATGGTGATATTACCTGAATAATATCTGGGGATAATGAAATCCAAATATATTTTTGATGATCTTATGTAATTGAAATCTAATCATTAATAGACATGAATTAATGACTTTTTTTTTTTATCAAACAAGCTTTTCAATAAAGATTTAATATATTCTAGTTCAAGATTGTTGATTTTATCTTACAAAATTAACGTTTCTGTTAAGTATTTTTCTTCTAAAACGTTAATTCAAGTTTTCAATGTTGTGTCAAGTGTAACTAAATAAATTGTCCATTTATTTTTTAAAGCATCCAATAAATATTGAAAATTGTGTTAAATCATGTTAGGGTAATCCAGCAATCAAATCTAGAAAGCATATTGAAATTGCATGTTTCCTTTGAAACTGCCATGTATTAATCATTTAGCTAATAACCTTATGAATTGTAGATTATGCACTTATGCCAAAGTTTGAAAATATCTTTCTGTCAAGAAAAAATACTATGAAAATGATTTATAGAATAATAAACTAATCTTGTTCTTTAATAGATGTCATCAAGTAATTGAAATCAGTCGAGGGTTGAATATTTTTATCTCCTATAAATGACCTATTCAGCTTTAAAAAACTCAAATTTAAATCCTTTATTATTCTTATTCCAGTATCACTATCAGTTGATCTTAATTCATAGAATATCTTGTGTAAGAGTGAAGGATGTTTAACAGCATGTATTAATCACATCTATAGTGCATTCGAATGTGACACACTGCCCCACTGTATATATCCTTGAATTGCCCTGATACTATCTGTCCCCTATAGAAAAGCAGCTTAAGATTTGAATGAAGCTAAGAAAAGAGCAAACCCTGTTAGAATCAGAGGGTTTTAAAAGCAAGCTGCTGGGAGTTTGTATTGCCTTCAAGCTTCATCAATACTGTACAAGATGAGACGGGCAATCTGTCAGGCTCCCCACAGGGTTTCTATGTTTATATCTACTACCACTGTATGTCTCTATACTCCAACAAGACACACCTAAAGCATTAAAGGATGATCTTAGGTTGTCAGTCACATTTTTGGCCAGATAATGTATTTGAAGTTAATGCGTTGAGATTGTTGATAGTCAGAGGCTGTGAATAATGATCTATAACATCATTAAAAAATCTTAACTGAACCGTGAAATATTCTTATAATGTGTAACATTTTTTGCTGACATTTTTCAGCTTTTGAATTTGAATGAAATGCCTAGACTGCATTTAATATAGAACATTTATTTTGGGTGTGCATCAATATTTCATATAATGAATGAACTTTTTTCATGTTTTACATTTTCTGTTATTATTAAATAAAAACCCATGTCAAGATCAACAGGAGCAACATCTTCTCATAAACTAGTTGACAAGGAAAGCTTAGGTTTTACACTATTAGGATTGAATTAATTTATATTGAGGTTTCAAGATTTGAATTTCACTTCTGTCCACTAACCAGCAATGCTTAGAGGCTAAATTTCCAGAATAGGCTCTTTGTTTGATGGAGACCATTAAAGACTTGTGCTTTCTTCAAATACTTTGAAGTGGCATAGGTGAAAACTTACAGTACCATTTAACCTGATTTCAAATAATGAAATGTTATCAACTAGTGAGATGTACTTTAAAATGAACAAACACGTTCAAATTCTTAAGCAGCAACATTCTTTCACAAGGTAAAACACATTCAAGTTTTTCTTTTCAAGCCTAATTAAGCTATGTGAATTAGAAGTTGTTAATTTTGTGTTACTCAATTCAATTTATCTGAAATATTTGGTGAAACTTTGGATTTCCTGGTACCAATTGAGAAGAACGTTATTTTCTTTGCAAGCCATAAACTGACCTAATGGACATTGTATCTGCGAAAACATTCAATTTACTGTTACCCAATTCAATCAACCTGTTGCAAATTATATGATCAAATCTTTCATTTCAGGTACAAATTGATGAAGAACTTACCGGTACTTTCTTCTCCAATTGTCAAGGCACCAATTACAATATGCATAGGAAGTCAATTCAATTGCTCTTCTGCAAATTTAACAGTGAAACTTTTGATTACAGGTACCAACTGATGAAGGACTGTTGGAAGACTGATACGAAGAAGCGGCCAAGTTTCACAGAGTTGGGAGAGAGGATTGACAGCATGATCTCAGAGTGTTCTGGACGGGAGTACCTCGACCTTCAACTGGATGAGACACATGGATACTACCAGGAACAGGAGTCTGAAGATGATGACTTTGATGTGGCTGTGGATACTGTGAGAGGATCAGAAGAAACACTTCCAGAAGAAGAAATTCAAGGAGAGACATCTTCTGGAATAGGTCTTGCTGGGATTGTGAGTGAAGAAATGGTGGAGAAACATCTAGGTAAGAATGAAAGTTCTCCCATGGATACAAGTGAGAAAGGGGGATTTAAACTTGATGAATTGAAGACCATTGGAGGTTCTGTACGTTCCGAAGACCGCATTGTCCCAAACATCAAGGGCAGTGTCCCTTCAAACAACACAGTCACTGAAAACACAAGACTGTCTTGTGTCTCAACCGTTGAGGACAGAATTCCTTCAAACATCACAGAAAACATAAGACATTCTCGTGACCATTTAAGACCAGAGAGGCTGAGCATGAAAGGATACCACATCGATCATGCAGACAAGAGATTGAAAGTTGTGCTGAAACCAATACTGAAGGTGTCGGGAGGAGAGACTGAGTCTGACAGTTCCTTTGGTAATCCTGAAGGTTTAGATGATGTGTTTGGGGAGCCTCTTTATACCACCCCATACTCTTATCTTGAAACCCCAACCAACATGACTCATCTCCCAGTGGATGACTCTTCACCAACAGATTCCGAGCTCTCTGACGGGTTTTTCAGGTCTGACTCTCTTACAATTTCATACCATGGCAAACACTTTAGATCTCAAAGAGTAACATCAGAAATATCTACAACCAGTATTGACTCTGGCCTGCCTCAAAGTCCAACACAGCAAGACTTTCCTGGATCCTCACCTAGAGGTTCACCGGATTATGTTGCTAAATACACCAAGAAGACTCCATCTGGACGGTCCAAACTGAGAAGGTTGACCAGGAACTCCTCACTTCCTCCTTTACCCAATGTGGCCAACAGTGATGCAGACATCAACTCCTCCAGTGTGTAAACAGGTGAATAAATACAATCTACATCAAACTGCATGTTCTCATCTGTTCATCTTTCTCATTCAGTGGGATATATATTTCATACTCATTATTATCATGCTTGAAAACTTGGATTATTGAAGAAAATTTAAGATTTTCAAAATGCATAATAGAACTCTGATGTTCTGTATCAGGTAAAGGTAATCTGACCACTGAGCATGTTTTCTTGGAAAATTATCTCACGAATAGGAAATAAATGTAACCAAATAACAATTTTGTATAAAATAAAACAGATATTCCAAGTGTAGTCAAGCTACATTATATATATTTTCTTAACTTGAATGATTTTAAGGTCTCCACACTAAAATGGCTACATGCATTTCTTTGCTTATATGTAACTCCTTTTCTATGCCCTATATAATTGGGGTTCGATAATATATTTATAATGTATATTTCATACACTGATATTTAATTTGAATATTTAACAGATACATTTTTTCTCAAAACTTGCTTCAGTTCCTTTAAACAAAAATTTCTGCTACACAGCAAAATTCACTCTCTCTCTCTTTCAAGACTCTTTCACTACTTTTTACTTCTTTTACTACCTTGTAAAATTATACTTCTTACATCTAAGTAGTTACCACTAGGGTAAAGATTTGTGTCACAAGACTTAGTCTTTCTTTATATTGTTATAAAGTTGTTTAAAACAATATTTCAAAACTTTGCAATTATTGTTATTGCACAAATTTGTACAAACAATTCGCAAAACTAGAATTTATGTCTTTGAATTTTTGATAAACATGAAAATGATAAAGTGTGATAATTCTGGAAATAAAAAGCCCTGTTAAAAACATGAAGATGCAAATGTTTCTTTAACTTTGTTTTTTATTTTAATAAAGATCTAGAGCCATATACGCATAACATATTTAATACCTTTCAAATGCATCATGTGTATGAATGTTAAACTTCAAATAGCCCTAAAACCAAATTTGACAACATTGAGAAACGAAACCCCTATGTATTCTACCATTTCTCATATTTAGGTATCTGAATATTGATATATTTTGTATGAATATTGATGAATAATATCTACTGACCTGTTGAAAAGTACATCAACAAGTATCAACCCCAGATGGTAGGAGCGTACTCTTACAGGATAATTCAATTTTGATCAATATGTGATTAAAACTAATAATTAGTAATATTTTATAAAGTTGATCTAAGCGTTGATACACAAAAACATCGAGTTCTTTCCAACGTTTACATCAACTTGTTCTTCAAGAATACAGTAAACGAACGTACTTCGTAACATATACTTATTTTAAGGTAACAAATGCTCGCTAAATATGTTGAATTAATATCACGTTCATAATTTTTTTATCAAAGTTCAAAACAGAATAAGGAAAGTTTTAACGTATTTTTTTCAAACCAAAAAATCTCAAATATCTGTAATGTCAAAAGTGAAGACGTTAGCCAGAGAGCATTAAAACGTTACTTGTCAAACTCTGAAATGAAAACCCCGTATCGTCCTAAGACAAATCTAAACGGAAGCATGGTTGGCTCTTAATATTCTTTTAAGGACCGCCCACGTTTAGCGTTAACGTTTAATATAATAAAACACTTCCCATAAATCACATACACGCAATTTATTACGGGTGCTCATATCCTTAGGTGTGTTGCTTTCAGACAGCCGCCATAAAAACTGCCGTCACACCGCTACCCCTCGTCTCGACTGGCGCCACCCCTATATGGCTATTTATACATATGATTCTGTACCCCGGGTATCTAGGGTATACGGTGCTTCTAAGCTTTTACATACCGGTATACAATTATTCGTATATTCTAGATGAATTGTTTATTTGTGGTTGTACTCGTTTGTAAATGTCGTTCGTGTCTTATGTCAGTTTTATGTAGGAATGCAAGAACGAATATGAATCGAGTTAAATGGGATTGAGAAGATGTATTTGTATTTGTGGTGTTTTATAAAGCCATTCAGGCAGATTAATCCAAAATATTTTGATGAATGAAAATATTCGTTCATTGTTTTGAGTTGTAAGATTTGTTTATTTTTTAAAACGTTTAATCGTTTGTTTTGTCATTTCCTTGTGGATTTTATGTTACTTTTCGGACTTATTGAAAATTATAACCTGATTAATGAAGTTAGTGGACAACACGGGACGCTTATTGAAAAATACAGATGGGAATAATTGTCTTCTGGAAAGTCTACTTTGGGAATCAGTTTTACTTTAGCGTTATTATGAGAAATGTACATTTTTATAAGTTCTAAAACTTAACATCAAGCGCCCAAATGTGTTGAAGAACGTAATATGATTGTCTTAAAACCAGTTTCATTTGATTCTTACTTGGCGATATACATTTTTGTTAGTTCTTTAGGTTGTTCTAAAGGTATACGCATCAATGTCTACGTATTTACATTTGATCTCTATAAGTTTGAGAGCGTGAAATAATTCACTTAATTGACCCTCCAATATTTCTATCCGTTACGTGCATTGATTTGTATTTTTGTTTGTTGTTTTACGTCCGACTAAGTTAATCACTAAAGAAATCCTTTAGTAAAATGTCTTGAGACTGATTTAAAAAAAGGATTTTTAAAATTTGAAATACGTGATTTAACCGCCTTTAAATTTACAACAGTGATCAATAAGTATTTCGCAAAATACTATTCCTTCGATCGTCGTGTCGGAAATATGTTTGCTCAAAGAAATTTTAAAAGAATATTCTGAAGATTATTAACGAATTTGTTGTCTATTCTTTCGTTAATTACAAATTTCCAGCCTTACTGTCTCAGAAAATATATCTCAAAGATGTCAAACACTAAAATTGCCGTAACATCGTCGTCTATGAGGAAGGAATTCAATAGAGTTTCAAGTTCAACACACCGAGGAATGTGTATGGAATAATTGAAATGAAATTAGTTAAGTTTTATCAGCGGACAGTAGCAGGCGAGGTTAGGAGGCGTCTTGCTTCTGTAATTTATATCATTCAACGTTAATCCCACAATTATTATGTCCATTAATATCTCCATCAAAGTCGACAAACCTCCATAAGCTTGTCTACCTGTTGGGGGACGGGTCGGCGTTATTTACCTGGTAGATGGGAAGGACCTTATACAGAAGACTCGCCAATGAACCTGTTGACTTAACCATAGTCAGCCAGAGGTTTAATTGTGTTTATGCCTTCAAGTCGGCTGTCTAAGTAAGGTAGAACGAACTGTCGGCCGGCGAGGGTAAACACATCTTTGTTCGTACAAACATCAAGCTTACCTCCTCTTTCATCGTATTGTAATCCTCCGAAAATTTCGCCGAGCTATGCAAAGTACAGGTAGACTTCTGTAGATGGAAATGTGCTTAGAACCACAGGTAACCGGCTAAACCTGTAGGTAAATTGGTCCCTCTTAGCATGTCTGCGATCATATTCGTATGCAGGTTTAATTTAAGAAAATTTCAACAAGTGATTGGCACAGTTACCACACTTTCTGATTATTTTCTTTTAATGTCCAAGGAACTGTTCGTCTTTTAGCCATATAATATTATCAATAATAATGATAATCGTAATATTATATACTTTTAATAAAAATACTAATGATAGTTTATTAGTATATTACCCTGAGGGATATGCATTCGTATACAAATTTAGCTGATGAACAATTAACAAATCCAACACAGGTTACACGTTATACATGGAAGAAGTACATTCTTTTAACGAAGGGGTCATTTCATTAGACAAGCTAGACCTTTTCTGTCGTGTTTCTTTCAAAATATATGATAATCTATCTAAATTATTAAAACTTGTTTGTAAATTCAATCAAAGAATGCATTATGTATATCCGTTCTATTCCGTTTTCGAAACAATATAGCATGCATTAAGACATTTTTGTATAATTGTCATATTATATCATTAAGAAAAAATATATTTGTCACATTATATTATAGGAAAAATTTAATTTCAACACATTATATTATTAAGAAACAAAGATATTCGTAACATTGTATTATAACGAACATATTGATATTCGTCACATAATATTATTAAGAACAATTTTAATATTCGTCACATTCTGGTTTTAAGAACAATGTTGATATTCGTAACATTATATTATAACCAACAATGTTGATATTTGTCACATTATACTATAACGAACATTGTTGTAGTGATATTCGTCACATTATATTATAAAAAACATTGTTAATATTCGTCACATTATGTTATTAAGAAACAATGTTAATATTCGTAACATTATATTATAACAAACAATGTTGATATTCGTCACATTATATTTTTAAAAAAACATTGTTAATATATTTCGTCACATTATGTTATTAAGAACAATTTTGATATTCGTCACATTATATTATAAAGAACAATGTTAATATTCGTCACATCATATTACAAAAAAACATTGTTAATATTCGTAACATTATATTATAATGAACAATGTTAACGTAATATTCGTCACATTATATTATAACGAACAATGTTAATATTCGTCACATTATATTATAAAGAACAATGTTAATATTCGTCACATTATATTATAACGAACAATGTTAACGTTAATATTCGTCACATTATATTATAAAGAACAATGTTAATATTCGTCACATTATGTTATTCAAAACAATGACAATATTCGTCACATTATATCATGAGTTGATAATTAATAAATTATATCGTACAGAGCATTGTTAATATTCGTTAATGTCTTATATTTGTTCGGTAACTTATATAAATATTTGGCTACGCGAGTTTTGCTTCTTTGATCGGCATTTTTGAAGGTGATGTGACGAAAGACAGTCAATGTTTTGATTTCAATATTCGCTGATATTGACACTGTTATACGTACATCACTTGCTTGATAAAGGTTTAGATAACGGCACCGAATATCGCAAATATTGCAGTTGATCAATATGACTTGTCCTCATTCGGGTTTCGATTTCGATGTTACACAAAAAGCAACAATTACAGATTTTAAAAACTATTTAAGTCAAAATATGGTATATGGCAATAACATTTTGGTTTATTTTAACCGTTTAACCAGCGGGAAATTAAAAACCAATTGAGACAATTTAAAGGTAATTCAACATTCATCACTTTGTTTCTCCTCTCTCTTTCTTAGCAAAACTGTCATATAAGATAAGAAAGACCATAAAGAGGAAAGGAATGTTTAAAAATGCAGGTATGTGTAACATTCTGAGACCGTATCCAGGCCCCTGCACAACTTAACGATAACTGAAGCTTCAGTGACAAGTCTTGTCACATGTCAGAGCTATACGAGTTAAACAAGATCTTGTACTGATAATATTGACTATATCGGGTACAAGTTTCAATAGGGGGATATCTTTCAAGAGAAGAGAACATAAGCATAGAGTACATTTATGCCAGGTGAGCCCATGTATGGGAAACCGGGGGAAATGGGGGTAAACTTGGTTACTACTGACAAAGGAAAGTAAAATACAGACTAGCGACTCTAAGTAATTAAGTGTATACAGTAACTCTTTAAGTCGAGTGACATTGTCTGAATAATGCTTAAAGATGTGTGTTTAAGTGACGTTTTCATCCTCTGTGATCTCATTTAGGTTATTGATTTTGATTAGAATTTTTTAAATTCAGTATTACAGAAATATACTTTTGATTTGGGTCCCTTTTTACTATCACAATGTATCAAATTATCGTTTCCTCTTCTTTACTACACAATCCAAAATCTAAGTGGTAGAGATGTTTCATACAACCCTATCTTTCATCAGAGTAAGCTATACCCATCCCCGTTTCTTCTTCATCTATACATGTACCATGCGTGTCCCGTATATAGCTCAATACCGGGTAGGGAGTCACAGGCGTGTTCGCTCCGAGTGTTCTTCAGGGGCAGATTTGAGACGAGATGACGTCGTACAAACTAGTCTGAACGACTGTGCTAACTTAACGTGGGTCGGGGCTAGCGACTTACCTGCCGTATTACAATCAAACAAGCTGATTTAGCAATTTTAATGATACTTTAGTGAGCCGCACAATTGAGTCGTGTTTGCTTGCGGATCACTTGAGTCTTGTGTTTGAAGTTTGAAAACATTGCTCTCGCTTTGTCCGTTTGTGTGCCAAGTCGGTGGACCAACAGGTAGCTTGTTCGGCGTCCATTCACGAAGGTAAATCATTACTTTTACAAATACCGATAGCATCTCGCTGGTCGTGAGTCGCTGAAAGGGTGGCTTGTCACTCGCCGCTTCTTGCGTGTCTTAGCCGGGCTCGGAGGGGATTGCGACAATACGAGCACGTCCCAGCTGTGTTTGAGTTCGAGTCTGGTTCCTTGGGACCCTCCCATCCCCCCGAAGTGATGCCCACCTGGCGAGGGGCCCAGGTGTGTGCAACTCGATACCTGCAGGTATAATAATCTTACTAACAGTGGCAACTGATACCTGCCAGGTATATCTGTATCAAACCGTGAAATGTCGAGGGTTTGTTTTCAGAGATAAACTTTCGAAGTAAATGAACGCTGAAACATCTCAAATCGTGAAATAATAAAATATAATTTTTCGAAGTAAACAAATCGACATATCCAATAACAAGGAAAATACATAAACGATGATAAGTGAAAGGTAGTTAGAGTTTCCTTGTAAGTGTTGTCATTTGTGCAAAATTATTATAAAAAACGGACGCAGTCAAACGTAATGTGCTTGAAACATAAATTTTTCAGGAATTCAATTTCTTTTAAGAGAAACACGTGTTAAATTTTGTCAGGGCAAAATAATTTTTATGGGACTTCAAGAGATGCAGGTGCGAGTGTCAAGTGCCAACGTCTCAGTTTCTGACGTTGTCATCATCGGGAAAATTCTTTTCAAAGTACGACCAATTTCTGCAAGATTAATCCGAGTTCACTGGATGGTCGAGAATAACATTCAATCTCTGAACATTTTTAAAAAGGGGTATTTAATGAAATATAAAAATGTGCGTCAGACAAATGCCTCTTTGTAGTTCACTTCATATCTAGATTCGCTTTTCAAACGGTTACTGTAAGGTCATCATTAACTACAGTCTGACTATCTGAGTGTTAAACTATGTATGCTAATTCGATATAGCTTTTTTAATCATTTGGCTGCAACTCATGCATTGAATTTAAGTATGATATAATGTGGAGTATGTTAAGAGAGAAGGTTAATTGATGGAATAAACGATAAGTTAACCAAGAATGAATAAAAATATCAAAGAGTATTTATTCAAATAAAATGTTTCTATTTTTGGTACTGGAAGATACATGGTTCGAAGAATCACTGAAAACGTTAGAAAGCATTTAAAAAAAATTGAATGACAGATATATTGTAACATTAAAATAAAATGGATTCTTTGGGGAAAAAAGACGAACAGTCATATTTTGAATGAGGTAGCAACGCAATATCGAAATACATTAATTGCGAACATCTCCTATGAATTAAATGCTATCGAATATATCTGATAAAATATAGCAAATTGCAGATGCGCACAGATTATACAATATGTATAAACATTTTCTTATAAACCCGGAAGTAAACCAACTGGTATTCTAGCGAAAATGTCGATCAATATCATCGGCTACATGTATTTCTTCGAATCATGAAACAAAATAACTCCGTTGCTTTTGTGATTGTTTTGCCAAAATCTACTTAATGTGTTATTGAAGGTCCATTTCAGTGACCTATATATTAAGTTGTATTTATACTTTGTTTTGCTTGGAAATATGCCATGTTTATTTATCAAAATGTATGAAATTGAGTACAATGTTTTAAATAATAATTTAATTATCAATTTTCAAGAACAAAATGAGTGTTAACAACAGGATAAGATAACAATTACATCAAAGGATTACATCAACAAAAGAGTTGGATACCATTTAGTAAGTGATAATTTAAAGTTTTCATTATGAACTTCAATATACTTAAGCTGTATAACCACTTATTCTGAAGGATATTTATCTAGACAGTTGAATTGTTGTTATGCCAATTATCATATTTGATCTAAGCTTACTTTTTTATATAAAATCCGTTAACCACTAATACGTTTTATAAATTAATCTGTTAAGTTCGTATGTATTTTGTGAATATTTGGAAATGTTATGCTTTGAAAAAGGTTAGATATGTCTTTGAGCGTAGTATCAAGGTTTTTGCATACATTCCAACTTTACAAGAGGAACGACATTACCAGAAGAATTATACAGCAGAAACAGTATGAGGATATATTTATTGTTAAGTTCAAATTAGACACTTAACCCAAAATCCAATTCAACTGATTTCCAAAGATTTGACTGTTATGTTGATTTATCATAAAACATGAATAAAAATGGACAAACGAGACATTAAAAACACTTTCGGAATAATACGGTTTAACAGGAATGAAATGAAACAGAATCTTGTAATATATTCAGATTTAACAACAGAAAATTAAATATCAAACGATTTCCATGAACTGGAACATTTATCACGATTTATTTAAAAAAAAAAATGAAAGCTTTAATGATATAATTTTTAGAATGGATTTCCGAAATTTATCATATTTGAAACAATAAAACATTATAAAAAGAAATTCGTTATTCAAAACTTGATAAAAAAGTTGATTTATCAAGTCAAGGAGGGTAGTTAGAGTAGGATGTATGGTCTAGGAATGCAGTGAGCTGTGGCTGCAGGTTCCGACAAGGGATCCTGTGTACTGGGGTAGTTGACACAACATGCCCACACAATGCAGTCCAGGAGCTGTATCTCAACACAGGACCAACATGTCATGAAGCTCCAATTAGCAGCCTGTAGCAAGAGCGGAGTTAGTTTCCAGCAAACACGGGCCAGGGCTGTATCAACAAGCTCTATCTCTCAACATCGTACTTGCCCTATTAAGAAGTTAACTCTGCCAGGTGCTTGTTTACTGGGCTTGTTGGACAAAAGTGTTCCCACGTGTCCTTCAGAGACTAGTGTAGTAAGAAACAGTTTGCTTACAGTGGCAACTTAGATTCAGAGTCATCTACCTGAATGCTCATTCTTGACACCAAAACTAGCTATCAGTTGTTCTCTGGGAAAGTAGTGAAGTTAGAAACTTACAGTGGCAACGTTGACCCAAAGTTATCTACCTGAATGTTTCTTCTAAACAAAAACCATCAGTAGTGGTCTGGGATGTAGTGAAGTTAGAACCAGTTTTGCTGACAGTGACAACTTAGAATCAGAGTCATCTACCTGAATGCTTCTTCTGAACACTAAAACTATCAGTAGTTCTCTGGGGAAGTAGTGTTGTTAGAAACAGTCTTCTTACAGTGACAACTTAGATTCGGAGTCATCTGCCTGAATTGCTTCAGCTGAACACCAAAACTATCAGTAGTTCTCTAAGTGAAGTTGAAAGCTGTCTTCTTACAGTGTCAACTTAGATTCAGAGTTATCTACCTTAATGTCTCTTCCGAATACTAAAACTATCAGTAGTTCTCTAAGAAAGTATAGTGTTGTTAGAAACCGTTTGCTTCGGATAAAAACCTAGAATCAGTGTCATATGCCTGAATGTTTCTTTTAAACATTTAAACTATCAGTAGTTCTCTAGGAAAGAGATGAAGTTAGAAATAGTTTACTTACAGTGACAACTTGGATTCAGAGTCATCAACCTGAATCATTTCAACACCAAAACTATCAATAGAGTTTTAAGAAAGTTGTGTAGTTAGAAGCAGTCTTCTAACAATGACAATAAAGTAAAGACGTCGAGAGAATGTCAGACGTCCTTTCATGGTGTAGTCATCAGACCATGTTGGATAATTCATCTTCAAGAATGCTTAGATTAAACACCGATGTTCCAGAGAGTAATTTGAGGGTGAAATGTAGATAGAAACAGTTTACTTATATTGACAACTTTGAAACAGATTCTGTTAAAGATATCATGTACCTGACTGCAACATGGAAACACTGGTGTTCCAAATACTTCTTTCAGGAAGTGCAGTCAGCAACAGCCTGCTTACAATGGTTACATAGAATCAGAGAAATATTTCCTCTACATGATTGTTTTACCTAAACACTAATTTGTGCCAAATTTGTTCTTGTGATGAAGTAAACAAGCAGTTTACTATCAGTAACTAACAAACAGAACTTGTTGGAGACGTCGACGACATTGTCAGTTGTCATGTAAAGGTGACTTACGTAGTGGAGCTAGAACCAGTTTGCTGTCAGTGATTACACAGAATCAGAGCCTGTTAAGGATGTAATCTACCTGTATGCTATATAATAACATCGATGTTCTCGACAGTCCTTTGGTGAACATGTACGTTGGAAAAGCTTCTAACATTGGTAACCCTGAACCACAATTGTTGACATTGGCAAGTGTCTTTATAGAGAGTAGTGTAGATATAAACAGTGGCTTACACTGGCAACTTAGTATCAGACCCAGTTAAAGATTTCATCTAACTGAAAAGCATAGCATGCGACTGTAAGCATGTCCGTTTACTTGATTGTGTATCTTAGTGCAAATATCATGTATTTGGGGATTTTATTTAGACATCGTAGAATTGCTAAAACGAAAAGATAATGTTGAATTTTCACTTCAGAAGTTAACATACATACGTGGAAAAAATCGTACATCATACGAAACCGTAGCAGTTGTGGCAGGTAATTGAAGTGATAAGTGCATTAGCGCTCTTTTGCACTTGGTGAATTATATTTTTTTATGTTTATGAGTTTATGAATATCAATAACAATAAATAAAAATCGGAATTTAAAAAAACCCTACTCTTCTGTACTAGTTCATAATGCCTATAATGCTGTCAGTGGTTAGACTTTATTAGAGCAAGTTGTAGATGGCATCTACCTGCATGTTATATCTCAGAAGGTTGTTCTCAATAGCCCTACTGATGTGGTTGACCAGTTTTCTACCAGTTGTTACTCCGAATCAGAGATTGTGGAGTATTTCATCTGCTTGAATGTTATCGTTCTCTCCGAGCAGTAATAGATAGGTTCCCATAGAAGCTAAATCCACAAAAGACTATATAAAACAATTTAACCAATTCACTTCTCGCATGGTTGTTGTCGCCAAGGCACTTTTCATGAATCAGCAGCCAAACGATGAAGTCTGTTCAGTGTTGCAGTTTACACTACTTACTGTGTTTGCACCCATGAATAGTTCAAGTTATATTGCCATAATTGTAATAATCATAAGACTCAAACTTTGAAAGGATAGGATTAACGTTTTAATATATGCAATAATACTGTTTACATCTTATTGAATATATACTTTCGGCTTGAAGGCAAATCTCTCATTCTAATCGATATACGAAGATCAAACATGTTCAAGTCCATATCAAAGCATAGAGAAATATTAATTAATATAAAAGATTATTATTCTTACCATTATAACCTCAAACTTATTCTCCTGTATTAGCTATGTACACGACGCATGTGCGATATTATTAGAACAGCTCATTCACAATATATGTCTATATTCTCTGAACCACTGCTCATGTACCAATTGCTTTATAACAACATTATCTTACGTCGCCCTCCCAAAATAAAGAAGTTGTATATCCATAAACTTGCCTTCATCATTCTTAATCATCTCAGCTTCTAGAATGCCCTATAGTAGTCAATATGACCTTGGGCAAACAAGCGAGTTTTTAGTATGGGTCTTTTTGAAAACAGTTTTGTTTCAAAGGGCTTTTTCTAGATCACCCCTTTGCAGAGTTGATCTTCTCTAATTCCTAGCAAGTAAGTTCCGCCCCTTGAAGCGCATGTTGCCTGCCTGTATTTACTATTTCCTTCTGTATTTGAACTGGTAATGAGTGTCAACAAACCTCACTGTCCTTACATGGTAAGAAATGCTTAATGAACTCTTCCTAATTATCAGCAAAGGCAATTGAGCTATTTGTCGCTATACAAATTTAGGTTTAAAAAGAAAAAGATTGTTATATTTATTTGCCTACGAGACCTATAAGATCATCATAAAACATTTTATACATAAGAGGTATATACATATGTATTAAAGTAAAACATCATTATATATTGAAAAGACATTGTATATTAACAACAAAAATTAAACTGAAAACGTTATGTTGTTTTTATCAATGGTACTATTTGGAAAATCTGTACGTAATTATCAAATAAGTTACAATAATACAAATAATATCAAGGGACATATTTAAAATTAAATAACGAGCCGTTAATTGAGAAAAGATCTCTGGAGAAAGCATAAACTATTTATTATCATTTACTGGCCATATCGCTTTATCCACATGTTTTTTAATATTTCCTAGGAATAGGAAGAACATTTTTTATACAGAAAAATGATACACCCTTGCATAAATTCTTTTCATTTGCATTTTTATTGCGTGGCTTAAACTATAAAATGATGATAACGTGACCTACGAGCTCGTACACTATAAAAAATAATACAATTTTCTTTCAAGATTTCAAAATGTGACTTGCACGCCATGCTATATATTCTACTCAGATTGATGTAACAGTACAAATGCTTCATTAGGGAGGGTATGCAATTCATGGAAGTCCCTCTGACATATTTCATCCGGGAATATTTAGACATCAAAGTGCCAGCACCGACACCTATTCGTGTTAAATCTCACTATAAAACACATGAAATATGTATTATGTAGATTTAACATTTCCTTAAGCTCTGGTCGTCATTCGTCACATGGATGGTTTTTGCTTCTAGGCATCGCCCGCCTGAAAATGTTGAATAAATCGTTCTAATAATAGGTTACGGTGGTTTATTTGATGGATAACTGTATTTCAAGCTTTAGTTAGGACCGACATGTTGTTCAAAACATGAAAATGGAAGAAAAGGGTTATAAACACCCAACAACTACCATGAACGTTTCTTGCATGTAAAACACATGTTGCTGTCTTGGTTGCTTTTGGCTTGCATAGAAGTGCTTTTTAAGACATTAAAGAAGAAAGTCTATTTAGCTACTAAAATTAATACTTGAGGAAAGAGAATGATAGTACAGGTAATTCGGAACTAGAAGAAAAGTTATTTACAAAGTTTTCAACAAAAACTGTCCAACTATTAAGGAATGGGGGAAATGTAACAATGTACAATAGAAACATCAAATGTATATGCAATGTTGAATCAAACATTCAAACTAGTTCATCCTGTCCACCTGGTGCTTACTTATATAGTAAGTATTATATCTGTGAATAGCCATAGGTCAGGTATAATTGACCATCCGGCGCTGTTTAGAATTAACAGTTTACAGCTGAGCTGTACGACATTACAGCACAGGACTGCTCGTGGATTCAGGATATGAGGGGCAAATATATAAATGGTTATTGTTATTATAATTGTTACCATATTATGAAGAAAAATGTCATTATGATAATTTAAATGTTCCATTCATCCCTTATTAGTTTTGTCAGAAAAATATAAAACGATGTCGCAGGATGCTAGATTATCTTTAATTCTGAATAAATGGTGTAGATGTATTAATTCACCGAAAGTCATTGCTTCAGACAGTAAACACACATATCCAAATCCATATGACTATGGTATATTCAAATGTATTGTGATCGAAAAGAAGTTAATTTAAAATTCAAATCAAAGAATAAGCAAATAGTTAAAGTAAAGAAAAGTAGAATTAGTGGATGATAGATGTTTTGTATAAAGAATATGACCAAATATGGGATTCAAATAGTTTCACTCTCATTGAATCAATAATGTATTTCGTGGATTCAGTGAATAACCAAATGGAACCAGAATATAACCAAATGGATTAGGAATATTAAAAAGGATTAACAACTTATTCATTTGGTATTGGATTCAATGCAGATTTGGGATATATTTAGCAAAATGTTCAGCTCAAATGGTAAAGAGGTCAAATTATTGTGAAAATATAGAGAATTGTATGCAACTAATTTCAAAGATGATATTAAGATAATTCAATAACTTATCTGCGAAGGTAATACAGTTATCGTCTTAATGAGGAGAAACGTAATGATTGTCGTAATGACGATTTATATTATCATGCTTCCAAGAAAGTCAAATTAGTTTTCGAATGAAGAAAATTCTACGGTCAGGATGTGAAGAAGACACCATTAACCAAACTGATTATAACACAGCCTTCGTGATTTAAAAAAAAGCTATTTGTAATCTTACAAACTAAAATAAAATCAAATAAAAGGTCAATGAATGGTTGACTGTGGATGCTTTAAAAGTGTCCACATAACGGATGTTCCATTCATCTTCGTGGTTTTACGCTGTATCGTCCATTCTAAGTCTTTGTTGATAGTCGGAAATGACTAACAATTCACAGGGAGTGATGTGACATTCCTGAAAGCTAAACATGAGTGGGTTTCTTTTCAATTAAGTGGGTGTGTAATTTTGATAGGCGGGATATTTCATTGTGAACGCGGCGACTTCTGGCGGTTTTGCTGTGTCGTCGATAGCGACTGGGAGTTATTGTCTGAACACGACGACAATTCAAACATTGCGACTCAAACCGAGACAGACGGATATCCACCCAACTTATAACTGGAAATAGATCCGGCATCTGCTTACATCACGTGAACCGTATGAAGCGATGGTAGACCTGTCGTCTGCTTCATGGCCGGCTTGACGTCTGCTCGTCGCGAGGACACCCACGAATGTCGGACTTCTTCCTCCACCCTCCTCGGTGGACTCCGTTGGTGAATTCGGTTGGATCGGGAAAACTGCGTATATAAGTTAGTTGTATCGGAGGTATTGTTTAGTCCTCTCCACCCTCGGTGTTTTCTGAAGACGGAATTAGCTTCAATATTCGTGTATCTGCTGCTTGATTACAAATGGTCTCGTCATAAGTGAAACTGGATGCTTACCCAAGCCTGCTGCATGTCAGAATAGGAAAATATAAAGTAAACAATTTGAGTAGCGATTAGACCATGCCTCTCTTCGTGTGGTCGTGTTTGCGAATTGAATTAACGTGTCGTTGCAAAACGCTTTTGTTGGCCTGTCTATGTTATCTCAATTAAAGCTACTTAACTACATGAGGCGCTCCCTCTAGGTTCTGTGTGCCACCGCATACCTTGATACCTTACATGCAGAGCCAACCCTTGACTTCACTGGAGAGGATCGGGTGGAAGGACAGAAGCGAGGAGATGTCGTCAGCCACAGATTCTTGTACCGTCTTCTGTATAGCAAGAATTGTTTAATTGCTGAAATAAATTGTTGTTCATATTATTGATTATAAATCACTTGATTGACATATGTGCTCTCGTTCATTTGTTAGTTTGTGTCAGTTTTTAAAGAACAGTTTTTGATTAACTTATGGTTCTTTTTAAACATTTGTTACATATTGTTTATACTAGTTTTGCAATGAATGATCTCCATACTTCAAATGTAAACTTACCTTGTTAATAAATTGCCATATCTTACACAACAATTAAGAGAAGATTAAGAAACATAAATAAAAATGATATTGTAAGCCACTGAAATCTAAATTCTATGTACAGGTAATTAATACATATTTTCCAGAAACATGTTGTAAACCGCTGCGATTTATATATGCTTCGTTCTATTTCTGGTCTATGAGAAGTCTATTTTCAGTTAAGATGTCATCTAAAGATATAAATGTAAATATCCAATGAAAAACGTTAATAAATGTAACATTGTTCAATAGCCTTGCCATCTCTATATAAAACCGTAGTTATCACCCATTATGTAACTTGACAAAGCAAGCAGTGGGTTGTAGAAGTACTCACGTATGCATATGTAAGTAGTATACAAATTTAATTCATTTAAAGGTTTTTCAGACAGAAATCAACAAACCAAACAATAATTTAGGAAAGCTGAAAACTCCACATACGATTCAAATTACTAAGAATTACGTATCTATGCACATTGTTTCAAGGAAATAAATGTCTACTGGGGATGAACAGATTTCACAATACTGTTTTTGAACATATATCTTCCATCAAAAGTAAACTGCAAAAGACTCCCTAATATGGATTCACCACCAACACACTGAAGCATTATGAAATATTTTAACAATCCTTGATTAATATAAAATGAAACAAAATTGATTACCCTGATCAATTTGCTATTGTAAGATGTCAAGATATTAACTGTGTTAATTGGAATGTTCTTTTCAATAAACTTTGAGCATCAAATTCCTGAATTTGACAGTTATGAAAGTCAAATTATAATGTATAAGCCCTTAAACGGTATGTCCTTCTGACGTAGAAGGTAGATATCTCCTCTGTCACCGTTAAAATCAAGATTGTCAGGAATCAAACACAGCAGGTAATGACGACATAGCCAGTAGCTGTACACCCATCACAGCGACGTCTTCAGAAGAAGCGACATTTGTGATTATGGATTAGTGATAAACCTCAAACTGTAGTTTATGTGTTCCGCTACCACCATGCATGATTCATCATTATACTTGAAAATGTCAGAGTTTTTATTTTGAGATGTTCTGTCAGAAATATGTTATAATTTCAGTTTAACGTATTTCAGATTTGAAGTGACATTAACAGCGGATAGCTTTTAATTTGATCTGGGAAGTTGAAAATTCGTCCGATAATCATATTATAATCACACAATTGTTACATGATTCTTCTAATAACTGGAAATGTTTGTCACAAAACTGACATGATTACGAGAATTTCAAGAAATTGTTAAATTAGATGACAATATCGTGACCTAAATACAAGCAATTTGCAGTGTCACCGTCCAAACGCTGTTGGTAGTTCTTAAGCTTGTGAAGCACGCCTAGCCTAAACGGATATTTAGACGAGTAAATACGCTAAGTCGTTCAATTTTAGAAACTTAGTCACTGGAAATAACAGGCGTAGTAGCGTAGGATAGATATGTTAGCTGATGTACCTGCGATGTGATGAGTTGTTAGCATAGTTAAAGAGACATATCCACATACAGTTCATCAGTTTGACGGGTTTTCTCTAAAGGGTTAACTGATCACGAGATATTTAAATGAACGTAGCTAAAACATTTTCGTATATAGGTTATGTGGAATTCCATAATCAAACATTTTATTAATCTTTGTATATGAGCATAATGTACTAACAATGTACTACAGCTGTAGCTAAATGAACTACGTCTTTTTATCCAATTCGTTTCTTAAAAATTCTAGTTTCGCATTCCTGCTTAGTCTAAATATAAAACAATCACACTAGTTACGACATAACCTTTCAAACTTCTTTTTCCCTCCACATGTGTCGTAAATATGATGCATTTTGATGACATTATGAACTGTATTAATCATTGTGTTCTTATAGCGCTCAGGTGCATCGTAACATTTAAAAACATATTGTTGATCATGACAAAGTAACGTCACCTACTTCAAGAGATGTAATGTCACTATTGAAAAAAGTCACTCTAGGTGGCTAATTCATCTTCTTCAAACACAATTTCACGGATTGCTTTTGCAAGGATTTCTCAAAGCAGAGAATCAGAGACAATCTCTTTTATCGTATATTTTCCCAAAATCTGTGATGACCAGCTTTCGACCACACCCTCGAACTCGTAAACGAAAGAAGAAATTCGAGTCTTCAGAGAAAAAGATCATTTTTACTGTCAGTGTAATCTTCATCTTCATTAAAGTGTGGACCAGTCACGCTCTCAGCAAGTTTTCTATGTAATAAGATGAGTCGGGGTAGCGTTCACCCATCCTGTAGTCTCACGTGTACACGTGCTCATGTCCAGTGCTCAGTATAAGGTGACGACTCTCATAATCCCACACACCGGCTCTTGTCCTTTCCTCGCTGATTTATCGAGGCTAAATATCGTAATTACACAGTTGACGCATGTGACGTCAAAATGAGCACCCTCCATCAAGGAACCTGAGATTCGAACCCTGCAGCTCTGGACAGATGAGTGAACGCTACCCTGTCATTATCGTCTGCTTCTGTGTGAGCAGACGACAACTGCAGCGCTGACAGGACGAAAAGGATACTCTTGTTGTTGACGGTGCTTGCATCAGTTTTGTTCCTCAATGGTTTAACATGACTTGTTTTATTATTTTCTTTATGAAGCGTGAACGTAACGAATGATATGTGATTCTGAACAAAACGATGAATCTGTAGAGCACACGGGTATCGTGTCTGGAGGAAAAGACTATCAGTAGAATCAGCAGAGATCATGGACACTTGGAGTAGAGACGTTTTAGGGACAAGGATCTCGTGTCTTCTTTGTAGTTTAACCTTAACCCCATGTTAACCTTACATGAACTGTCATTGATGCATTTACCTCCATAACCCCACCATCATGTTAGCCTTACATAAACTTCCATTGGTATATTGACCTTCATAAACTTAACTTCAAGTTTACTTTACATGAACTGTTATTGATATATTTACCATCATAACCTTAACTTCACATTAACCTGTATGAAATTCCATTGATGTTTATTTACATCCAATTCATAATCTAAACATTGTGTTAATCTTACACGAACTGCCATTGATGTATTTACATCCATAACCCTAACCTCGTTTAACCTTACATGAACTATCATTTATGCATTTACACTCATAACCTTATTCACCTTAACCTTACGCTTGTGTTTAAATGGCATTTTATTTAGCTTAATTCGTGTCAAAATAAAAACCATAATTACTAATCATTTTATAGGTATCGCATATACATCAATCACTAAATTGCCAATTGTCAATGTTCAAGTTCCTTATTTACATGAGAAAATGTTTTTTAAATGATTGACAACCATAGTTCTATTGTAATTGGCTTAAATTGTGTCAATATGATTTCGGTCGAAATAAAGGACAGATCACTGTTAATCTACGGCGCTCTAACGCACTAACGTGTAGGATCGATTCATACGTATTCAAAGGGCTATTTATTTGAAATACTCAAACATTTAATTAAGTGAGAGGCCGAAGGTTTGACCGATATGGCAACTGCAAATTTCAACAGGATAACGCTCGTCCCCACACCACCAACATAAACACAATGGAATCGCGGGCGCTTAGTCCTGATCTCAACCCTATGGAACTCATGTGGGATGAAGTGCAGTGACGTTTGATTCTGGCTCGTTCGATGCGTAACACTTATCCTCATGAACAGTATCAACCGACTTATTTACACCAGATGGTGTGACGATCACTGCCATGCATAAAGTCATACTTATTTAGGTTAGCCCAAACCTCATAATGGTCACATGTCGTGTTGATTAGAACAGATGTCTGGCGCCAAGAGAACCTACTATTTATTAATGCTTATTGATTTTGACGTTTCTATATGTGTTAAAATACTGTACATTATGTAACTTATACCTTCGTGACTATCTGTTGGTACTGTATTCACCACATGGAATTTAATAGTGTTATATGTTTGTGATAGGCGAAGTCACACGTTTAATCGAAATGACTTCTTGGTTTTCAAAGTGTTTCCTAAATGACTTCGAACAGAATTTGAAATTTTTGTCACTGTCGGTTTCGTTACTCGTAATTTTCCTTCAATTTTAGATCATGAATGTTTCTGGCCATCATTTATCACGAAAGAAAATGTGCAGTAGATTTACGTCTCTTCTTAAAAAATAGAAAGTGTTTAGACGTATGCTTTTTTAAATTAAAAACAGGTTATGGTTGTTTTCAATTTCAAATCAAGCCATTGGCTTACGGCGGAATAAGCAATCGTTTGCTAATTATCTATTCGTTGACATTGGTTCGTTTTGATATTCATGAAATGAAGATCATCTATATGTTTAACTTAATACAAAACATTTCTCCAAAATATTTGAAATTTGCTTCCAACTCAGATTTTTAGTGTGTTTATGAAAGTGTTAACGGCTATAATTCGTACAGTGCTTAATAATTTATCATTTTCATTTATAAGGATCTCTTTTTATAATGCACGATTTATTATATTTTATATAAGTATTTAATTTTTTTTTATCTGATCGTAATTTGACCGCTCTACGGCTGATATATTAACGCTAAGCCTTTTTACCAGAGATCTTCCTTTCCTTTTCTTTAGAAAATGTCATCGTGTACCAAACATTTCAGGACAGGTCGTGATATATTGGGACGATATTTGAACAGAATGTTATCTTGCAATAAAATGAGAATAAGCCAAAAAAGGAATGTTTCTGTTATAAGAATACATCGTAAATCAATATGCATCTTAACAAACAATATGTGGATTGTAAGTGATCATCACACTCGAAAGTGTGCATTTTGACTATTACGAAACACGTGCTGACTTGTGCAAATCCCTCGCTCTAGCTCGGGCTATACAAATAAACACTCGTTTCGTAAAAATAAGATGAAAAACTTCCTCGGGTAATAATGTCCATATAGGTGTATATGTACTGTCTTAACGATCATTAGGTGTAATACTGTCACAGCGATAAGTGAAGGAAACATAAATCTTACACATCCACCTGTCACCAATACTTCTTACCTGTCAATATAGTCATGTAGGTAAAAACATACTTACATCCTTCATTCTGCCAGGTATGACAGGTGTTCCTGACGAGGTTTTGTATCAAACACGTTGTACTGACAGCTTTATGAGATTCTGTCAGTTTGTGATGAAATAATTCTTTTTTCCCAGTTATTAAAGAATAATCGGGAATTCAAATGGATCTGCCCTCGAAAACGTGGTTCATTTCGGTCTGAGATTTATAGTGTGTATAAAGACAGTTAGATGTTTCTGAAAACGCCTTCATTCGTTCAGACTAGGGACTAACGTTATAATTCTTACCATTAGTCACCAGCGTGACACAGTGGTGAGCTGTAAAGTTCTTAAAAAGATTAATTGTTAACACCTGTTAATTTGAATAATGATAATGAAATATGACATGAAATTAGCACAGAGTAATGGTTCTTATATAGTCCTTTCATATCTTACGAGATGAGACGTTATGGAGATTACAAACTTAAATGGAAAGATGGAAATTGTTACGAATTCTAAATTATCAATGGTTTCAAAACATCATAATTATTTTTTCGTAATTTTCAATACTTTGGTCGTAATAATATCAGCTGTGAAGAATGATTTGAGAATAAAATAAAAAATATCTTCTAACTTTTTTAACCATTAATGTAAAATCTGTCAAACGTAATCAATTGTGTACTAACGAAGTTTTAAGATAAGTAAAAACAAACAAGAATATTAAGAAAATGCTAACATATATCATAATCGTAATAAATTAGATTTGACTTTTTAATTCTTGTGTTGACACATAGTTGTACAGTTATTGGCTATGAGTATGAAATTTGACGTGCCTTGTAATGAAGGAGAGACAACATAATCATTCGTCAATGCAAAGTATCACCCATTGTGCCGAGATACTCTTTCATTGATCTAATTGATCTAAATCCCGTGAATTATCAAATGTCAACACATATTCTTGTCAAAGTCCCTTCAAAATCTTGTGTATTAGTCGTTACACCATAGTTTGTATATCATCGCATTCTCGCATTATCGCATTATCGCATTATCGCATTATCGCATTATCGCATTCATATACTTTAATATGGAGGAATGAAGAACATAACAAAGTTAGTAGTAGTTGCCCCATCCTTAGAACCGTTATCAATATCATTACCATATCATACATCATATATCAAGCACCGACCATTCCTCAACTTAACTATATGAAAGTGACATATATATCTTCCTCAGTGCAACCAGGTTATACTAAAGTCAGTATTGATTGCAACATATACGAGACATATTACATTTCGTTGTGTTCTGTCAACAAAAGAATGTAATGCATCATTTTGTACAAGAAATCATCTTTCTAGTAAATGTCATGTCGTGTTGATGTTCCAGGTGATCGCTCATCAGTTAAAGGATTGTTGATACGCTGTCGACCGCAGTAATCTAGTGATCCGTCCCCTTCACACCGTTTAATCCACTCTCGAGACCCCCGAAATCCTACCCAAGCCCCCATTTATCATGTGGTAAAGGTAGAACACATACAGAGAACTGTCAGATTTGAATGTGATGTATCGTAGAAAAAATGCTTTAGTTTGCATCTTACATGAGAGTTTAATAAACTAACTAATCAACTAATCACGAGCTACAAAGCTACAAAGCTATAACAAAGTTATTCTTAAATTCATTGAGAATCTGAATTATTAAGAACTTACAGTGATGGGCTAGCTTACTTTTGTGTTTATTGTAGCTCAAACGATCTTATTGGTACTAAAACTTGAGAATAACTTATCTATATGTTTATCTTAAGAGTACTTCATATTTGTTTGTGATTATTTAACTCTAATTATGCTTTCTTTTGGGCCTTTAAGGCGCCGTCAGACTTTAAAGTTTGGTGTACTTTTATGTTCTAAATAGAGTCTTGGCTTAAAACACGGAAATACTGAATTGATGACAATTTGATCAACTAATATCATATAGTATTTTACTTGCACCGTAGTAGAGAGTTTATTTTGATGAAAATTTAAAATGCGATTGGTAAACTATTATAACTTTTGGAAGTTTGGAGCGAAAACTTCGATATCAATTCGCCCTTTGTTATCGTATTCGTTCAGTTTTTTCACCATTGGCCAAGTTAGACAAGGCCAACCATTCCATTGACATTTTTTTGGGGTAACATGTGATGGTGCAAAGGAAAAGCTTGACTTTTCAGTGTGAATGTTATTGGGGGTTTTGGGGGTCTTGGAGTTACTGTTTAGGTGTTAGTGTGAGCAGGCAAAGTGATTCCAAGTTGAAGGTCGAGTCAGACTGAACGGCCTTGACGAAGGGGTCACAAAAAAGGTGTGGTCATTTTTTGACTGAAAAGTGGTTTGTGGCAGGTTAGTCAATGTGCAAAAGCTGAACACCCTACGAAGATAGGGGGAAATCTATGTTAGAAAACAATAGTGATAAAACTACTGTAAAATCAAATCCTTCAAAGGCATTTAGAAGTTGGTGTGGTAATACAAGACAAATGTTATGGATAACAACTTCTTTATTGATTGAAGAAGGGGCAAGAATTGGCCCAGACACGTCGTGAGAAATCAATAAAGAAGTTGTTATCCATAACATTTGTCTTGTATTACTGTAAAATAATTGTGGTCTGTGGCCAGTTTTCCCCTATTGGCCCAGATGTCGAATCTAGGCCGTACAAATTGTAAAAGTGCCCTACGATTGATAGTTGATTACTTGAATGTTGTATTGGTTCCAACACCAAGTGCTTACTGAGGCCTCTGTTAATTGATTTCGTTTTCTCACAGAATTGAAAATGGTCAAATGTTAAGAGTTCCATATGTAAAATATATGTCATTAACAACATGAAAAATTAAAATTAAGTTCAAAACAGTTCAGACAGGATCTGTCATCGCGTTGAACGAGGTACCAACATGAATAAACAAAGTCAGTCCGACATTAATTTTATCTTATTCCGATGAACTTCTGGCGATTCCGTATGATATTAATAAATACAGGCATCAGCCTACTGATTATACCCCAAATCAGTCTTACACGTTTAGGGAGAAGAAAGCACTATTTTAACTTTCAAAATAATTTTAAGCTGAAAAAGGTACAATTTTCGAAGAAAAATCAATACAAATGCATTAAAATGTAGGTTTAAGCATAATCATATGTGGTAATAAAGGTAAAACTATTCTCTAAGTGCTTTAGTTGATAGGTTTATTTACGTATACTTATTTATGTTTTATCATGATGGGTGTGGTTTTTATTGTCCCTTATATTTATGAGAAAAGGCGTGATAAATATGAGAACAAAGGGGTATGACACTATGACAAATTGTAAAGTTTATGATTTATGGCAACATTAGTTAGTTAAATTTAGATAAAAAATGCTCATGTGAGCTATGGTCTACTCAGACATTGAACCTTATGTCTTTGACAGAGGTTCGTTTCACAAGAAACATATCACCAAGGTCATCAGCTCATTCATTAAAGATACATTACGTGTTATCATGGCATTTCATTTTGCTCTCATACGTGTCCAAACACCAATAAGGATTGTATTCATGTTAATATTTCGCATTTTTATCCAAAATACAAAATTTGAGAATTTATGAAAAGTATTTGTTTTCAATGAAAATATACTCCTAAAAATACCAATCATCATGGAACTCATGCATATTATCAAATCTGGATGTTTTAGGGTGGTTGTGTTCAGATATGATGGGATCAGTGTTCTCATTCAATGTCAGTTATCAGTATTTCTCTACCTCCACTATTCTCGAAGAATTCATCTTCTTAGAATAACATATTTCGCTGACAAATATCAGTGTTGCTTCAGTTTTTGTAAGGAGTTTGTATATGCCGAAGCCGTAATTACATGAATCATTTACATTAATACAAGTTGTGTAACCATTTAACAAATATGAACATTCAACTCAAATTTTATATTCTACCAGATCTTGATGTATTTCCAAAATTACGATTGATAAATTGAGTCGTGTAACTATCGGAGCATTTAAAGGATATTTTAAGCACCATTCAGCACTTATAGATACAATGGCAAGATTTACAAATTGGAGTTTTCTTCTCGAAAAACTCACTGAATGTCTTTTTAATAAGACATGTTTAGGGAACTTGACACTCATCTAAGTGATTTGTCTTGTTATGTATCTAAAATCCTTTGATTACAAATTTTGTCTCAAATAGACTGGAATATATGCTGATTTTAGTTGGCTTACCTTTGTTTCTAATATATGATATTGCGATATTTATCAAATGATTGTTGATAAATAATAATAAGTTATAGTTTGGCTTAACAATATAAGTTTTTTTAATATTGTTAGAATCCGTCTCATTGCGATTGGTAAGGATATTTTCATGAAACAAAACAACGATTTCCCAGAAATGATTTTCAGAAACTGAAACTATCTGTATTGAAGCAATTCGAAAAATTATAAATAATTGCAAGGACAAAATCTCCAGAAACCATTTAGCATGACATTAATTTACAAAAAAATATATTAACATTTAAATACATTTTAAATAAAAGCTATTAAAGCTCAACATTTTCGTCTGTGCTTTCAATTTAATGTTGTTTTTTCAAATGTACAAACAATAAACAATAGGCACTCCATACCTTCATGTGCCTGTAACAAAGAAACGTTAATACTATAACTGATAACTGTGTCAAATGCATGGACTTGGATATGACAACCTTCAAAGAAGGGACATGTTCTGTGCTTGAACTTTGTCACAGGGCTGTGTAAATATGTGTGATAGTGTTTGTGATGTGGTTTCCAGTACTTTTTACATTTCTGAATAAAACTTCATAGGCATTAGAATTTTTAAGCTTTCATTACTGATTCGTTTATATGGACTTTGTCAAATGGCTTTGTTAAATGGCTTTGTTAAATGGCTTTGTTAAATGACTTTGTTAAACTTTGTTAAATGGCTTTGTTAAAACGTGTGATGGTGTTTTTAGATATGGTTTCGTATACTTGTGAAACATTCTAGAAACGATTCACAAACATAAGAATTTTTAGCACTTATTTCTAATTCGTTTATATGAACATTGTCAAATGGCTTTGTTGTTGTGTGTGTTATGTGTGATATAGTGTCGTATACTTGTGAACAATTCTTGATATACATGTAGTTCATAAACATTTCTTACTAATTCTTTACATGATCTGAAGTTGACAACACATATCGCTTGTCCAATAATTGAATATTTATATGTGTAAATCGCTGTTATATCAAACAAATGTCTGTGTCTGTATGGAATGGATTAGATTGAATATATTTAAGAATAGGTCAAAATAACACGAAGATGCCAAATTATTTTGCGATTCTTCTTTTGAACCTTAAACAACTTATGTAAGATATACTCTGTGTTCATTATTTAAATTATTAAGACTGTTACTCTCATGTAAAACAAACCCTTATTCCACACTGAATGCATATTAACATATTTAGTTAAAACAATGTAAGGGCAACGGTTAGATAAGACATTTTAGTAAAAGATAAATAATAAAAAATCATCAAAATCGACAAAAGAGACTTTATAGAAAATAATAAATATACTTTGATACAATGGTTATATAAGTCTTCGTCATTGTTTGTTTTTAAAAAAACAACACTAAGGGAATATCTGGTGAATTTGTCTTCATTAGAATTTACTATGAGTATAAGGGCGTGAATAATGTCATGAATGATTATAATTATCATCATTATTAGTTATATTATTATAAAATGAATTTTAGATATTTAAAAATATTGACTACTAGCCCAAAATATAAAACTTGGAAATAAAGTTGATGGAATGTATTAAAAAAAACGTACTATCACATATTCTTGTTCACCAAAAGAATTTTCTTTCACGTGCAGCATGTTACTGGGTAACTGAAAATGTTACTGAAATAATTGTTTTGCACTATCTGTCTTGAGATATATCGGTATTGCAATAATATTGTACAGCCCTGCTATTTAATCTACAAAGAATATTTTGGTAAAAAGTGACTGTTATGCATAAAGTGATGTTACATATCTCATTATTTTCAAATGAAGGAAACTTGATTTAATAAATTTATGGCAGTTACGAATACGAGAAGACACACCTGGTAAACGTGTTTAAGTCCAATAAATTCCTTTTCGCAGAACATAAAAGTTTTATATTGCAGGACAGCGTTAAAAAGGCTTTGATGAAGGTAGAGGAATGACATATTATGTTGAGCAGGTGTCAGATATACATTTCATTACCTATACACACGACAGTAAACTATACCCCTCCAGCGATCACATACTTCTAATTATGGTGATGAAACAAGAAGATAAAAGAAGTTTCATACCAGCTATACAGAAGGAGTGATTGAGATGGAGAATGATAAAGAATATGTCTCCTAATGAAGTGGACAGGTAGGACGGGAATGTAGGTATATGGATAGTCGATGTGACAGACTAATGTAGATAATATTATATACATGTATACCAAGTGTTACTGTCAAGAGCTAACTGTCAAAGATATCAGTTGTTACAAACGACCATGAAAAGGTTAGAAAAAAATCATTAAATAGGAGACAGTTTACTGTGACCAAAATGACTGAAACGAAAAGAATGAACAAATGTAAAAAATAGGCACTTTCAATTTCAAATTTGTACATGTCTCAAACAACACTAGGATGTCTGATGTGACCATTATTTTGGTATTCAATAAAAGGAATGGTGTTCATGGTCGTATAGTAGTACACCTTAAAGATATGTACTCTAACATTCAGTGTGCAGTTAAAATCTCTTATACCTCAGTTTCAGATTTCTTTAATTCATTGAGTGGCGTCCCACAAGAGTGTATTATGAGTCCATTGTTGTACAGAGTATGATGGAATCTTCGAATCAAATAAAAACGGCATATCTGTTGCGGAAGAAGAGTAACCTCTGAAAAACTGTTTTCTTTCGAGTTAGAATTATAAATTTATGAATATAGTCAAGTTAACAGTGATTTGATTGTTTTTGTACTAGGCAATGGGACCAATCTCAAACACATTGGTGTAATACAATGAATTAAATATTGCGATGTGAAAAACTTTAATACTGACAATTGATGTATCATTTTGAATGTGAAAATCAGTAACTGTCATCATTTTTATAATCACTGTAGCACTTCTTTGGGGAAATACAGGGATACAAAGAAAGAGAAAATAGAGGTTGCCAATTGCAAGACAATCATTTTTAAATTTTGCGTTTATGTTCACAGAACGTACTTAATTCGGTTACAGTTCGCCAATCCATTGCCCTACGGGTGAAGTAAGGGTAACAAAATACAGCAGGAAATAAATCATGATACCTAATATAGATAATCCTACGAATAAGCAATGGCTTGTTTAATCCTCAGTTTTTTTATAAAATAAATTAGTTTTGAATTGAGAAACTTAAAACGAATCATGTTTTTAAAAATATGCTACAACACCGTTGAAAGAAAAGTATATTCTACGTTTCTTTAAAAATATTAATTTAAAGGGACAGTAGCACGTTTTCGGTAGAAGAGGTATCTCACGAAAGGTAAAACAAATGTATTCACAACAATATAAAAGACAGACAGACAGGCGGATTTTATTCAGTATAAGGCCATTGGCTAAAAATACACAATTCAACATGTGAATGTTATACACAACATGCATTATGTGACATTCGTTTGTAATGAGGAACATAGCTTTAAAGGGTAATTACTTTAAAAGTTGCATAAATTAGTTTTTTTTTATTTGATTGTAATAAGACTTTTAAAATGTTTATGGTTAGATATTGATTATAGACTGAATTCATTGTAGAATTCATCTTCTATGACATGAACGTTTTTTTTTCTGTCTGTCTTCCTTTGGGGTTTTGTTGCGTCGACCCAATTCTATTTCTAGTGGAAAACTAGAACATCGAAATTTGCTATAATTCTACGATAGATATGATGCAATGTTTAGCATAGATTTGAAATGTCTATAGGTGGAACACTTGCTGCTAGAGTAGAGGGAGGAGTGCCAGTCTTGAGTCCAAGAATCTTTTAGTCGTTGTTTGAAAGTTGAATGACGATCTCAATGTTACCTATTCCCTGCTATATTCAGTAAAGTTTTGGTATGTTCATCGAATTCATTTTCCTAACGCAAAACCATCAAAAAGTGTTCACACAAAAATGGTATTTGCTTGATACTACATGATTGATTGACTAAGACTATCGATAGCACTGTTGAATAATGAGATATTGATCCTCTAAAGATAATGTGTTGGGCATCAACTATAAGAATTTGTTATTTAAATGATACAAAAAAATCTACCCTATTAAATTCCACCTCCATCAAAGTAATACCGATGACAGGTAAAGCATGTCCTACACTTTCTATTGCACTTGTCCAAGGAATGAAAGAGCAGCATGTATCATATTACATTGGATTCTTTGGTAATGATATTTTGTGATGAGACCAAATGTTTTAGAAGACTAATTCAAAAATGAAGCGTGTCATATTTATAATGGACATTTGTTATTCTTATTTTTAGAATTTCAATCAATAGTAACGCATTCGATCGAAAATGAAGTTGATTTGTTGGCTGAGCATAGCATTCAATGGTTTTAAGAATTGTCATAAGGGAGATGATGATTCCATGTCATGAGCTACGTCAATGAACTTGCAAATTAATACTCAAAGGGAAAACAGTTTGATGTGTCAATATTGCTGAAAGAATGACGAAGGCATTCTTGTGAATACGCAATTCTGCTTTCAAGGTTGGCGACATTTCGATATAGATACCAATTTCGTTTTCAAGCAAGTCGTACGAGACATAAATATATACATAAGATTGCCTTTAAAACTTATAGAATGCTCATCAAAATATTCCTTAAGGTAAAAATTAAGTTAAAGTTATCAATATTCAAATAAAATTTTGAACAATCTATCCTGCTAATGAAAGGATCTATCCTTGTGAAGAAAAGTACCTAATGTACCTGTTCGTTAAAAAAATATATGTTTATGTGTACAAATACAAATGCAAAAGAGAACACATTTGCACTGAGCGTGCACCTAAATAGTGTATATAAATCGAAAATGTGATAATCGAAAAGGTGATGGGAATTGGAATACCATCTTGTTTGGAAGGCGCAGCTGGTTGACAATGTGGAATTATTCCAAGTGAGCGAATGTGTCCGCACTGGAGTCCACCTGGGATACACACGCACCTATCTACCTCGGGTGCTTTCATCCATACCCGTATAAACAACTTCGCTTGTAGTAGTAGTAGATGTACTCATTAACCCCTTGGCATACTTATAAACATCAAAGGTGCCATGTCTTCATACATTATCACTAACATGTTGTACTAATGATTGCTGTGCTTTGTGACTTGTCATTCTAGAAAATCATTGCATCATTATCGACATTTTGAGCAATTCAAAACAGATAGATCATTGCAATAACCAAGTTCTGCCTTCGATTTCTAATGTTATGTTTTGTTGATATTATAATGAAATGTAATCATGATAGCCAACGCTGACCTAGTTAACATGAGAATCAAATTCTTTACCGAAACTGCCAAAACGAAACTGGCCATATATTAAAGGGGCAGTAGCACGTTTTAAGGGGGAATATAAGGTGATGTCAGGAAAATGAAAATAAATGGTTCCAAATGAAAGACAATGTATTTAAACTAAATGGAGCAGTAATAATTCAAATATATAACGTAAGGTTCAGCCATGCGATTCCTTTTTCTTACAAAAATGAATTAAAGGTGTTCACACAAAAATGGCCGCCAATGGAATTTATGTAAATCCTCATACTTTGTCCTCTGACTATGTGTGATTGGCTTGTGTAATGTGATTGTTGACACTGTCAATATAATACATAAGGCATTTGCTTACAATTATAAGTGCAATTTTTATAATATAAAATTATGAAAAAACGTGCTACTGCCCCTTTAAACTTTAACAGAACAGATCTTAAAATCGAGTTTACATAATGTAAATCAATCATCAAGATATTTTTATTATCTCTTTAACAATGAAGCATGTTACATAACAAAACCTTGTTTTGAATAAGGTTCAATATACAGAGCACCAACTGACACGCACCATTCAATGAAGTGTTCCTTGCGGTTTCACGGTGTGGTTTCACGGTTCACGGTTCACGGTTCTCACACGGGACAGCCAACCGGGATGAATGCACTAAGTAACCTTAATCAGTACAATTAGAAAGAATGCAGATTCATGGAGCGAAGCACATTATAAACAATGGGAGATGAGTTGAAAACACAACAATGTTAAGTGTAAAGACACTCGATGGGTAGGTGTAAAGGTTCTCGGTGTAATTGTAGATGTAAACAATAAGATAAGAGAAAGGTGCGGTGACACTGGCCCGGTGGGACACAGATCGATGGTATAGTGTACTACAAGAGGTTCACTGGAACATAGCGGTATACTAGGAGCACTTAGCAGTGTATCAGAGGAACACAGTGCATACCTTACAAACCTTTTACACCATTATATGGAATCGTGTTTAAATGCACCGTGATAGGTTAGAAACATATAGAGTTTACAGTTCAAAGAAAAGTAATTTGAAAAACAATAAGTGGCCAAACAGTAATTTTTAGCAGAATTCATGACTTTTTCATATGAAAACGTAATTTAGCTTTGAATGAACATGTTGATGTTTTGGTATTTAAAACACAATCTAACCTAATATCTTTCATGTTGAGGGATCAAGAAACATTTTGATGATACTTCGTTTGTTGCAAAACAGTGTATTAAGCGGAGCTAAGTTTGTAACATGTTTATTAACGAGAACGTATCATTGAAGTTAGATCAACATGACATACTTCATCCTCAAGAAGTATATCTAATAAACCTTTATTGCTTTTTCCAACGAAATTTGAGAAGAAGCATTATCATGCATATGTATCATTGTTAACGTGAACTTTTAACAGCATGCATAATTGCCACCCTGTTTAAAACTATGTACCATTTTCATGCATCATGGTCAACGCGATAAGATTGGAACATCATTATTCACTGAACGTACGCGTTGAAAACATGTTATTATGTCTACATTTCATGGTAGGAATGACACATATCCTTGTCAACTTGGTAAGCTCAGAACAGCACGTACCAACGAACAGCACATATATATCATAGTCATCATTGTAAGTTTGGGACATCATGTTTCATTGTCAACATTGTAAGTTTGGGACATCATGTATCATTGTCAACATTGTAAGATTGGGGCATCAAGTACCATTGTCAACATTATAAGCTTTGGCATCATGTATCATTGTCAACATTATAAGCTTTAGCATCATGTTTCATTTCAACATTGTATGCTTGGGACATCATGTATCATTGTCAATTTTGTAAGCTTTGACATCATGTATCATTGTAAACATTTTAAGCTTGGGGAATCACGTATCATTGTCAACATTGTAAGCTTTAGCATCACGTGTCATTGTCAACATTGTAAGCCTGGGGTATTAGGTACCACTGTCAATGTGGTATGCAGGGACCATTAAGTACCATTGTCAATGTGGTATGCAAGGACCATCAAGTACTATTGTCAATGTGGTATGCAAGGACCATCAAGAACCATTGTCAGTGTGGTATGCAAGGACCATCAAGTACCATTGTCAATGTGGTATGCAAGAACCATCAAGTTCTATTGTCAATTTGGTATGCAAGGACCATCAAGTACCATTGTCAATTTGGTATGCAAGGACCATCAAGTACTATTGTCAATGTGGTATGCAAGGACCATCAAGTATCATTGTCAATTTGGTATGCAAGGACCATCAAGTAACATTGTCAATGTGGTATGCAAGGACCATCAAGTATCATTGTCAATGTGGTATTCAAGGCCCATCAAGTATCATTGTCAATGTGGTATGTAAGGACCATCAAGTACCATTGTCAATTTGGTATGCAAGGACCATCAAGTACTATTGTCAATGTGGTATGCAAGGACCATCAAGTAACATTGTCAATGTGGTATGCAAGGACCATCAAGTATCATTGTCAATGTGGTATTCAAGGCCCATCAAGTATCATTGTCAATGTGGTATGTAAGGACCATCAAGTACCATTGTCAATGTGGTATGCAAGGTCCATCAATTAGCAGTGTGAAAATGGTAGGCAGGCACCATCAAGTACCATTGTCAATGTGGTATGTAAGGACCATCAAGTACCATTGTCAATGTGGTATGCAAGGTCCATCAATTAGCAGTGTGAAAATGGTAGGCAGGTACCATCAAGTACCATTGTCAATGTGGTATGTAAGGACCATCAAGTACCATTGTCAATATGGTATGCAAGGACAATCAAGTACCACTGTGAATTGGTAAGCGCTGAACTGAAGAAGGCAGGATGGAACAACAATTATATCTCGTCTAAGAAGTACATGTAGACATTAACACAAATGCTTGTTTACAATGTGATGAACATGGAACGGCAAGAACCATTTACTATCATGGTAGGCAGAAAACAACGTGTATCGTTGTCAACTAACAAAGGACCACCATTTATCATTTGCCGATGTGATAAGCATGGAACAACAGACACCTGACATTGAACTGACATATCAACAATGAGCATGGACACAGGAGTCCAATGAAGTTGTGGGTGGTAATGTCGGAGATTTTGATAAAACATTACATTTTAAGTAGGCATTCCAACAACTGTTATTTGTCCATTTCTACATCATTGAGCAGCAAAGTAAGTTCTCGGTGTTCATACTGTAAATATAAGACAAGAAATGAACTGGAAATGCGGTCGTCATGGAACAGCAACTACCATTTGTCAATGTTTCTATCAGCACGTAGTCAATTCAGACGAGCCTTCTGATCAAACATCACATACGTTTGAAGGTTTGCAGAGACATATCCTTCATTCAAGGTGTATAAGCGTACGTCTTCTTTCATGTCCTCTCCATCAAGTTTCAGAGCGATCACTTACAGTTTTCCATCAGTACACTTCTCCACCCATCACATCCACACCGGTCCCACTTGACATCAACGGAGGGCGTGGCTATGAAGGTCAAGGTGACCCAGTTATCGAGTCCAGGTGCTCTAATCCAACCCTTCATCACCCGGCCGTTATCCCCGATATCAACACCCAATATTGACAATACAGTATCGGTTCGTTTGTGTTCCCCTCCACGGATAGGTGATACGCTATCTGACCTCGCCAAGGCTTCACATGTACTCTCGTGGGACTAGGGCCTTGAGCTTTGGGGAGCGGGGGTCCTCGACCCTTACCCCTCTACTTGGCGCATCTGGGGTAATACCAAACACCGAGGTTAAAGGTTAAATCTAGGGCTAATCGCTACTACAAACGCTTTACGTGTGCAAATCATACTGTAACCTAACTTGGTACCAGTTTACTTTCAACACGGATCTCAACACAAACAGAAGTCCGTGTATTTGTGTACAAGAGCGGGTATCAGTATGGCTGGCCGGAGAGAAAGGGGTATCTCAAGGTCGTTCGTACCAACAACAATAGAGGTGACAGAATATCGGGGAAAGGAAGCCGTTATGTGTACTGTAATCTTAACATGTTATGCAGATCAACGTTTTAAAAAGGCAAAACATGTTTTTAATAAGTGTTTTGACACATTTTAATAATAATGTGATATTTCCTGAAAAAAATGCGAAGGACAAGTTCTGTCAACAGTTCTGATAACCCACTTATTGTAACGTAAATCACTGCAACAATCGATATTTGACAGAAAAACTGATTCTATCCAAACACACCCGCAGTATCATTGCGTATATCTGTGTTTTGAATTGAAAGACTCAGTCATCCATATGTTTTATCAGCATCAATCAGTTTATGCGCGTGCTTACCGGAAGTGAAACCTTGAAGGGTCACGTGACACTGGTCATAGATTATACCGTTTATTTGCACCGTTTGTCGGGATAAGGTCTCCTGACAGGCATGTTATATAGGACGATATCGTGCGAGGCGGTAGTTTCACCTCCGCTGGTTTGTGTTCGCCATTATCGTCTGCTCCCAAGAGAGCTGTAACAGATGCAGCGACGGTGTGAGTGTGAGAAAGTGCAAGCTGCACGTGCACAACAGCGCTACCTGGTGACATACACATCAACTACATGTAGACTTTCTCTTTTGGGTGGAACTTAGGTAGCTAAGAATGAAGAACTCCGTGAGACATTTAAAAGGGATCTCTGTCATGGACAATTTTAAATTTAGATATTTAATTTGCTTGTTGAAATGTTATGCAGTACATGTCATGGTTTTCTAATCAACATTTTAATTGCAATACAGTACCTCATTGTATTAAACATTCGTTTGATTGCGGCAATATATACCATCACATGACTTTGAATTCGTAAACTGTGAGGTTATTATTTCAAGCACCTTGAAGAAAGTCTTGCATGGATGTTGCATGATAATTCACCATAACGAAGCAATTTTGAAACAGTTTCACTTTTAATGGTACGTTTGCATTTCAGAATGGAAATTTTACATTGTTTTCATATAAGACTTCTTTCTGTTTTTGACAAAATATTTTTAAAGGTTAATGTTGCACATTTCACGATGATTGAGTAGACACGAAGTGAATGGTAATCTTTTTGATCACACATTTAACTTTCCTTCGTATTTTTACAAATGATGTCAATTATCTCTAAAACCATAATATTTCATTTTTATGAGGTGAATCTGTACGAAATGATTTAAAGTAAGTTAATTACATCTTGTGGTTGATTTTTATCGCACAAAAATATTTTATCCTTTTTCACTTTTATGAACACACTAATATAATCTATAAATAAGTTGTGGCTGATATCAAAGAGTGAAAACAGGCTGGCAAATTCATTCAGTTTCGTTTCGTTTGAATATAACATTTGTGGTGGTGTATGATGAAGCAAATGAAGATAACTCTTGATAACTTCGAGAGTCAGTGGAGAAAAGACACACGTTTTTGATTCAACGAAATCATCACTAGAATTACAATAAAAACATTTCACGTCTTAATATTCAATATATAAATAGCTTTTTGTCTTATTGCTGTAATGCTGAAATTCTATCAGGAATATAAATTTCAAATCAATAAATAGGCCTCAATGGTGCATATTCATATTTATGAAAATTACGTGATCAAAATGAGGTTGATTTTTCTTATCATCTATATATTCTATTAACTAAGTTGTGGTTGCTCAGTCATGTCAGTGCCGATGTTAACCATTTCACCCATAAATCAGGTTTGTTACCGATTTCTTGGGAATCAAAGGGTAATAGGTTCTTAAACAGAGAAATGTGCAACTTTGTAAATGTTTTCATTACGAACGTTTGCATATGTATCAACATAATAATATGATGGTAGAACAATCGATATTGGACTTTTCTTATAAGTTCTGTTTCTCTGTTTCTCAATCAATATTCGTGTGTCCGTCTAAATAAATGGAATGACTTCAACGTGAGTACATTTCTTATTGAAACGTTAAAATAGCATAATTTGTACGTTTTGTTACAGTTGTAATGTTCAATTGGTGTAACATTGTTTTTGCAATGTTTACAAATAGATAAACTTCTTTGAATACATCCATCCTATGAAAAAGCCATTGTGGATTCTATCCCTTGGGTTCCAATCGTCTATAAGCGATTTAGATCTTTTAACGATAGATTGACATTTCTAGAGTTTCTTTACTTTAATCGATATCGTGATCTTATGATATCATTTGACATGATGAATGGAAAATCACTTACAAATAATAACATTTTACCATTTGTCTTAATGAATTCCAAACTAATGGATGTATCATCAAACAACACTAGTTTCTTCCTTAAACTACATTCGGTATTGGCAGAATTTCTGGCGAGCCACGATTTGTGATTTTAAAGGGGCGGTTGCATGTTTTTGGAAATTATATTTTTCCATATTTTCCCCTCTAAGTATTAGTTCTTCACTGGGCTACATATCAAATTACTTAACCCTATGATGCGTAGTCGTAAGGAAATTATCAAGTATCATACCAAATTCACTGGTGACCATTTTTGATTGAACACCTATTTTTAGATTTTAGGATGATGTTGGATTCGTTCAGCTTAACTGAACATGGTACGTTAGTTTAAGTATTGCATTCTTTAAACATTTAAACATTGTCTTGCAATTGGTTACGTATATTTAGCTTTCGTGAGATCACTTTATTAAGCCGTATACGTGCAACTGCCCCTTTAAACTATCGATCTTCAATTTAAGACACTGTGGTACGTTTTCTAGGGTCATTTACTGTGATATATCGAAAAGAAAACAATTGTACCAATGCAAGACAATATTTTTTCGAAACAGGGATTTCTCTTCATAAACTTAGATTAATAAGCGAGAATTTTGAATTTTCAAAATTCAAAGACGCACTTGAAACTGAAACCTTGTGTATAGACTCCTCAGCTGATGGGGATGATAATTTAAGAGATTTGCGACAGTGTGACTCCTGATTAGGGATCCGACAATTCCACCCACTTACAGCTTATTCGTTTAACGTGTGTATATGTGTTACTATCAATATACAGATCAATAGAAACGTAATTTACTTCATTTTAGCTCATGTCTTAATGAATTCCCTTTCATGGGCTTATGGCATGGCATGGTGTCCGGCGTCCGTCCGTCCGTCCGTAAACTTTGTTGAATTTCGACTTCTTCTCCAGAACCATAAGGCCTAGAAAGCTGAAACTTTGTGTACAGACTCCTTGACTAGTGAGGATTATAAATTGTAGCTTTGGTGGCCCTGTGGTCCCTCATGAGGGCTATAAGGGCCACACCCATAAAACCTATTTTCATCTTCTTCTCTAGAACCATAAGGCCTAGAAAGCTGAAACTTTGTGTACAGACTCCTTGACAAGTTAAGATTAGAAATTGTACCACATTGGCCACACCCTAAAGGAAAATCAAATGTAAAGCCTGATGAGCTACAGAGCAAATGGCTCTATTTTTATGGAACCTTAATGAACATGCGACAAATAATAATATGACACAGAAGGTTTAGTTCTACATGTTTTATTTTCCATTTGACGTACGTTTGATCATATTGTAATATCAATCACGTGACCATCGTATATTGCGGATGTAAGGTGTCACGTGACATGGGTCAGAAACTGGGATTTGCAATATCCTACCTTTAAACGTTTGATAAAACATCATGGGATTCGAAACGTTAATAAATAGATCCCATGACGTCACAACCGTTTTAGCCAATCACGTCACAATAAAATCTGTGTTTTACATTTAGTCCGAGATTGATTAAAAAATTAGCACAAAAATCATTAAACACACTTAAATATTAACAATTCATGCAAAAACATTGTAATTGTTAAACTTAAAATATATAAATGTAAAATATCAAAACGGGGCCTGGACTCGTCTCTAAGTGTAAAACACAGATACAATCCCAGCAGTCTGCCATTTAAATACAAAACGATCACAACTGATCATCTTGCTGAGGTATACACATGCGCCTAGCTGTCTGTACACGAGGATCTTACATCAAATATACAATCCTTAACATCCATCTCTTAACCGCTAGGCATGGTTAAGGGAAATAAAAGTGAACATTTAAAATATATTTCATAAATATATGTACAATATTCAGTCAATCTGTCAGAACGCTCAACTGGAGAGGGGGCAGGGGTAGGGAGGGTAGGTGGACTCCGCGTTGAGCATTTGACTCCATGTTTTCAGCACTTATAAAGGCCACAAGGCCGGTAGGTCCATCTCAGCTCAGCTAAGCTCAGCTTAGCTCCATTTCAGGGCACAACTAGCAAACAGCGTCTCACAAACCATGACTAGTGTTACTCGTGTATCCGCTTCACTCAACCCTATAGATACATCTATCTATGTCCGTCCGTCCTTCCGTACATCATCCATCCATTCACAACCCTGCATCGTGACTACTGAGGTATTGACCAGGCACGTGCATTATCTTACACGTGTAGCGGGCTCCAACAGGCGTCTGTCTGTACCTCCACTAGGTTCTGTCTTGATCTGATGCGTAACAGATACCATTGACTACCTGTTGGGCACTTCTCTGGTCATGCAATGCGATGCTAACCATAGCAGGCACGAAAGCTTGCATAGTGTTTTACTGTATGCCTCGTGCGTTAACTAACGGCAGCCGCAGGCTTCTACCACCATATCCTGATAGTTCTTGAGCACGACCTTCCCCCATTCGTCCAAGTACAACATGGAGATGGGGGAGAGCTCAGTGGGCACACAGCATGCCTTAGGCACTGCACTTGGATTCACAGAGTGGACTAAAGTCTGAACTATTGCATGGTTTGTGGAGTTAAGATTGTGGGCCAGCGGGAATGGACAGTCACCATGACAGTAAAAGGCGTTGTAGCCACTTGGGGCTACGATCCAGTCATTCCAACCCACATCATTGAAGTCCACATACAACGCATGCCTGCGACACTGATTCTTGTGCTTCCGTCGCCTCCTCTTCTTCTTCCGCTGCTTCCGCCGCCGGCCCTTGCTGCTCCGCCGCATCCGACTTTTGGCCCCTTTACCGTCGTCCGTATAGGTCACTAGTAAGGGCCGCTGTGCCTGCCAGGTGTTTTCCGCTAAGGACGCGGAGCGACGTAACCGCACATGCGATTCGCTTGTTACTGAGGGATTGTTCGTAACGAGTCGCACCTCAAGCCCATGGTTAAGCCGTGGCCGCTTCTTCCACTTTAATACTGCAGAACTGACATCAAAAGACTCCCAATTGTCAGAGTTCTTAAGATTCACTACTTTTGTGTCTATAAGTCTGGAGATGCAGTCCCTCCCAGCACCGGGGGGCTGCATAATCTCGTGCACCTCCACACGATGCACTTGATTAGTCACATGTTTATCAGCACTATTTAATCTGTTGGCTTCAACCAACTGTTTCACATCCTTGAATATCCGCAGGTCTGCCGCTGTAAGTATTTCCGCATCGGGGATGTTACTGACGTTGAACCAGATCCGGTGGCATGTTCTCCCGTCACAAGCATGATCAAGTGGATTGACATCTGCAACAACAAAATAAACCAATCAGCAACCATGTTAGAGAAGCAAACGTTACAAAGTAAATATGGTTTAAAAAACAATCAAAGAAATTCCTAAGCTTAGGAATTGTAAGGATATTTCGTTACATAATATTTCTGGAATGTCAGATGTCTGTGATTAAGGTGCAGACATATTGACTAAGAGCGCTCAAGGTGAGGATGATGGCGACTAACTATGGATGAACGGGTAGGTAGGTGTCCCTGCCAGCACCAACAAAGACTCCAGTCAGACCTATCGATCTCGTACACGAAAACGTGCAGCATTTGGAAACACCTGCCAAAACACGTCCGGTCTTTTGTTGAAACAAGGCGTGAAAAAAATACACACGTGATTTTTTTTCAAAGAATAAAATTTGAATAACGCTTATCCTTGCTTTCTGCAATCTCGGTGACTCAATAGTTGGTTACATTGGACGCTGCCGTTGCGCCATAAGCAAACATTACGTCACTTCCGGTGGCCATGACAGGCCAGCCACAGCTTCGGTTTGCATGAGTAGCAGATCAAAACACGCTAGGCATCCCATACAAGTTCGGGGCAGCTATAAGTCTGTATTTGTTGCCGTGATAAAATGCCAATGCTGGTATTACATTTGCTTTAGACCAAGATAGCTACTATAGTAAACTAACATTCAACATCCTACGCAGGTATGATGTGAATCCTCTGATGACAAAGATGGAATTCTTCTCACGAATTTACAAATACCTAGGGATAATTTGGTACAGCATAGAGCGCAACTCTAAGACACTACAATATATGACATATGCAAAATGGTGAACATACGCTAATAGTCAAAGAGATATGTATGATGGAACGTAGACACCCATTACGGGAATCCGCGAGATTCACCTAAATTTGCAACCCATTAGATGGTTTCTCCATTGCATCATTCGCGAATGGCATGTATATCAGAATTTCTATAAAACAGAATACGTCCTAACACGCTTAAGGTCAGGATTCTAAACGAAACCTGCGATTCCAACACGCCTGTAACTGTGACCTAAAAGGTAAAGGAAAAGATTCTGTTGCAGAAAAGGTCAGTTTCAAACATACATGAGATACGTAGTATAGCCAGCAAGATCGACATGGTCAACAAGTGAGATATGCGAGAGACGCGGGCACCTGTCTGTCCACAAGAGACAATGAAAACCCTCCTGTCTGTCCTGTGTCACTGACCTTTGAAGTGTCCAGCAGGCGATAGACTGGTCACTTAAGAACATGTAGAAGGTGGAAGGAAGGGGATGGGGCTTCAATGAACATTGCGTTGGGTCACTCGACTATGGAAACACTTAAAGAGTGGAACAGTTATCGCGTAAATGAGTCGAAATTGAAAATGTGAAGAGCATTGTTTAACATGTCCAACACTTCTTATGGGTTTAATAAATGCATCCGAGTGATGTTGAGCTTGGTAGTACAGACACGAAATGAATGATATTAAAGAAGTTTTAGAAATTTGGCAAGGTGCAGAAAATAAAACGTTGATGACAGCATATTGGACCAATCAGGGGAGTTCAAACAGAAATAAAACTAAACTGGGAAACTAATCCATTGCTTGACTAATTCATTTTGTGAAGAATGTTGGTGAGTCATAATTCGGTTAAGCAATGTTGAGTGTTCCAGTTGACATTGATAAAAACAGCGTCATGGATTACAGCGAAAACAATGTGGCCTCGGTTTCTTTTAACAGCGTTGCATCATATGCAGGCAAACCCTTTAGAAGCGCCCTGATCAACGTATTGAATTTGTAAACTGTTACATTTATGACCTCATATCCTAATCAATAAATCGCGATCCTTTATAATACACAAAACATGATGTTCCTAATTCTTCTAACCTTTAATCGAGATATCGACGAAGATGCTTGAATATCCTTTTTAATTATCCCATACTATGATATCGTTTTCTTTATAACATTACAAACTCGATGAAACTAATGGCGAAATGTTCACTTTTCATATGTTTATCAAATAGACCTATTCTATCATTGTTGTTAAACATACAATGAATTGACGAAACTGATGCTTGAAATCGTTGTGAAGCTCTTCCGCATGATGCTGACAATCGACCAGGAGGGGAACGGGTCGATGAAGAGATGAATTATCAATGGTAAGCTTATCTCCGTGCATTTCACCTGCTTCTCGTGGCCCCCTACAGGGAACGACCCCCGATTTGTGACCCCGAGGTATACACGCCTATCTCACATCTGCAGTCAAAGTCTTATCAGTAGCCAATAATGAAGAAAGGTTTATGACACCCACGGTAATTAAATCAAACAGCGGTGTGCATACATCGATTTGTGAGAGAGTCCAATAGGACAATTCCTGGAATGTCTTTAAAGCTGATTATTGAGTAAACTAGGTATTTATCTTTCAATATAACTGTCAGTACGTTTATAAAAACATTTATAACGACGTTGAAACATATCTATCATTTGTCTGTTCGTTTTCCTGTTTAATTGACATTTCAAAGTGACATGCCTTTTAAGACAACGTTTTCCCCAAAAAAAACATTACCCCTCTTAAGTTAAAAAGTAAGACTTTATTAATTAATTCGTTAACTGAGAAAACCAGAGAGAACCGTTAGAATTGATACTCCTAGAGTAACCTGAGATATTCCGCTGTTCATAAATTTCCGCAAATCACAAGGATTGCCCTTATCACCTGGAGATTTGTGTGGTGTCAGCTATAGTACCGCCTAGGGTCAGGCTACGATCTGACCACCAACACGCCGCCGCGAGTGACCAGTAAATACGTCCTGATCCTGCCCCACGGACACCATTTGAACGAGAGCCGGGCCACGGGATAGGGGAATTTATGTATAATAATTTTATTGTATTCATGCCTGGCCGCGGGCGATACATATCGCGATGGGTGAGCGCAGCGAAACGGCCAGATCTGAACGGGAGATAAATATCTTGTATATCGTTCTAATGAAATCGATATGAAACAGTCATTTCTGATTATAAAATTGGCTACTTTCTCTCGGTTAAGTAAACTTTCAGGCAATAAGGAAGGAATTATTAGGACGAATATGAGAGATGACATTTTCCGACAAGGATTTTATAGTTTTCCTATTAGCATTGTATGGCTGTGACAGGCTCTGGTTCAGCTGCTAGACTGGATCCTCAGCTACCAGAGAAGGTTAGTCGGTCGTCGGGATTATTAATAATGAATCAGAGAGCTGTCTGCTTGTTATTCTGACAGTGTGTATCGTCCATGCTGTAGACACAGGCGATAACCTAGGCGCCCTGGCACCCGAGAAAAAGGTATCAATCTATGTACGCATTAAAAGATGCTTACCTGTGTGGTGGAAACTCCGCACAGTGTTTGCGGCGATGAGTCCTCTCCCTTTGACGTCTTTTAACGGACTCTGTGAGCCCGGACGGCTGCGAAGACGGTCGTATAGCTCCAACATGTACTCGGGTATGTCCGCTCGTCTGTCAGGTTTCGGACGTTTCTTCAAACCAAAAATGTTCAATAAACTAGCTTCCACAGTTTTCAGAAACTCGGCGTCTTTTCGAACAGATGCTCTGTTGTCAGTTGATGCGGATCTGGATTGTGACGCTGCGAGGAGCCCTGAGCTGGGAAACACCAAGGAGAAGCTAAGCAGGAGCACAAGACTGCTTGTCATGGAGACCGCGCTCATGCTGAACTGGACGCCTGCAAAGAAGAAAAAATAAAATTAAGTCAAGGACATGAAGGGAAACAACTAAATCAATCATATTAAAATTTAATCATTTAAAAGAAATAATTTCAAAAAGCAATAGTGTGCGGCGGAAGAACTTTGTTATGAATTATTCACCTAAGGTTCATTCAGAAATACTGGCATGGGCCAGTGCAGGTGTGTCTAGTCCGGTGTACAAGTTGACAAGTGACTGAGACTCTTGTTACCGGATGGCCTAACAGAACAGCACAGCTCAGAAATGATATCGACCTGACTAATGAATAATCAATCGCTCGATTTGTCGCCTGATGAGTGAGTGTGAGAGACTGAGGCAGGTAGAAGCAACGGAGTGACTCGCAGACTGCTGCATTGAAGCACTCGTAGACGGCGAGTCTACTGGCGACCAAGGCATAGACAGACTGGAAGACTGGTGCACAGTCAGACTGGAAGGTGCGCAAGACGGACGGGAGACAGGTAGGTAGTCCGTGGACCTGAGCGGACAACGTCATCGCCGATGAAGTCTCATGAGATGCAGGCAAGAGGGAGGGAGGGAGGGATGGGGGAATTGAAGGGTTTGTTGTGCCAGGAAGGGTCACTTGGTACATTTACCGTCCCTGCAGTCTCGTTCCAGTGAGCTCCGTACATCACATGTTTCATCTCCAACCAGAGGCGACTTTCTCTGACACTCATTCATAAACTACTAGTTTACCTCATACGTCTTGAGACTGTTTGAATATCATACCGCGCATGTAATTACACCCAACTGGCGCTATGATATATCGCCCTACTGATTTCTATGATTAAAATTGAGCATTGAATGGAATGATTTTTTTTCCAAAATACGGGTCGACAGAAAGATTTATTGGTGAGCTGTCAGCTCCGCTGCAGGGTCCGAAACTTTGACACAAGAACGTAAATTAAAAGCTTGTCGAATGGAAGTGTCAGAGCAGCCTACACTACTACGGACAATTAGTCTTGCGGTTTCAACTTCATCCAACGTGCGAGGTTTTTAAGCTTCCAATTAGCGCCACACAAGGCATATGCCATGGAGTCGGTCCCCTGCACGACAGCAAGCCGTAAAGAACACCTGACAAGCGAGACCTAAACACAGACAAGGCGCAGTTCGGAGCTGCGTTCCCATGTGACCTAGTATGCGACCAGGTGATGGTTCTACCTGCTCAAACATGGCAGTCATACAGGAGGTTATGTGCAGGTGAAATAAGATAACCACAGATCGTCATCATTTAACCATAAGCAAATGTTCAAGGAGTATTAATTTGAGGGCTACAGTAGGGCAGTAGTTAATCTAGATATGTATGGACCCTAAAATACATCATTTTCTAAAAAGAATACCACTGCACTCAAAAGAAGTTAAACAGTATTAACCAGTATTAACCAGAGATCATTATTTCATAATATAAGATACGAGTACCTGTTCCTATATTATAAGTTCATATTACAATTTTGAACCCAAAACTTCATTCTTTAAACGGTGTATACGGTGTGGGTGAAACATGATGAACCGTAGATTGTCTTCATAAAAAGAAAGTTATTGTTCTTTAAATCGGAATATCATTATTGTGCAAAATTACAGGTCGCAGTAGTTATTTTTAGTGTAGAACCCAAATAAGTCATTTCTTGATATTGTCATTATTTTAATTTTTAAGACAAACACTTGTACTATACCTGAGGCATTTTTTCACCTATAGGGCCGTATATCTTTAATTTATAATATATGGTAATGTGGGCAGATGACAACATTTTCTCATTAAAAAAGTCAATGTTTTTAAGATTTACATTATAAAAATACATTTATATTACATTGTACAAAATGATTACTGGAATGCCAATATTCCATTCTCTTAATGTTTGTTTCATGATTAAAAGATGAAAGAACTCCCTGATATTGAAAGATTCTCGATTACAAGATCTTCATTACATACTCTCCTTTACAACATCTAAAATAACTGAAAAACTGTGTTTGATCATATATTGATTGATTTAGTATAGTAATAATAAATAGCATACAAAATTTGGTATAAAAGGAAAAAATTGTTTTCACATAACAAATGATATATAACTACAACGTCAGATATTTTAAAGGACAAAACAGAACAAAATTACTTAGGCCTACATGAGAACATTTATCTGCATAACGAACGTAAAGCTTTATAACACAACGCGACTTGTGTTACTAACATATATTCAACAATAGTAATCCTTCATGAAAACGAAAATAGCATTACGGTGTTTTTGTTCATTTAACGTGTATTCACCTTGTGAGGTATAGCGAACGCTGCCCCCATGAAAACCCCCACGTTCCCCCATTATCCTCCCCTCCCTCTTACATTAGCACATCTCCCCGCTGATCAAGTGCGAATATAAGGTACGCTATGACAACTAGCCCTGTGATGAGGGCATTCCAACAAAAAAACAAGAGGTAAATATCAACACCTTTGCCTGAATGTTCATGTCATATCGCCAGGTATTCGTCTCCGCCCCCTACAGGTATATACTTACTCAGGATATATTAATTACGTAGTTATATACATCACAGCACATTGGTCGATTTCCGTGCCGAACTATGCTAAACGAGTCTCAACGGTGTTCATGAATGAAAATAGCAACTTGTCATTTTTAGATACACTCACATTGTTTCTAAAGGGGTTTGTGCATTCCATGTCTATCAAAATGTATTTTTTGTGTGTTTTGGTTAGATAATATAATTATTTATTATGTGACAAAAAATTAAACAATTGATATTAAATTATCCCGGCAATAGACCACAACTGTCTGTTTCGAACTACCAGAATGTAATCAAAAATAAAATTTCGATCATATCCAAAAACTATTTTCATAAATGTAGTTATTACTATTATAATAACATTAAAAATTTCAAAAAACCTTACCAGAATTCCATAACGTAAGTCCATACCCATGCGGGCGATCAGCTATTGTTAAACAACACATATGCAGTCTTGATCATGTCTTTCCAAGAAAATAGAGAAATTGTAACTTGATGTCACTGTAAGTTCAACGTAATTCCAAATGTTTAAGCACAGTATAGGTATCAGAGTATGAATGGAACATCCCGACTCCCCAAGTCTTATAGCCAGCCTGAGATCTGTCATTCGCGAGCAGTGTTCACCGTACGAATGATGTGACTCCGTTAACTCAAAGCAAGGGCGAGTAACTCTGTCCGCCTTCCTTCACCTCGCGGCTACCTTGTGCTTCTTACACGGTTTTCAATCATATTGAAACAATCGCTTACAAGATGAACTTGTCAACGATATATATGTATTTTATTTGTGTTCCAATGAAATTTGTGACCAAAAAGAAATAAAATACACATTTATTCCATGAAGTTGATCGTTGTTCTCACAACAAATCAATCAAGACTTCATTGGTGATTAACACACTGACACGTGTAATTGACATGGTTAGTTGATTCCATGATTGACGTTGATTGAAGTTGTAAATACATAATGACACGCTCTGCACGTGTATATTACGTATTTTACTGATAAAAGAGTACTTGTTTGTTAGTTTTAAAAAGATTACTTGTTTGTTCATTTGGAAAACACCCGCGGCGGATGTTGTATGTTAAAGTCCTACAAGTACACGATTCCCAATTTTCTACTTTCAAATTGAAGTTCATATAAACCTAGGTACATTTCTGTCATTGTTTGAATTTATAACGAAGATTTCACTTTATGATGTTGTGAACGTAAAAAGATGTGAATCAAGCTGTATGGCTTTCAATTTTACGCAAACTACGCAATACTGGTATCAAACGTTTTGTCACCTTAATATTGTTTGCGTCAAAGTCAGGTATGTATATTCTGTAAGAAACAAATGACGTTCCACTAAACAAACCTTAACCGTAACAACTTCCAAAAGCACAAAAAAAAAGATGAAGAAAATGATCCTATATTAAGTTCTATTTCTCGTCTTCAATAAAATATGAATGTTTCATATATTTCATTTTGTTTCAAGCTATAATAATTTCATAAATAGAACATAACTTATGTAAAGCATATGACCGTAAGGTATGAATGGTCATATCTCCTTGTTTGTACTACTGACATAAACAGTTTGTAATCACTTAGAAAGCGTTCCATTGCACATTGTATACGCACTGTTTGCAGTTTGTCTGAATCCGAGTATCATCAGTAAAGCTGTACGTACAGGGAGATTCTGGAGTGGATACCGAATATCATGTCGCAGTTTATCCTGCTTCTGGTACAAGTCGAAAGTGGTTTTGACAGATCGCAACCAAGTTCACGTTCCATTTGAAAGACATTACATCACATTTGCAAAATGTTTAGCTTAAACGTGTTTGGTGTTGTTTTCAAAGTTTACATTTCTCATAAACGGTAATTAAAATGTTATATCCTATTGCTATGAAGAACACAAGGTTTTGGTGAAACGTTTTAAAAAAAATCATAATTCATAATTTCATATCATACTAACACTCTTACATATATCCCCTGAAGTATTTTCGTTTCCTTTTTGCATTTTGATTGGATATAGTAATCGTTTTAATGGTTCAAGTACGTTTTACGGCCATTTAAGTGATGCGATGCTACAACTGCAGAAAAAGACAAAGTATCTTCATTGGCTGTGAGTAATTAGTTTCAAATTGGAGAGACGTTGGGCGGTTTTCAAAGAGGTTTCACTTTACCAGTGACTTAACTCTGTGACTTAAAAACACTTCAACTGACAAAGCAGGTATCTTGTGCTGTTTTATACAAGAGATTTCAAATGGAAATAACTCCTTTCTACTCAAGGGCGCTCCTTACCCTACATGATAAATTGTTCTCTTTCGGGTCAGATTTTTTTCTCACAAATTCTTCTTTTACACTAAAGAATGCTAGATTTAGCTGCACGGAAAACATTATTAATATATAATTATATATAAACTTTGTGTTTTCGATATCACCATAGAACTTATTTTCTTTACCGATATTAAAAAAGAATATCAAACTTAATTAATCAAATTTATATGACATAAACTAATTAATGCTACATATTTCACTCCGGTGGAGATGCTGTACTTTACTTTTGACTTGAAATATATTTCTATATATTAAATATTTTGACTTTGTATTTATTATTGTGTACCACTGATGTTGGTTTATTGATAATAAAGCTGTTGAAACTGAACTCCAATTGAGCGTCGTTAATTTCACTTGTACCCATGGCGATATGATTACGTAAACTCTGCTTATGATGTGATTGAAATCAGAGTGTTTGTGTTGACGTGGCTTGTGTGTAGGACGCCGTGTCGTACAGGTGAGTGGCGACACCAGGTAACTCTGTTCACTAATCACATCCTAATTAGTGTAGGAGCTCATTCAGAGACCACTCAGTGACTGGGATGTTCTTATAAACGGCTCATGCTACCACAAACACTCCTAATCAGCCCACAGTGTTTATACAAGGGATTAAGCTCTAACTGATTTAGTTACGAAAGGAAAACGAAGATGACCTAAGTTTGTTTTGAAAATAAAAAAAAGCAATACACTTGTAAAACACTAAGTTAACACGGATTTGAAGATTCACTTTACACGTGGGTGAGGGAATTCCTTTTTCGATGTGCTTGGTTATATCACGGGCGACTCACTTTGAAGCAAACAATTATTATTCAAAGTAAATGGGTTCATTTAAATCGCATTTGTCAACAAGAGAACATACTGCTTTCTTGTGTAGATTTCAACCGTAAAATACAGACTGTAAAGACTCAAATTTCCAAACAAATTAAACAGCAAGCGTATTGGGAATTAACGCTGAAAAATAACATTAAATTGCTCTGAAATGGCACTTTGCCTCAATGAAAGCAGCCTACAAGTTGAATGAAACGAGCCCTTACTCATACACGCTATGAAGAAAGTCATAAAATGAATGCATTTTTAAAGCCATAGCTAAAATCTCGATTTAAGCTCAAAATACCGAGTTCGGGTGCTTTATCCTGATAAAGCGCATATGGAACAATCCAAGAAATATGGACAAACCTAAATGTAATTAAATGATGCAGCATAAGGCGTTATGAATGAAGGCCTAGAGACCTTCTGTTAGGGGAAAGACAGGATATAGTATATATCCCCAGGCGGACAGATAGTTTTATTCATTTCATACTGTCTCATCACTCATTTTTCACTGCAAGTGCGCTTCATAGCATTTTTACGTAAAATAATACGAAATATTTTAATCGGTGGGATGTGTCAGTAATGGATATGGATAGCGACTCCATCCGTTATCTTAATACCTACATCAATTACTTTGACGTAGTTTACGGTAGTGTCTTGTCACATTAACCAATCACAACAGAAAATGTGCAATTTTATAAGTATAATTATAAAAGTACAAACGAACTACAACACCTTTGAACAACATTAGAGTTAAGGTTTAAAGAAATGTTCGAATCGTTCTGTAACGACCACTTCAAAATGTATTAAAGTATCTTAAGACATTTTATCACACGTACAAAATTAGCTTTGAGTATAGTTATGAATCGATCTGTGAAGGAACATTTGGATATTTATGTCATATACCTTTAAATTGTTTTACTACATAGGCATTTTTGATAAGTGATTCCTATATTTCCGCAGATGAATGCTATACGACTAGCCGGTTACTGCGAGCCTTGAGGGTCTGTGGATCAGTTCTCTGAATAACCTCGCTCGGACACTGCACCTAGGAGTGTTGGAAGTTGATACAGGACTGGCTGTGGGCCGGGTTCGAATCTGGAGTATGTCATACCGTTTGAAGCCTTCCTACACACAGGCAAACAATACTACAGCAACTGATTCCCCTTATCACGACCAGGGAGGGAGGGAGGGGTTCCCCAGTCCCACTATGGCATTTGGAAAGCACGGCTTTGTTTGAGAGTGCCTATCGTCAAAGCTATAAAGCAAGATCCGAAGTAGGTGAAAAGGCCGTTACTAACGCGTCTGTGGTCGGCCTGGGTTGGGACTCTGAGGGGTTGGGACTCTGAGGGGTTGGGACTCTGAGGGGTTGGGACGGGGGAGACCATGCAAGGGTGGGAATTCTGAGGGGTTGGGGATAGGGTACACAGGGGTAGGGATTCTGGGGTCGGATTCCGTTGAGGTTGAGTATATCAGGGGTAAAGAAGATCCTTAGGGGTCGGGTAGTACGGATGAAAAGGGTGGGTCGGATACCGTTAAGGGGAGGGTGGGTACATCAGGGGTCGGGGACAACGGACGTGTCCATAAAGGTTGGGTCGGGATTCTTTTGGTGGGGTATATCAGGGGTAGAGAAGACGCAGAGATAAGACAAGGGGTAGGGTGGTCATCGACGGGTGTTTTTTATTTATGCTGCGGAGTGGGGTAGATTTGGTTGAAGGGTAGGTAGAAGGAGATGTGCCAAGAGAAGAAGTCGTTTTCATTATAACTGTCAGTTTCATATTGCTTAAGTGCTTTACTACAAATCATGTCACTCAGATATCAGTTTTTAAAAAGAAATATTTATGTACATAAACATAGTTTACATTTCTAAGCTCACAAACAACAACTCAACATGTTTGTGACGTAGTATATGAACAGGATGAAGCTGACAAGACTGTATAGTGTATGGTGTGAGATATTACTATGTTTTTATTACGGAAATGCGAGGAAGTCAGGTTAGCTTGAAGACAGCTTATTTTACAATCGATGTCACTTGAACAGTTCATGTTCTTATTGACGTGTAACCACTTCAAACAGATGACCTGTATGATAAATATATAACATTTCCTCTACGCTGTGAAATTTATCATTTGAAAGCGATAAGTGTATTTTTTAACTGTTTCGTGTCAAGGTATGCTCCAGGTAAGCGTCTGGCTCCAACTCTTTTATTAACGCACAGTACAGGTGTGCTGACAACCTGTCAGCTCCACTCCATACATTAGGAAAAACGCCGCGGATAGCGTACAACATTTAGAGACAATAGATCGGACGCTAAAGCGACGTGACATGTGCTCTGCCGGCCAGGTGAAAACACGTAGTGTATTTAGTTGAGTAGGTGGTGCACCTGTGAGAGATATGTAGATAGATCTATGTATGCAGGTATGGTAGGTAGGATATACTCACGTGTGGGGGGTCGTGTTGAACCCGAGCTGTACTATACCGGTCGGGCCATGTGTACGCTGGGTCCGGACCGATACTGGACCACTGTCTCTGTCTCTCCTCTCTCACTCTCCCCTAGACCCACATAGCTTCATGCCCCACACAGAAAACATAAGATAATAATATTTTGTGCAAGTTCAGTGGCTTGTAAATTTTCCGCTGGTTGACTTTGTGTCGGCGTGCACAGGTAGACTAGGAGAGAGCCCGTGACATTATATTAGAATGTAGCAATCCCGGTGCGGACAGGCGACTGTCACATGTCTCGCATCTACCCCCCCTCATTGGGGGCCGCTAGGCGTGCAGGCCTCCACACACACGCCCGATGTAGAGTGTAATCCAACATCGCCGACACGGGCAAACATGTAACAAATAATTATTTCTCCTCTCGTGCATTGATGAACACGTAACTCAGCTAGCATTTCCCGCTGAATCTATTATCCATTACTGATACGCTCACAGCGCAGTCATTCCGTGATTTTTTTCTTAACTCCGAAAACGTAAGGCTTCCTTTAGTTGCTCGCTCAGTGGCTGACTGGTGGATAGATACAGTGAAGAAACATGTTTTCATATTCCGACCTAGCCTGATTGTTCTGGCTCTATGTGTACGTTACGAGCCCTTTCCCTGGCAAATTGTAGTCTGATTGGCTGAGCGGCCGGCCTGCCCGCTTGGCTGTCTGACGGCGAATAGAGAAGACGGGGATAGATCGCCACAACAGTCAGCATGATAAGCCCCTGTAGGCAGGTAAGTGGAGCGGGGTCCTGACGCTTCAGTCGCTAGTTGCAACTCACTCGCCGGCTCATCAACACCCCTCCGAGTAGCTCCGCCGCGGAGTCAAGTCCTGTGAGTCCAAGTCTCAAGCTCTGGCGGTGCCTCTGACCACCTTCAGGAAGCTGAGTACCGCTACACACGTGGATGAGTGTTTACATCTATCGAGTCTATCTCCTGTACAGAGTTGAGTAGGCTCTCTTACTACACGGAGCCTGAGCGAGGGCATCGCGTGTACAGATATCCGTACAGTGTACACTGACAACACGTACAGGAGTTCATATTTGTAAATCAGTTGCGGTGTACGAGTGTTTTCGTCAACTGTTCAGACATTTTGCTGAGACTTTGAGAGAGAAAGCTCTTCATTCTATGATTACAAAGAGACAACAAGAAGCCACTAGCCGGGTGGTAATGAGAGCGCGTCCCCACTCTCTCGTTCTGTCTGCCGGACGCGCAGTCAATCAATTAAAAAAGGCTATTGTATTGTGTTGTGTGATGTTGTAGCTCCCTTTGTTCCACGGTAATCACACTAGATCTGCTCATATACAGCCAGTGAAGTTCGCCATTTACCTTCAACTCACTCTCCCAACCCAGTCATATCGTCCTCATGATCCACCGTATCTAAACCCTCAGTTACACCTTGACATATTGGTGTTAAACTGCATGTTACAATTGAGAAATAAGACACTTCCTTACATTTGAATAAATGATGTAAGATATCATTTTTACTGAAACACTACACCTCTGCACACAGAAAAAAAACCAAAAAAAACCAGCAAAGATTTCTCTCTCAAGCCTCTTACACAACTATTATAACAACTCTCGGAGAAGCGAAATGACAAAGAAAGACGATTTATTTACAAATTTGATGAAATTGGATTTGAGCTTTCATGTTAACAAAATATACAAAAACGGGAACCACAAAAACTACCTGAACCAAATTTAAACAATTATGTTATCTTTTAATAATAAATGAGTATATAAAAGAAATTAACCCAGTCAGTTAAAAAAAACAGACAAAATGTATAAATTGATAAAAGTATGACATAATTTTAAATTGCAATATATTTATGTTAAAAATTTTCTTTTAGATAATCAACATATTAAGGAAAATACAGACATGAATTTCCATATAAATTTATCTTATAACAAATCTACACATAAGAAACACTATCCATGTCTGACAGCACGATAGTTAACAAGAAAAGAAACCAAAATTACATTCACACTACTTACATTACTTATATTATCTTACCGAAAAATGTTTACAATAAACCAGATTGATGATTTATATAATAGCAGCTGCATTTTCCTTCAAATTTTGTTCGAAAACGTCATTGTCAAGTAATATAGACATGCATGCATGAATACGTCAAGTTTCGGAAATTCGTATAATATTTTCTTCACTTAAACGCATATAAAAGTATAAATAAGTTCTAATACGATTCGAAAACTAGAGCCTCGGAGAAGAAGAGCAGTAGATATGTTGTGTGTGTATTCACAGATTTGTCATTGTACACCAGCCAAGCTTCAAGTATTGCAAATATTGACTTGTAAAACTGGGATATAGTATTACAGACTTAGTTTGTATAAGAGAAATGATTTTAGATCTGTTGGAGCGAATGACTCGGTGATTGTTGTATAAAACGGAATAGGATCTTTTTCTTTTTTCAATTTTCCTCAATTTTGTCAAATAAAACCCAAAATAAGACACAGGACAGTTTTGGAGAAAAAAAATTAAATGATAAATAAACTGTGTTTCATCGTTAGTCTTTACCAACATTCTTCCTTTCTCAATGTTTCATATTTTAACCTCTTTATAACAAGGTTTTATAAATAAGTGTAGTCATAAATATTTGCAGGTTTGCCACTTTGATAAAACATAAAATTTGAGTGTATGCAAAACGAGTATTGTATGTAACCAATTATTTAGATTTGGTACATTCAGCTAATGGCTGATGTGTTAGTTACCAATTACGTTTATAAAGAAGTAAAAACGATTTGTCATCGATGATTTGTTTTACCTCGGCTGCTTTTAAATAAAAAGAAAAAGAGAATGTAAAGATTTTGTGTTTACAAGCCCTTTTTATCTTAATTGACAACAGCTGTCTGAGAGAGAAAATATTACTCTAAACGCCTCTCTTCCTAATAAAATGGAATTTTCAAAGATTATGTGTAAACAGGCTTTTTAAAAATATTTGTGTATTAACTGAAAGAGTAAAATGAAGTCTAAACGCCTTTCAAACACCCTAGTCTAATGAATGAGAAGATAAAAGAGTTTGTGTTAAAATTCTGTTCACATGTCTCTTTGACCATCTAGGAGAGTAAATTTTAGTCCAAACGCCTCTCAAGAATCCCTATAGTGTGGGGTTTAGATGGACAGTCACCCCTTCACCTTGTCCCCCATACAGTAGCAGGTGCGAGCTAGTGGGGGTCCCAGGACTCGAGCAGTGGGGTGAGGGGTAGAGTAGGGCAGGGTAGGGTGAGTGAGGGGCCCTATAGAGGCACCATAACACCCGGGGGAGGTACTCCATCGCGAGATGACACCCCTCAACACTTGCCTGGTGTCTGCACGTGGGACACCTGTACTTCACCCCGGACACCTAGAGATACTATATTGTCTGATGTTATGCTTTAGTGCTTTATACGCACGCCCTCTCCTGACGACTAGGTTTATGTGCCTCCCTCGTCCCATCTGTACTAGTTTGCAGTGCTGTCTCTTCAAATACCACCAGGGGGTCCACAGTAGCGGAATTCTTCTCTCAGACGTCATCGGTATTTTGGGGTTCACCAAATACCAAAGCGTGAACTTTCTTGAAACCTACACATTCTTTTGAAAGTAGTTCGACTAAGTTCTGGGTTAACATCTATTTCCATAATATTGGAAACGTTGGAAAGAATTTGAATTTACGTAACACTTCCGGATCTAAGTTTAAATCAAATAATTCGATGTCGAAATACATTGAAGTGCATTACATTTTACATGATCATTCTGTAATAACTACCATAAAGCTATATTTTCCATGGAATTATAACGGTAGTTTATATTTGTTGATCTATCAGAAGAGCACGGTTATTTAAAGATATAAGGAAAGAGGTTACACGTGTCGTTTCAATGCAAGTGAATGGTCCAACCCAGAAACTCTACCCCACGTGTCCCCTTACCCGACCCCACCCATTGGCCCCACCCACATGTGTTTGATCAGCCCGGGTGTGTGACATTGCTTCCCCTCCCCACCCCTCCCCCTCTGTAAGACAAGCAGCCTTCTGGATGGGTTCAGCTCTTGTACAAGGAGGAACAGGGGTGAACTGAAGGAAGAGAGTATCTCGTGACATGTTGCCCTGATCAACCAGCTAGAAATGCAAATATTTTGTACACGACAGCCTGCCATCCGAAAAACACACACACATAAACGCGCAGCCATGTTAGATTTTGTGAGTTGATCCCTGCTAGTGGATCCTCGTCACGATCTTGTGTGTAAAGTTGAGACCCCTGAAAGTGAAAAGTCGGAGCGGGGTATTACTCGGGGATGTACAAACACACACGGGTACCTGTCCGGGCTGAAGGGGATCTTGGGCACTTTCTTCATGTGAAACAGTTGCTTTCTCATCAGTTTCTGTCTCTGCAGTTGATGTTTTATCACTTGTCTCTTCTCATCACATTTGTTATAGGTTGATGTCTCATCTCTTCTGTCACCAGTTGATTTCTCATCACATTTGTTATAGGTTGTAGTCTCATCACAGTTGTTATAGGGGGATGTCACATCCCTTGTATTACCAGTTGATGTCTCATCACTTGTGTTACCAGTTGACTTCTCATCACATTTGTTATAGGTTGAAGTCTCATCACATTTGTTATAGGGGGATGTTACATCACATTTGTTATAGGTTGATGTCGCATCTTATGTATTACCAGTTGACTTTTCATCACATTTGTTATAGGGGGATGCCTCATCACTTGTGTTACCAGTTGATGTCTTATCACATTTGTAACAGGTTGATGTCTCGTCACATTTGTTATTGGTAGATGTAGCATCACAATTGTAAAAGGTTGATGTTATCGGTGGATGTCTCATCACTTGCGCCATGTTGATGTATTGTCAGCTGATGTCTCATAGTTTGATACTGTAATTGGTTGTTGAGAGGTTGTTGATGTTTCATCAGTTTGGACCTCATCAGTTGATGTTTCATCAGCATTTAATGTCTCATAACTTGTTGTCCGAACAGTTGATGTCTCATTTGTTGATGTGTCATCAGTTGATGTGTCATGACTTGATGTCTCACATGTTGATGTGTCATCAGTTGTTTCACCAGGTTTGGTGTCATCAGCTCATTTCTCATGAATTGTTGTTCAATCAGTTTTGGTCCCTGTAATGGTCTCATCTGTTGTTGTCCCCTTCAATTGCATTGTTGTCACATTATCTTCATATTTTCATTCTTTTTTTTTTGCCATCAACTTTCATGAAAAGTAGAACATTCCTGTACGTTTTGGCGTCGAGTACGTCGTTGGATTCAAACCAAAACTTTCTGACCGTTCCAAAGGCTTTCTCATTAGACCATCAGGTCTTATATGATCTATTGCATTGATCAAAACACAAAATACAAATACTAAACTTGAAGATGAATGAAACATCCTCCCGAAACGAATTCACTGAAGATAAAATACACGTTTTAAAAAGAAGCAATGAAATCAGAGTTAAATGGAATCATTGACACTCCTTGACATAACTTTAAACTGATACATTGACCCATCTGATATATCATTATAATATTTAACAACGTCTTCACTCATAAGAACAATGTGGATTCTTATATGTCAAATCTCTGAATGGAGCTTTGTTTTGCTGTACAGTTTGTAATGTGATTTTACATCAACCACCGAGTGGAAGTATAGCAACTTCCGTATCAATTCATGCCAGTGCATTTATTTTGACGCCTTTAGTCAGTCATCTTCCGGCTTCGCAAAGGAGAATGCGTTTCCATCTTACATATAAAGGTGTTTTAAGATCTTGAAGACATTATACATATACATATTCATGATAACTTCTCTCAAAGATCCAACACTTCCTTTTTCAAAACAGTATGCGTCCTCGTTCCTGACACCGAAACGACTTAATTCAAACTTATTAAGCACAATTGAGTATTGACCACTGGACGCGATTGAAGTTATATTTTCTGTAAAAAATAAATGACCCTTCGTAAAAGTGATGCCAGGATTAAAAGAATGTCTGTCAAATTTATGTAACCCCTTCATTGATACTAACGATGATTTTGTCTGCAAAAGTTAAAGTTATGCTCTTGATAATTTAAACTTCTTTAAAGGGGCAGTAGCACGTTTTTCGGGGGAGTATAAGGTGATGTCAGGAAAATGAAAATTAATGGTTCCAATTGAAAGACAATGTATTTAAACTAAATGGAGCAGTAATAATTCCAATATATAACGTAAAGTTTAGCCATGCGATTCCTTTTTCTTACAAAAATGAATTAAAGGTGTTCACACAAAAATGGCCGCCAATGGATTTTATGTAAATCTTCATACTTTGTCCTCTGACTATGGATGATTGACTTGTGTAATGAGATTTTTGACACTGTCAAAGTAATACATTTAACATTAACTTACAATTATCAGTGAAAATTGTTAAATATAAAATTATCAAAAAACGTGCTACTGCCCCTTTAAAGGGGCAGTAGCACGTTTTTCGGGGGAATATAAGGTGATGTCAGGAAAATGAAAATAAACGGTTCCAATTGAAAGAAAATGTTTTTAAACTAAATGTAGCAATAATAATTCAAATATATAACGTAAAGTTCAGCCATGCGATATCTTTTTCTCACACAAAATGAATTAAAGGTGTTCACAAAAAATGGCCGCCAATGGATTTTATATGAATCCTCATACTTTGTCCTCTGACTATGGTTGATTGGCTTGTGTAATGAGATTGTTGACACTGTCAATATAATACATTTAGCATTAATTTACAAATTTAAGTGAAATATTTAAAATATAAAATTATCAAAAAACGTGCTACTGCCCCTTTAAGCACCGTGTGTAATATATCCTTTTTCCTTCGTGAAAGTGATACGTAAGGTCAGTTCAGCTCTCTTTAAAAGTAATATGTAATAAATGCCATGTACCCTTAGTGAAATTAATGCTATGGTCATTATAAATCTGTGAAAGTCGAGTGTTTAACATCACCTAAACCCTTTCGAAAAAGTGATGCATAGGGTCATTTTATTTTGTTTAAAAGTCAAAGGGAAGTGAATATTTGAGTGTGAAGTGTAAGATGAGGCAGTATCAGAGATCAAGGGCCAGTAGAGAGATGGACCACCACTCGGTGACAATGTCCGGCCAATCTTCTCCTCGCTGGTGGGACGGACCTAAGACATTCCAATGCATCAATAAATCTTCTCCTCCCGCTGAACACCTGTGGATGGGCCTACACGGCCTGACTTTATGTCGGCAGTGGTCTCACAAAACCCCCAATTGAACTTTGAATGCAAAAGTGAAAATCCAGGTGTGAAGACACTTAATACGTCGGTCATTTATCGAGGCTACAACAGGTGACTACTTCATAAGGCGGCCCAACGACCGCGCCGTGCTAACTCGGAGGAATAATAATGTGTGACCTGTTTATTTATCAAGCCGGACAGGACTGAAGGTGAAGGGCTAAGATACACTGCTCTCCGTGTCGCTATCTGCTGGCGAGTAGCAGTACACACGGCCAAGTGCTTCATACAGTAACACTCCCCCACAACACAACATATACGTGTCGGCAGCTAAAGAGCCGGTTTATTTTCTCTTGTTGTAAAAACCGTAAACTATAGAACACACAAAAACAAACAACGTTAGCGGCTAATACCGTTGATTAGAGACAAGCCTTCGCTTGCCCTGTGTAAGGTAAACACTCTCTCTCCACACTGTGTACACGACTTGTTGTAAGTGTACGACCAGAGACAACATTGCAGAGAAAGCGGGTGAGTTTGCCGTCAAGAAGGCTCATCCGGGTACACTGGGTATCTTCCGTGTTGGAGAAAGCAATGAGCAGCAATGCAGCTCTGACAAAGCTTTGGTTCTTTTCAGAATAAAGAAACATAGAAAGATGATGCAATACCAGCCGGAACTAGTGCAGTAGAATGGCTTGAAGCTCTCTCTCTCTTCAGTCAAAAGGTTGTCGACTCCATTATAAGAAAAAAAGTTTAAAGAAGATGTATTTTGTGTTATGTAAAATATGTTGCTCTCTGCGATTAATTTGCTTTGATTCAATGTGGTTGCAAAATATAAAAAAAACATTCGTCAACATTACCTTAATTGATGCAGGAAATATTTATACCACATTTATATAGATAAAGGATTCGTCATAATCATAGTATTCAAACAAAGTATTCAAACATAGCATTCATCAATATCAGCTTTTTATATATATCACATCATAACCTCATCACAACTGTTAAATTTTTTTTTTAAATCACTAACATCGCCTTCGATTAAACAGCATTCATTTACATAATCTTTGTTGATAAAGGATATATTCACATCAACTTTGTTCATCTGCATCACCTTCATAAAATAGGATTCATCTGCATCATCTTCATGATAAAGGATGTATCTGCATCTCCTTCATGATGAAGGATTCATCTGCACCACCTTCATGATAAAAGATTCATAAAAACCGCCTTTCTTGATGAAGGATTCAGTTGCGTAACCTTCATGATAAAGAATGTATCTTCATCACCGTCATGATAAAGGATTCATCTGCACCACCTTCATGATAAAGGATTCATAAACATCGCCTTTCTTGATAAAGGATTCATCTGCATCACCGTCATGATGAAGGATTCATCTGCACCACCTTCATGATAAAGGATTCATAAACATCGCCTTTCTTGATAAAGGATTCATCTGCACCACCTTCATGATAAAGGATTAATAAACATCGCCTTTCTTGATGAAGGATTCATCTGCATCACCTTCATGATAAAGAATGTATCTGCATCACCTTCACGATACAGGATTCATCTGCACCATCTTCAGGATAAAGGATTCATATGCACCACCTTCATGATAAAGGATTCATAAACATCGCCTTTCTTGATGAAGGATTCATCTGCATGACCTTCATGATAAAGAATGTATCTGCATCACCTTCATGATAAAGAATGTATCTGCACCACCTTCATGATAAAAGATCATGAACATCGCCTTTGTTGATGAAGGATTTATTCACATCGCCTTTGTTAAATATAGGACTCAACAACATAACCTTGTTAAGTGTAGGATTTATTACCTTTTCAGATTAAAGGATTTCTCAACACTACCTTAGTTGATAAAGGATAAACAACATTACCTTTGTTGAGGTTTATCCTCATCACCTTTGTTGAACATAGGACTCAACATCAACACCTTGTTTATCATAGGACTTATTATCTATTTGAATATAGTATCCATCTGCATCACAATTGATTCATAAACACTACCTATATAATGAGGATACATCAACTTCTCTTCTTTTCATTACTTCTATGATAAAGGATTCATAAACACTACCTATATAATGAGGATACATCAACTTCTCTTCTTTTCATTACTTCTATGATAAAGGATTCATAAACACCACCTTTGTAATGAGGATACATCAACTTCTCTTCTTTTCATTACTTCTATGATAAAGGATTCATAAACACTACCTATATAATGAGGATATATCAACTTCTCTTCTTTTCATTACTTCTATGATAAAGGATTCATAAACACTACCTTTGTAATGAGGATACATCAACTTCTCTTCTTTTCATTACTTCTATGATAAAGGATTCATAAACACTACCTATATAATGAGGATATATCAACTTCTCTTCTTTTCATTACTTCTATGATAAAGGATTCATAAACACTACCTTTGTAATGAGGATACATCAACTTCTCTTCTTTTCATTACTTCTATGATAAAGGATTCATAAACACTACCTTTGTAATGAGGATACATCAACTTCTCTTCTTTTCATTACTTCTATGATAAAGGATTCATAAACACCACCTTTTCTATAATAAAATGATTGTCTTTCTTTGTTAACGAAAATAAATCAAAGATCTAGCTTGGACTTTACTTGAACACGTTTATTGAAGGCAGTGTAAGTGAGGGGGGAATCCAGGTTATAGGCGAAGCTTTAGTCTCTCTGCGTCTGTGAGACAACTCGGAAGGGGAGTGATGCAGTGCCGGGGGCCTGTAGATTTTACACTCCATATGCTCCAAATAAACACACAGGCTGCTTATAGAGGCGCATGAGTCGGCGTGAAGATGAGCCTAAACCAATTTGATAAATATGGAGACAACCACGACCATATAATTATAACACATGACGGCCACTTCACACGGTGTTGTAATGGCCTGGGGTGAATGTAAACGGGTAACCCTGTTTAGTTGTATAGGATACAGAGTAAACCTTTAATGAACTCCCTTAAGTCTAGAAAGTAACAGACTTTGATTTTTTTTTCTCTGAAAATGATTTATGTTTCATTTTTTTTGTCTCCGTTTTCTTGAATTGCTAAAAATACTTCACCCGATTAAACGATATCGTCACCAATAAATGAAAACTTCATGTGGAGATTTTAAAATTAACTATGTTAATATAACCGGACATATTGTTCTCGTTTAGAATACTTTTTTAAAGGTATGTTGTGCAATTGGATACGTTTGGATTTTTTCGCGAGAATCCTATATTTCCTGTAGAAGTCGTATTACTTTGGCTTTTTAGGGTTTGATGTGCATTGAATTATCTGCCTGTCTGTAGTGCAAAAGACAGACAGACAGATAATTAATTTAAGTCACATTTACATTTTAAAAGTACACGAACGTGAGCCACCAATTAAAGGTTTTAAAAGACTATGTTAAAAACTCAAAATTACAAGAACAAAATTCAGTACATCACAAGAAAAATCTGTTAGAAAACGCTAAAACATTAAATGGTAAAAGTTATATATTCCAAAAGGATCAAGAGTCTCCGAGATGGGGGCTATCTTAGTGTAATACAGTCATTACCTTTCACCGCTTGTGTCCTTTGAAGGCCTAATTGAAGATACTGGTCTCGCCAATTGAGACATCTAGATTTTTAAATTTGGTATAATCAACCCAAAAGATATTGAACGCTCACGTCCTAAATGCTCTTTTGTAGTGGGTATCTATCGCATCGGGTACGTTTATTCAATATCTGCAAAGACATAAAAGCTTAATTGATTCCGTTATGTACATTTATCTGACATTATGTTCCAGATATTGGTGGTGTTTAGATATAAAAAAGATGCTATCTATTAATATCATATGACGATTTCCTTAATGGCCCAATATACTCTCTCATGTTTGCAATATCAACGTTAAAATGCGGTGAAACAGATGAAAGAATCCACGAGTTTAATTTTAAGAAATGTGAATCTATAAAAAGTGTGATTTTAAATGTTGGAACAACTAGGCTACTTGGATAACATCGATTCTGAAATACATTCAACGTATATATCAGGATACCTGATGTATATATAGTTCTTCTTCAGAAACATATTTCTATTTAAACACTTCACCACTTCAATTAGATTTTCCATTGATATGGTTTGACTCTTTTTTTTTTACGTAAATCAAGAATCAGACATATGTTTTATAATGTTTATCGTGTTCAAGTTGTGAGCCAAGTACTTCAAAGGCAATTAACGTAACGGTAAATATCATGCCCTATGAACTTTAATCAAATAAAACGAATTACAGTCATCATTCTTTAAACTAGTTATTATTTCAAATGCCTGGGGAGTTGATTCAATAAGTTCTTGCGCCTTGGGTAAATTTGGCACAACTAATACAGTCCCATGGTGGATTTCCACCCCGTGTGTTAGATTACCGAGAAGCGATAGAAAACAACTCCTATCCAAATCACCTATTGAAAAAAAATGGCCCGCGAAATCTTTCGTGTTGATAGTATCAGGTCATTTAACAGGTAGTTTGCCCCGGGTAATTAAAGAAGGTAGCCCGGGGCAGGTGCGTGCTTCAATAGCGGGGTGGTCAGCAAACCGGGGGAGGTGGGTCTCAGCAACTGATCTTATCTCGGGCCCGTACAGGGAGACGGTGGGTGGCGCTCTTAGACCGCCGCTCCTTCATACGCAGCCCTAATTAACTCAGTACCCGTCCAATTCCTCATTAGGAGCTTCGTTTCGCCAAGTCTTTTATACGTTCGTCTTTTAGAAGTTGCCCAAATGGGTTGAGTATAAAAGTACCACCCATTGGTGCTAATCCGAAATGACAGTGATTGGAGTTTGTTTTGTTTGCTTGGATATTGTTGGTAAACTGGCCGAGAGGGCCTGCGGTCATTAAGCTGATTGTTGGGAATCATTTCCTGCCGAGAATGTCAATAGTAACCGACATTTTATTATGTTCAGGTTCACAGTTTGCCACTCAAGAATTTATTTCTTGTTAAGTCTTGTCAAATTCTAAGTTTAAGCAAGAAACCCGTCTAACGCCGACATGGAAAAGCGCCACGAAGGATTACGGCGGATAATTAGTGTTGATATGCTAGGAAATCCTCATCAGTTGTCAGCGATATTCAAACATTTACCCTGGTTACGAAACCTCTCATTTTCTAATGAGGCAATACAGCAATAATATTTGTAACAGTTACTGATAATCGATCTAAATCCCTTTTTATTGAAATACACGCTTATCAGTCCATCTACGAAGCTTGAGGGAACACTTGGGACAAGATGAGATAACTGGGAACATGTCCCGGAGGTAAATCCAAGTATTTGAAGTATCATCGAACGGAAGATGGCTTATACCATATGATTGAAAGCTGTAACACAATTACATGTGAAAACTTCAAGTGGGTGACGTCACAGATAATAGTGAAATAGGGATTTATAGACAATATGACACGGCTGGCGGCTATATGTCTCCGTCCTGGTCAGATCAGCGAGTTTGATATACATAGAGAGGAGATTCCTTTCTATCCGAACCGTCTCTGTCAATACGGTTATAGTTAACGTCTTAAAATGTCTTGGAGAAGCAGCAGTTGTCATTTTGGAACTTTGTTTATTGTCAGATTAAACTTTTGAAAGGTTGAAGTTAATATGAATTATAGAAGGTTAACGCATCATTGTTGACGCGCGTGCAATATGCAAGAAACTTAAGTCAATGTTTTCGTTTAAATGAAATTAGGATTGAAAAGGTGATGGGCATTTTGTACGAGGTTTGACTGTAAATGAACTCAAACTTCAAATAATATTGCAGTAACTGCCAATTCGAGTATTAACGTGTATTTGGAACTTCGCTAACAAAAAGGTGTATAATGGAAATAACCATAGATTTTATACTTAAAATCTAATATAAAACATAATTTTTTTAAACTCTTGTCATGGATTCTAAAATATTGAATGTCTGAAAGTGTTTGAACAACTTGAGCAGGTCCTTTTCACTAAATCTTCAATACATCAATCTACTACATTTGTCTATTCGTTGGTTGACATCACATGCCTAAAATAAATTCTGATGTAGTTTACACGTCTTTATTCTGTAAAACTTATTGGATAGACAGGAAGCAAGTCTTTTCTAATAGGAATGCTTCTCACTACATTCATCAAGTAATATGTGACGTTCACATAATAAAACCTTACTGGTGGCAAAATTATTTCAGCTACATACAATTTATCCTTTTTTGGAACACCACCTATGCCGCAATATTATACGAGGCATTAAACGGCCCAGTATGGATAAAATCGACCGTGTTCGTGAATGAAAGTTTAAACATATTTCCTCTTCCGGGAAAACTCGCTCGATGGTTTCTTCTCTGCAGGATCTAAAGCCATCTGGTACTTGTGCATGTTCTTTTACATGTTCAGACATAACTGCTTTTTAAAATGATGGCGATGATGATGTTCATGGGAGTTACTTGTCCCTAGCCTTTTATAATGGAACTATTTTCCGAACGACTGGTTATTAGCGAAGTGAACTTTAGACGACAGAACATGCGACTATACCGGCTGTTCTCAGACTGTTTTGCAAATGGAGCTTCACTCAACAGTTTCCTTTTATTTGATCACCTTTACGTATATAAGATTTTTTCTAAATAAATGTTAGTTTATGACAAATGCATTTACTTCAGGAAGTCAAGCATATCATTTTAAAACCCGATATTACGTAGTCGTAAAGGAAATTGTCAAGTATCAAGCAAAACATGTTGGTGGCCATTCATATGACACCTTTTATTCATTTGAAGTAGGGAAAAGATTCGCTAAACCGAATATGGTACGTTCTTTTAAGAACTGCTACAAAGGATTTAAAGCATTGTCCTACCCTTGGTAACATATATTTCAGTTTTCATGAGATCCAATTATTTATCCGAGAACGTGCTACTGTCCCTTTAATTCAGCAATATCCTTTTTTGATTTTTACACAGGTTGACTGCGCATTTTTAAAACTGTGACGTGAAACTGCACGACCAAGAAATACATATCAAAAGACTTTTGTATTTCTTTTGAACAGATATGATAGACTCAAGGTTACATTTTGCTATTCAAAATTTCCTTGTAATGTTATTGCTACGACGAATTGTCCCCTAAATGATCATGGAAAGCCTGAGAACCCTTTTTGCGAAGGAATGATAATCCCCAAACAATCACTTATTTCAATATGTAACAGTAACGTGAGAATATGAGTTAATTTTAACTCTAACCTGATTTATAGGAGAAACAACAGCAATAACTAGAAGCGCAAACGTCTTTTTGTAGAGATATATCTTCAAATGGGTCATATTAATCATAACATTGGCACAATATAGTGTTCGTTAGCTTAATCTGGCCTGCGTTCCGGGTTCTATTATTCAGTGACCAGGTGCAGATAAGAGAAGCGACCGAGCGAGGCTGATCCTGCTGGCTGTGTATCAAGCGGGTGAGAGATGGGGGTGAACTAATAACTAGTTACATGTGTGAATTATAGGGAAGCAAACCCCGAGCGGAGAAAATGACTATCTCATTGTGGTCACGATTCACGAGCCGAGGTGTTTTGGATCTGTATGAATCATGTCAAGCAGCCAACTTGATTCCCGGGGTCAAAGCAACAATGCAATTACTACTGCGTCCTTCGGCAAATCAACGGCGTTCACCTGCAAACTAGCTACCTTGTGGTTTTCAGGTGGCTAATTCAAATTCCTTCAATGTACTGACTGCTATAGTACACGGGCTGGTCGACTGAATTGAGTGTGTACGGTACATAGACTTGTACTTCTCAAATGAAGCATTATGTGCGTGAAATGTCCATACCGCGACTATAGGGGGTGCTTGTCAATGAAGCGAGACGGCCAGGTGTTGGGTCGAGTCAATCATAAGGCATTTAGCACTTGACATTACAATACTACTTTCTATACAACTAACTTCAGTCAGCGGGGCGGAGAGCGAACGACTTGAACCGACACTCGTTTTCAGCTTCCAGGTCACAGCCGACGGGCACCTGTCATTCTCTCCCGGCGCTCATCTCGTTTGTTTGATTCCTGTTCAATAGTACCTGTTGTGATACACTACCATACAAATCATCCGCTAAAGCACATTTGGCTTGATGGTTTGTTTATCAGCGGAGTTTATTCACTGACGATAGTAACATGATCACAAACATTCCCACGTGTGCGACACCTTCGCCAGTGAGCCAGCGCTCATAAAGGACCGGGTACATGTGTGGGAACGGAGCTGTTTGAGAAGCGAGCTCAAGCCGCATACATACTCAGTTTATGATTCATAGCCCTTCTTACTAATATCAAAAGTTGACGTGATACATTGTAAACACATCTGGTATAATATTTTCCATCCAGTTTTGAAATATCATACTTGATGATTCTTTGATCCCACGTAAGACTGCACCTTTTCTTTGTTACGGTGAAATTTGTTTACAAGAAAACGCTATCACATGACACAGAGCTGAGAAAACTGTACCATATGCACCGAAATTGTAAAGGCGACGGAGACCCGTGGTAGTCACATCAACTTAGAGTATGAAGGGGCACCTTTACTTATAAGTCGTTGTTGAAAATTGGTTCGTAAAAGGTGTATAAGATTACAAATATAAAAAAATCCACTAACTATTTTTGAAAATAAAACTATTTTAATGTTAACAAATTCAAAACATTTTTAGTCATTATCGAGCTTTCAAGAAAGATGATTATTGATACGTTCGTAAAATCGCTGATATAAAATAAGTATATTGATGCGCACATATAATCATCCCCAATGCAGGACGTATATAAATGTATTGTCGAGATTCAGTAATCATATCCTAATACGGAGTAGCCAAACAGAAGAGGTGTTCATTGATGCGTTAGTATATTGATTAATACAAACAGTATTCATAGTAAATTGTTCGGATGCGCACCTACAATCACTTTTAGTGAAAGTCGTTAAAATACGAATAGCTAATGTAATCCATCAACACTACCATTTGATTGAAGACACTTAATCTAGCTTTTGGATAAAAGCAAAAAATGCATCGTTATTCAATAGTTTCAATATCTCCTCTACTAATTTCTAAGACGAATAGTAGTTCTTATAGTTAAATGCTATTGAGCAACATATTTACATACTAAATGAATCTCATTATATTATCCGGAAATCTCATTATGGAATAATCGTGAACTTTTTTATTTAAAAAACAACATTTAAAAAATAAATTCTAAAAGGTTCTCATTACATCGATCTGCTTTAACAAGAAATAAAATGCACATTGAACCAAGTAGTGTTTGATAAGTTTTTATTGTTTGATGAGACAAAAATGATAATTTTTAAACATGTTTTTAGAATTGTGAGACGAAAAAAATATATTCTCACTTGTAATGAATTTGATAAATAAAAAACCAGGCATACATTTCGTTGTACATGATTGATACGTCACGTCATAATGTCGTTGGCATTCCGGGCATATATTTCATTGTACAAAATTAATACGTCAGAACATAACGTACTTGCGTAAGTTAGAATTCAATACTGAGGAATGTCACTTTATGAGGATAAAAGATGAATAAAATATTTCTGAGCATGTTGACAATGAAAGGTTTGATGCTCCGTGTTACCCGGTAACTAGCATGCATTTACACCTTGTACAGCTTACCATTCAAATTGGGATCATCCATTTAACAGGCTTTCATCGAATGTGAAGCAAGCACTTAGGGTAGGCTGGGTAATGGCTTTAAGACTTATTATGGCTTTTAGTGTGGCTTCAAGAGGGTCTGGAGTGAAAGTTGATCTTTAACCAATTTTGAACGTTATTCTACTAGATGGGTTACGGTTCTTGAGAGGGATCAGTACTCTTTACCTTTGTTAGGGGGATTTGCTTTCCATGTCGAGTATTTGCTACGGGTAGCATCACATGTAAGCCTTATTTCTATCTCGTTTATGTTTGGTGACTCAACTGCGTATCTTTATTAAATAAAATGAGTTTACCCTTACAGGTAATGATATTTTACCCGTTTTCATTTTTTGTTAATACTAGTTTTCAATTTAAAGAGAAATGGAAATACAAATTTGCAGTGTTTAACCGAGATGACTTTTTGCACAATTGCATATTTGCTGATATCATGTAACAAAACAATAAAATTCACTTATATAGTAAGTACAAAAATGGAAACTTCTCGTGTTTTCTGATATAAAGTATATACTACAATTTCATATATATCACCGACAATAACGTATTTATACAAAGGTTATTTTGGAAATAATAAACAGACAATGACGTATATATATACAATGATTATTTTGGTAATGATAAACAGCACTCGGTGTTAGAAAAATCGAACTGAAGGATGTGTCAATTTCATAAAGTATTATTGAAAATATTACTCTATAATGAAATTATTTTCGTTAAATCGTGTAAGGTTCTTTTTAAAAATGCAATCACTTTTCTGAGGTGAAATCGTTGTAAAAATAGATTAAGTATTTAAAAATCAATAATAAAGTTATCTTGTTTCCATTCAGCCTTATTACAAACACGTACACAACATGATGTTTTCTTACATTTGCTATAAATCATTCTTTGATTTCTTCAACAGTCATCATTTTGACACAAGGTTTGACAAATAATTAAAAACAGTTGGATTATGATAATTTGGCATGTATTCGTAAATCTGCCATTTTTCTTCCAATATAGTGGTTATCAACGGAAATGCATAAGATATTTATATACCTATAAGCACATAGACGTCGCCTTACCTTTCAAACCGTGCACTCCTGACGACTGCTGCTTTGACTGCCTATTTCAAAACCTCGTCTGACTTTCATCACCAAAGTGTGAAAAGTGACACTCGATTTATCTTCCAAGTATAGGCACATTCAATTGTTCTTTTTATTTCAGTGTATTGGAACATACAATTCCGTCCTACAATTGTTGACGTTGTCTTAAGCGATGGTTCTTTCTGTTAACGCTGTCTTCTCGAAAGCCTAAGTCGCTACATTCTTTCAACCCAACTTTCTTTTTTGTAAATAAGTGCGCGATTTCTAAAGTATACGCTATCTGAGCCGGATTGTAGCTGGCCACCTGTGTATATATGCGATTGTTTGAGGCCGGCTTCCAACCATACCTTCCCTGGGCTTGTAACGTCTCTATGTAGACACCACGGGCTGATCAGCTGCGCAAATTATCACAAGTCCTCTTACTTTAGCTTTGTCATACAGCACTGTTGCCAGAAACTTACTACACACTTTGGCCGCTATATGCAAACCGAGCTGGAAACAAACATAGCTGAATGTTACAGGAAGAACCCATCTCCCTCGACGTTTCAAAGATTTACGTTTTTATCCCTTAAAGATAGTTTTTTTAATTCTGGCATTTTTATGATTTTTAGATGTTTTAGATAATTGTTATAATTGTCTATGCAGCATTTTCCGAATTTAGGCTGTTTGTGTTTGGAAAATAAATATTAAATATGAAAATAAGATGATTTCGGGAAGTTATTTTCCTTTTTTTCCATTTTGGGATTTCATAAAAAGAATTTCATTCACCTTGGACTATCAAACGTCAATGTTATTTTGTAGGCATGTTTGCTCTACATCTTAGAGAATACACGCGATAAGACTTTCCACAAGTGCGCTAAATTTGCTTCGAACACTTGTCATTGTAGAAACAGCGAATTAGCACCTAAAAAAAGAACATGTTTAAGAATCAAGGTATAAGGCGGTTTTATTTGAATGTAATGACCACAATTAACAGAAACGAACGGTGTCAGACAACTTCCTTGGCGAACCCCCACCTGTACAATAAATTTAAAGTGTGACTCATTTATGACTCTGCATCTGTTATTCAGTGTGCTGATTTGAACTGCATATTCAAAATTTCATTGCTTTCTTTCGTTGATAAGCTCCCATTCAAGAAATTGGTGTTATTAAACGTTCGCAGGTGTTGAAGCACTTAAAGAAAATAGTTATTCTCATTTTCGTATTTTTTGTTGAACCTTTATTGATGTGAACTCTTCTTAATTGGATGTTATTAATTCTTAATCAATTATATTTTGATATGGCTCAACATGCATTCATAATTTAGAAAAATAAGATCTCTGAACTTTTTGATAGTTATATGAAAAGTTACAGATGTATAAATTCACGGCCCTCGCAATCTTGATTAATGATATGTGCTTTTCTAATGCAAACATTTCATCTATCGCCAATGAAAGCATACACGGCTGAAAGCGGAGAGAACAAGTTGACGTATAAAATACAATAAATGTGTATGAGCGTTAAGCGAAAATGCCGGTAGGGGGAGCTCACAGCACTAAATTGCTTTCGCTTCGCCTCAATTGCTGTTAATTAGGGGTAATTCCGCCGTGATTTCCTCTCGCTCATAGATAACAACAGTTTAATAGATAGTGTGTACATTTCTTTGGGAGTGATCTACATTTTGCCTTTGATAAACGTGTTGGCAGATTGGTATCTAGAAAATTACTTTATGCTCTCAAACGTTTGAAGGGACAAAATTGCTTAATCAAGCAGGGGGGTGCCTCTCACCTGTCCAATCTACGCACAGGTGGGCTAAATAGTTTTACCTGCACCCTACGGCATTGTATCACCTGTAGAGAAAACAAACAAGGTCATGACTGTTTTTAATAAAAAAAATATGATAGTATATCTTGAGTGCTGTAAGGGAAAATATTGACACGGTTGAACTGGCACTTGTTGACAAACATTCATGCAATGATTATAACACTAGATATTATCGCTTTATTCAACTTGAACTACTTCTTGTGAACTGAATTGATTTTTTAAAATATCATTGTTCATATGTGAAAAGTTAATAACTGATGATCATTTTAGCTTCGGGGGCTAGTGTCAGTTATTAAACAGGCGTTTATTTGGATTATAAATCTAGTTTCACATGGAAAATAGTTTTGAAACAATATTTTTGTTGAATATCGTAAACCGGGATCACAAGTCAAAATATCCCTTTGGTGTAATACATGAAGTTGCTACTCATCAGTTTTGTGATAGCATGAAAACCGATCAGATCAAAGATATAATAGAATTACCTAGAATGGAAGAGGTTATGTTTTTCTGAAATCATCATTTTTCTGAAAGTATCTTTGTTTGACAACTTGTATATATGATCAAGGGTATATGAATTGCGACAAATCTTATCATTTGTTCTATTTTATGTATAACATCAGGCATCAATTGTACCAAATACATAATCAAAACAAATGGTAAGTAGCATTAATATATGAAGAAAAACGACATATGAGAAAAGTATGTAATTATATTGGTAATATTTATAGTTGAATTGGATCTATACTCATTTTTGTAACTTTTGGCTAATGTTGACTTAATCACTTAAGATAAATGTTACGATTACTGATAATTGGGTTGAGTAATGATATGTTTCACCCTGCCCATATTATACATTTGGCAACAACTAATATTCATTGAGGAAATAAAATCAAACTAATTTCTATAAAAAAAACACTGGCAACTGGCCGTTTAGAATATATATCGCATGAATTTCTCTATCTGATTTCATTCCTCCCCCGTTTACTTACTTCCTGACCACTTCTCCACCGTCTCCTGATTGCTTCCTCAGCAACTTCACAAACTATGAATACCCTGTCCCGACACAGGAGATATCATAAACATATACATAAACAGCTAGATACGTTCCGTAGGTTCAAGCCATCCCTCCTTCCCTTATTAAACTGCTCTGTTACACCCAAACTCTTTGTGGTTAACAACCCGCGACAACGATAAACGTACATTTCATCCTCTTCTATGGAAGAGATAATCAAAATGTCATTTCGAATGTTAATTCATTTTAATGTGAGCCTCTGAATGAAAAATAAGTTTTAATGGACGTTTATCTGTGTAGATATAGGAATGTCGCTGTGCTGTATATAGCTATGTACGACTGATAAGCCTGCTGAGTGATAGGCACGAAATAGAGATGAATAGACAACTTATTTCAATGTTAATGACGACGATATTTGGTTATAAATAACGACGTTTGGTTTTCTGTTTGATAAGGCTATTTTCGATTTAAGTTCAGGACGATTTCATCAACATGATGGCGGTTGTTGATTGAATATGGTATGTGATGCATAATGGACGATTTAATCTCTTCTTTATGCAATCGAAACTGAATGCTTATGTACATAGACGTCTATCTTAATTTCATTAATGATATGTGTGCTAAGTTTGGATGAAACTGTGCAAAAATGTAAGTAAAAGATAACAAATAATTCAATTCTATAACTATACAATTTTGATATGTTACTCACCTTTCCTAACCAAATCCGGAATCTTTTTTCAGGTGAGTCTAATTTAGCATTCGTTAACAATCTATAAGTATCGATTTTGACAAGTAAATATACGAGTGTTGTAAACGATAATGTGTACCAACATTATGTGAAGGATGAAAGAAAATTCTTAAATGAAAATGAAAAGCGCCCTTAATAGAACCTACATAACCAGGCGATAGCTATTTTGTGAAAGACGTTTATGTACAAGACATCGCTGATATATGCTTTAAGCTTGTGGAAAGAAAGAATTATTCAACACAGACCCCCGAAAGAGTGAGGTGATGAGGGGGGAGGGGGATTGGGGGAGGCGTTCTGAAGTGAGGATGTTTTACACTAATTGCAATGTTTGCTTTACGACACTGTTATGGTCGTGTTTCTGGAGTAATAAGAGCCCTTTCGTACAGAAATAATTTACGTCTTTCAAGTAGGCATCGCTTACTCGCTGCAGAGAGCTACTGAGCTGATCCATTACGGATCGATCCTTAAACGGCCACCTGGGAACTCCGCTACAGTGCAATCTGCGATGACATTTCATTCTGCCAGTCTTTGAAATATGATATCAGGCTTTTAAGACACTAGTACATTAAGTTTGTCGTTACTATCTTGAAAACCCATAAACATCAGCATCGAGTTCCAACCCGTATTGTGCCCGAGTCCAGCAGTGTATTTATGACAATGTTATGAGCCTGGCTCTGTCATGGTTTCCACTGAGACGATGATACCGAAACGGTAAACGAAGCCTCTAGTATCGCTCTCTCAGTCCCGGGGACAGATAATGTTTTAAAAACAAATCGAATCAAGTAAACAGAAGTTAGTATTATCCCTTCAGTCGGAAACATACTTCAATGTCCAGTTTCATATTATATATGTTAATTTTTAGGATTAAAAATGTTCTTTTTGAATTAAACGCGATCATACGATAATTTAGATCACCCTTTGTTTCAAATGATATACGTAAATTCTTATGATTTAAAATTTCCTTATTGGATTTAAAGCGCCATGCGATAGTCTAGATCATCCCATGTTACAATTAATATATGTTAATTCTTGTGATTAATAATGTTCTTATTAAATTGAAAGCGATCATGCGATAGTCTAGATCACCCAATGTTTCATATGATGTACGTAAATTTTGTGTCTAAAAATATTTATTGAATTTGAAGCTCCCATGTCCATGTTACAAATGATATACGTTGAATCTTATGATTTAAGTTTTCCTTATTGAATTAAAAGCAACGATAGTCTGGATCACCCCCAGGCTGACTGTCTGGCCCCGGGGGTCGGGTTGCTGTGTCGGGTGTGAGACCCCACCGGTTGGGCTACAGAGACGTAGATTATGTTCCATTTAGGAATTGATAAACATAATTCATGTAAGAGGAACCGGCGATAGGTGCGACGTGTTTGATGTGAGATTCTGGTTTGTGAAGCGTCCATATCTCCTTGTGGTGATAACCTACTGATTCCACTCGTAGTCGAAAACCTCATCTTGTAATTATAATGTATAGGATATTATCGTTGGTGTAATATTTCAACGTAAAACATACATTCACATGATGAAACGAATGTCTTGATAGCATTTCTGGAGACGTATTGAAATACAGAATGTACTAATGATATATTTTATTCCCTTAACCTTTGCCTATAGTATAAATGTACTTCATATGATCCTCGATGGTAATGTCCATATGGTATATTTTTAAAATGGAATTATATTATATATTTTGTGTGAATCAAGCTATATCGATTACATATTTTACCATGTATAGCATCAGTCTGATAAAGCATGTAACAGAGATCAATAAGCCGTCACTGATGTCATGATATAGAACTTACTTCACTGAAAAATTATTGATAAGTGAATTCAGGAGTAAAATGTTCATCGAACATTCGACTTTTGCAGAATGTTCTGTGTATGACATTTATAGTGCCTTCTTGAGGGAGTAAACTATCTTGGCATATTTGCGAACTTTGACTAGTTTTTATGAAGGTGACAGGCATTTAAGTGAGATTCGCTAGTATTTTTAATTAAGTACAGTGAAGTTGTGGTTCCAAAAACACTATGAATGAGAATGATGGCGATATTAGTGATGGTAAGAGGTGCCTTACAACATAATATGATAGTTAAAATAATTATAGAAAGGGGACTAAAGTTTTTGGCAGTAAGTGTAAGTAAGGTAAAAGGTGTTTATGGAACTTAATATTGGCTTTATCAAATTTTCTGGAAGTGACTTTCAAAGTGATGGTTCTGATACAGACAAGTATCCTTGCTAGTCTGTTAGTATGAATGCCAGTATGAATTTGTGTTCTTTATCGATGAAACAGAGGCGTTTTCGGTTTGTGGACTGAAATTCATTGTTTCAGAAAAGATCAGAATATTGTTTTTTATTGACAATTCTTAACCGTGTGGGTGATCAATGGTGCGATTGTGATATTAGTACGTAAAAGTATGTAATGCATCGAGTTTCTGAAATTTTAACCTCATTCCGAAAATTTTAAAATGCAGTTATTTATCCATTTCCTCATATATACTATTCAACGTCATAACTCCAATTATACTTTATCCTCATTCATAAGCTCAACAGGATTTCCAACCATCCAATCAGAATCCAGTGTCATATTGACCCAATCGTCGCGTTCTAGGCTACGAATACACATGACACGGACATTTGCTGATAAAATATTTGTTAATGTGTTTTCGAAAATATTGTCTTAACCCTTTCATTCCCAAGAAAAAAGTAACAAAACAGTATTCGTGTCTGATTCCTTGCTTGTAGGAGTGAAAGGGTTAAAATCAATTCAGTTGCCCGTGCTTGGTTATTTACGAAACGATGGCGAAATAATACTTAAAGCGAGATGACGTTAGAGTAAAGGTGAAGGTCATCTAAGCTTCGGTCATGCGGCTCAATAAACATGTCCACGAGTTGCATTTTATGCCTTCTTCATGGCGTGAGTTTTGAACAGGGTAATTCGGGAGGGTAGACATCTTGCTTCAAGCCGAGGCAATTTGCTGTAAATGTTATAGGCTCCCTTTAATCTTCTACAAGTTATTTTGCCCGCATTAAGAGAACGGCATATACGTCAAGAGATGATTGAAGTGTACACTAAACTTCGCCACTTGACATCCGTTCATTGGTTCCAGAAACACCGGCGGTGGGACCGTAAAGAAGTTTCCCAGTTTAAGCACAGAGATAAATCAAAAGAGTTTGGACGGTTTTGGAAGGATGTGTAATCTGTAAATACCCCTCCTCTTTGAGGTATTAACTTGTTGGGTTACAATATTGCTGTTCTAAACGGATGAATCACGGGCACATTTTGTTGATATATATTACTATTATTTATATGATTTGTTAAAGGGGGATGATGCAATATGCGTCATTCTTTTCGAATATGAATATAAAAAGAAAGGTTTTCTGAATGCGTATAAACACTTTTTCACTCTGTCCCTAAGAACTGTAGAGTCTACAAAAGCATTAAAACTATCGCATTCAGAGCGAACTTACTTTCCCTTAACTTAATGACACGTTGATTGCCATTATAACTCTCTATAACTCTCGGTAATGATTTTCATCTGATTACGATTGTGATGATAGTTTAGGTGACGACGGCAACGCAAATTAAGAAAAATTGTCATTTTCAATAATGATACATTATTCCTAAAGGAATTATACATTTCATGCCGCTATACAAAATATGTCGGTGCCTCTCGTTATAGGTGCTCATTTATACAGGTAGGTTGACTGAATGCAGTGTGGATGAAGTGCCCTACACAGGGAAACAGTATATGACCAAGACATATAACCTTTGGCGTCTCAACCGGGATTCAAACTTGACCATTTGGTGTAAGAGACGTTACCACAACACCACTGTGCTCACATTATTGCTTCTGTTGACGGGGTCTGAACAGTGATAATCCAAATAGTTTAGGTATAATCTCTCTGATTTAAATCAATGTGTGTAATTGTTCATGCGGCTCATGAGAATGACCAAGATGACGAGTATATTTTGATGAAAGTCGTATGTTGATGCTAATGATGCTGAACAGAGGAAGATGGAGTAACATGACGTAAGCTGAAGGCGAAGATGAAGATTATATTTATTTGAAGATCAAATTTGAATTAACACATTGAAAGTTATACAGTGAGAGACTAACTTCACATGGTTGAAGAATATATACGTCAGAGTTCTTCCTGTACCGAGTACGGCACTCTTGTCGCATCTGTTGGTGGGGTTCTTAAGGTTTATTTATCATCAAGACTGATATACTCGGAATAACTTAAAGCAAGGAGCAGATGCACCATTCGTAAAAACAATTAGCCAAGTAGAAAAACGGAAAAAATTCCAAGATGGGGTTTGATAATTATCAAAAATATGTTTATGCGAGGTTCAGTTGTTGCACCGGTGTTTTACTAATCAGGCGAACAGAATATCAAAAGCCGTACTATTAAGCGGAAAACTAGAAAGCACACTCAAGATACTAAGCATGTGCAATGTCAAGAGATAGCGTCATTGATCGACGGAACTGGTGGAGAGTTGGTTTGATGAAGAACAGGGAGGGGTTATGGAGAGAAAAAGGGAAAAGGCTCGGATATACTTGAAGGTGAATTATTAAGACCAAATTATAAGGTTTCTAGAATTAACGAAATTAACAGAAGGACGGGAGCTATCGGTGGATAAGGACATTCTCGTAAACGTCTAGTCGCTTAAACTCTTGGTAAAGGCAACGTTTATTAAAGTTGTATCGCATTGCCGTATCAATGCAAATGGTATTGATTTCTTGTGAATGACGTTGTTTCATCTTCTTAATTAGAAAAATGTTGTTTTCTTTTTACTAAATTGAATAGTATATATCTATCGTGCAATATAAATTTTTCAAGTAATGGTGTATTCACGCTGTGATTTAAATGAAAGATTGCAGTTAAACGAAATATACCTTTTAGGGAATATGCCTAAAGTTCAGCAACAGATCACTCCCATCACACAAAAGTTGCGTTAAGATAAGGTAAAGAATAAAGAAACATAAATACAAGTTATAAGTTCAGATTTGCGTTACGGAAACACTACACGTTTTCATCGTGAGGTGGCACATGAAATATGATATTCCTTGGATTTTTTCAAACTGACACACGTAGCGCAATCAACATACTTCAACAACGAAAAATACTTTTATCTTACATCAATGTCAAATATAAACTGAAGTTGAATGTAATCATCCAAATCTAGACATAATGGAGTCCGTTACAGGGACTTCAACTGTTAAAACTACTGGGCTGTAAAATACTGATGGTTATCAAGTTTTCATGTCTATATCAACGAGTAGTATTCTAGTGACAAATACATGTGATAAACTGAGTCGGGCTTATCAGATAATACTGCTATCTTATGTCTCTTTAAACTGAACAATTCGTTCTTGTGTGACTCGGTGGTTCCGATTTAAAGTGCACGTATCTTCACAATAAAAAATGTTTGATATCTGTGATGGTTTAGGTGATTTTCAAAAATGTTCTGAAAATCCGTGTATTTAGAAATAATACATTTATATCCTAGTAAAAAATGATTAAGTGATGTGGAGTTGAAATAAGGCCAACAAAGATGAGTCCTTGAGATGTTGTTAAAACGAGTAGTGAAGAAGGCAAAATAGCAATTAAACTTTAAACTTTAAATGTTAAGCTAAAGTTACTTAGAATGAAAAGAAAATGTTGACTTTTATCTATTCAATCTTAAAGAGTTTGCATACAAACCACTAAAACCATTAAACATTTTTAAAAATACCAAAACAACCAAACTCAGCTATGGAATATAAACATGTTGACGGTATTAAGTAAAGCGCACTTGAACATTGAAACATCATTCACACCTGCGAGGTAACTAATTCGGCTTCAAGCCGACACCCTGGTGTGAAGCGAACAAGTGAGTAAGTCAAGGGTACGTGCAAGTGAACACCTGCTCCTCGCTGACAAGATACCCCTGGTCGAGCAGTCGAGCAAGAAGCAGATGAGTCCTCTTCAATGAATGCTTCGTCAACGTGAACGTAGAGGGAGGTCTCATTGTTCCTCCTTGTACCACAAGCCTCCCATTTCAAAGGGAACATCGCCGTCTCCCTCCCTGTCTGGAAAATCATTTGGCCATGCCTATTGCTTGTGGAGGCAGAGAGAATGAGTCGATCATGTTTTATGCAGTATGGTGAGGATCAGTTTTCCTGACTCCCACACAAAGGGAAGATTATTTATGTTCTGTATGGATGTGGGTATATTTTAAAGCTCATACAGGTGAAAAGATTGACGCTTGTACATGTAGAAGTGACCGAAGCTTGTAGAGATTGAGATATTGAATCATCTACTGATAAAATGACTTACGTTTGTACATGCAAAGAGGTTAACACTTGTACTGAGGGAGATTGAGGGAGGAAGTACACAGATGAAACAAGTAGGAGGATTGAAGCTTGTAAAAGCAGAGGGATTGAATGACTGTCAAGTTGAAAGATTTAAGTATGTACAAGTAGATAGATTGAAGGTAGTTAAACTTAAAAGATTAAAGCATGTACAAACACAAGGATTGAATGTCGGTCAAGTTGAAAGATTAAAGTTTGTAAAGGCAGAAATAGTGAAGCACGGTCAAGTTAAAATATAAAACATGTTCACTTGTTCAGGTAGAAAGATTAAAGGTCGGTCAAGTTGAAGGTTTAAAGCTGTACAGGGAAAAAGATTGAAGGTCTGTCAAATTGCAAGATAAAAGCCCATAAAAACCAGTAGGATTGAAGCTCAGTCAAGTTGAGGATTAAAGTATGTAAAAGCAGTAGGATTGAAGCTCAGTCAAGTTGAGGATTAAAGTATGTAAAAGCAGTAGGATTGAAGCTCAGTCAAGTTGAGGATTAAAGTATGTAAAAGCAGTAGGATTGAAGCTCAGTCAAGTTGAGGATTAAAGTATGTAAAAGCAGTAGGATTGAAGCTCAGTCAAGTTGAGGATTAAAGTATGTAAAAGCAGTAGGATTGAAGCTCAGTCAAGTTGAGGATTAAAGTATGTAAAAGCAGTAGGATTGAAGCTCAGTCAAGTTGAGGATTAAAGTATGTAAAAGCAGTAGGATTGAAGCTCAGTCAAGTTGAGGATTAAAGTATGTAAAAGCAGTAGGATTGAAGCTCAGTCAAGTTGAGGATTAAAGTATGTAAAAGCAGTAGGATTGAAGCTCAGTCACGTTGAAATATTACAGCATGTACAGGCAGAATAAGAGATAGTATTGATCCATGCACAAGTAGACAGTTTATTTGTGTGTGTTATGATTTTTTTTCTGGTAGAAGGGACTCAAATTTGTAAATGTAGAAGAATTAATCATAATATATACATATGTTTCTTAGTATAGGTAAAGGTCATGTTCATTAGTAGATTGTAGAAGAATGTTTGAAGTTAAAACATAGCTGACCCGGTTTTATAGAAAGACTGAAAAAGGAATGAAGTTTGGTCACATTGAAAGTCTAACGGTTGTATAAACCCATCTGACTATAGATGCCTTGATATCTCAACGTGACGGATATTCAGTCCTCCTAACTGGTTATAAGGTAATAAGACTGAAGCTTGAAATATGTACGTGATGCAGAGCTGGATACTGTACATGTTGATAGTTTTGCCTTGATTGATATGAGGGCATTGAAGGAGCTATGCGGATACCAATCTCATGAGTAAGCAAGAAAGCTATATGACACATCTTTTAAAGATGTTTTGTGCCTTGGCCATCTTCAATGTATATATCCAATATATCTAAAGCCCGGAGTATTTAATGAGCAGATTTCCTTACCATTACTGATTCTCATTATCAAACGATATGAGTTCCAGTAGGTTTTAAGTGGTTAAAACAAATTCGAGCTGATAACGAGTCCTGCTTCATGGCCTTGTAAAAAAACTAGCTGAGGGCTTCATGTAGCGAGTCTACTAAACGCTTTAAGAAACAACATAACATGAATGAAATACAGTAATTGAACCTTTTAATTTCATGCATTTTTAGTAAAAATGATTTTTTTATGAACGTTTTCTACTTTTTCGATTTAAAATAATATATGTTTCAACACATGGCGCTTTCATATTTGACCTTCCAGTCCGCCATTTTTGTTATTGTCATTCTAAATCACCGCAGATGTACCATAAACAAACTAAGAAGAACCTCCATTTGGAATGAAGGAGGAAGTGTCATTTTCCGTTACTAGTATATCCTTACCTTTTGTATCATTAAAACCAACAATTCATTAAATTAATATTAATTTTGATTCCATTGGGAAGATGAACTATTTTACCCAAGAGTTGAGGAATAGCTAATACACTGTCCCGAGATGACCTCACTATATCCCAAGTAACACATCTCCACTCGCAACGTGTTACCAGCTCCATGCATCAAATGACACAGCGACGGGGTAATATTTACAGGGACATTTTCCACATATTTCTTTGCGAGTATCTGCTCTTTTTAACATTATAAACATCCTTTTATTTCTGTTTATCATATTTAATCAGTAAATCTCATTTAATCTACAATTGCCGGAAGCGTATAACAAGAATGAGTAATGTCTTTAAAAAACATTTTCCTTCTACGAATATACTGCTGCTATAAAAGATAACATTATTATTGAATTGTACAAAGGTTTTGATTGTTCTACCTGCCTTATTACATTTTTATTCCGTTTGTAGTGCATTATACGGGAAGATCACGGTCCATCGATTACATTGACATATAGCACCCTGGCGAAAAAATGATAGAACTCCATTTATTACAAAACTATAAAAGGCACAGTGATTTGTATAGGATACATGTAAACAAGTGGCATCAATTATGTTAAACATCTTAGTTCATTTAGTTCACCAAAATTGCAATTTGACCTTAAACTTTGGATAGACTTCGAGTATATGTAGATGACTTGGAAGGCTCTTTCTTCTTCACTCGATTCTTTAACTTCTCATGTTAGATTGCATCTTCTGTCAACTTCCCACATCGATGAAGCTAATTTACACCTTTAGGTTAGTCCATAAATTCATATCATTCCTTCCCTCCCAATATTTTTTCCACAATCATTCCCTGGGTCCATGTATCAAAACGACTCAAGGGATGAGGCACATTCACCTTAATCACTTCGCGTCCATATACTCCATGCCTCAATTCCAACCTACAACCAACATTCCTCTCCATCTACCGCAATGGTACAGTCACACCATGCAATTCTCGCCCGATGAATTATCGCACCCCTTTCCCATCTACCCAAAAACCTCCACATTTACAATTACGTCCCCTGGTAATGAAACACATTCATCCAATCACTTCTCTTCCCGTGCATTCATTCACAACCTCCCTTCCAAACCAACCACACCCATGCACCTTGACGCCCCCTGGTGATGAAACATATTCATCCAATCACTTCATCCCCGTCCAATCATTCAATCCCTTAACCCTCATCTACCACCCTCAATCCTACCATATACCATGACGTCCCCTGGTGATGAAGCACATTCATACAATCAATTCTCAACCCTTCCATTCATTCACAACCTTCTTTCCAATCTACCACTCACAATCCTCCACATGTACCATGACGTCCCCTGGTGATGAAGCACATTCATCCAATCACTTCTCTTCCCGTCTATTCATTCCATCCCTTACACCTCAACTACCACCCACAATCCTCCCAAGTACAATGACGTCCTCTGGTGATGAAGCACACTCATCCAATCACTTCATCGCCGTCCAATCAGTCCATCCCTTACCCCTCAACTACCACCCATTATCCTCCCAAGTACTATTACGTCCCCTGGTGATGAAGCACATTCCATTCATTCACAACCTAGCTTCCCATCTACAACCAACAATCTCCCAATTTATAATGACGTCTCCTGGTGATGAAGTACATTCATCCAATCACTTCTCTTTCCGTCCAATCATTCCATCCGTTACTCGTCATCCACCACCTACAATCCTCCATGTCCCATGTCCACGGGTGATGAGGCACATAGCGCTGTCACTGTAACAGGTGCTCGCCAACCAGCTAACAGTGCTCGGTTTGACACAATCCACACCTGCAGCGGCACGCATTCGCTATCACTCTGTCATTAACACCCATCTACCGTGTGACTTCCGACACATGAAAGACTGGTCTCTATGCTAATACGACTATAACTTGTCTTCTGTCATTACTCGAGCACAGACCATTATACCGTAGTTACACATGTTGCATAGGTTACCGACTTCAACATATATGTAAATGAGAATATAATAAACTGTTTTGATGATGACATCTGGAGCAATAGATGCATTCTTGAAACGTTTTGTTTAATTTCTCGTTCAACATATTTTGACAATTATAAAACGAATTTCTTTAACTAGGAAAGTTTACATAATCAAACCAATATAACAAACAAGTTGCTTCACGCTCATCTTCTGGTTCATATCAAAATTGTTGAGGTGATATAACGGTACAACTCTTGACCTTTTTTGGTTTTGAAGCGACCAATCACAAGAGTTTGCTTACGTCCACGTGGTTAGAATATCAGACATTTCCTTGTGTAGTACAAATACGCCAACTTATATCCTGTTTCAACAGCATCAGTATCTTTGTAAACAAGTCATATGACAAATGTCGATGCATAGAGAATACTTCAGCAAGTTAAGTTTGGATATAAAGAAATATGAAACCAGTTAGTGATTGGTATCTTACGAGAGAAAGCGACAGCATGCTTACTCTTATATTGGTTTTCTTGCTCCAAGATATATTGCAAGTTTATTCTAAGATACATTGTCTAAAGTAAAACCTATAAATCCCTATTCTCTTGCATGATTTTACACCTAAGTGTCAAGAATGTGTATGATTAATGCAAAATGCGATACGGAGAGACTGAAGAAAGGGTAAACAGACCAAGGCTCAATACAATTTGTATATATCTATAAGATCCTAATAGTGCTAATGTGCACCTATTGCGGTACGCATCGCTCACGGAGACACATAGCGTTGCGTAGGGGCTGTATCGTCAACGCAAGTATGTCGCGTGAAAAATCATCCGGTTTTTTGGTGTCACAGTAACACCTGCAGTGGTCAAACCGACGAGTCGTTGAAACAAGCGCCCATAAATCTCTGTCCTTGTTTAAAATAGCCGGGAAGCGAAAGGTAAATCTTCTCCTTTGTAAACGATTATCGTGGACTTACCTGACAGCGTGGAACGGAAACATTTCTTCAGCGGTCCTCAACACGATCAAGTCGGGCAGATTAATTCCTGATTGTTCTATTACTTCTTGATGAATGTGTTCAATCCTTTAAATAGAGATCGTGATATGGTTAAGGAATGTAGACTGGTTTTGTTTGCATGTGTACATAAGCAACTTTTAAATAATTATTAAGTTAACTTCCCAAAACAGATGTTTCATATGCATACTAACTTATTATTATCACTATATATAACTTATAACTTAAATTAGTGTCAAAATTTTGCGATGGTTTTGTAAAATCTACTATTACTGTGTAAAATTGAATATTTTACTATACAGAAACTGCAGGACTAGGAATTGAACAGAAATAAAGTTCCGTTGTTTTGAAAAACAAATCATACGTCGAGTAAATTTTAATCTATGGATCAGGCATTGTGATGTGATGCTACTATGTTTTATTCATCGTATAAGTATATTGTATTCAGTATATACATATTAAGATAGGGACCATTAAAATACAAAATGTTAACATTTATTTTGCATTATATAGGAAAGTAGAGTAATGCATAAAGATAACAAAGCTGTGGGACGCCAAATGACACCAAATACTATTTTCTCACCCTGACAGTTGCAAATCAGGTGTGGTGATTATATGACAAAATTTACCTGCTCCTGAAACTCATTATAATAGTTCTCATCACATTTTATTTTTGATAAAGCGAGCCAGCATTTGTCTGACTATCAAGGTTCTTTGACAAAATACAGACTCCATCGAATGCCCTATGGTTAACAGAAACTATAAAATGTCTACAGTTCCGTGCTGTCACCCTACTGTGTGAGTTTATTTCTTTTAAAGCCATACGATTAACCTAAAAGACGGCTGAATGCTCATATAAATAAAGGGCAAAAACCGCATCCCATCATCGTTATGAATAGAGTCGTATTTCCATCCAGGTGTGTTGGATTGCCTCGTTAATATCTACCTGAAACCTATCCCACCAGGTAAAAACTAAGGTGAGAGCGACAAATTAGTTATAAAGCTAACTGATCCCTCTCTTATATGGGCGTGTTTTATTACATCAGATGATGCGTCCTCTTCAGAAGAAGCAGACTGTCACTAACAGATGAACAGGAATACAACAATCTAGTTATATAACTGACTGTAATGGCATACTTCCTGTAAATTGTGTCTTTTCAGACTTTTCAAGTTGACATGCCGTATTATTTCGACTTAAAGTGAAGAAAGTGATGAATATATGTTCTTCCTACATTAAAGATCAGTATCCGCATCGAGTAGGACCATCGTAGCATCCGATCGATTTCAGGAGAAATAGTTTCTTTTTGGTCACCTGTTTCCGATAGTTTGTGGCTCATTTCTTATGCTATAAGTGAATGTGTCGGAACCAAAGAACTGCTCTTGTTCCACCAGAGGTTAGATCAGAATGTTATGACTTGAGTTACCTCCTTGAAGAGTGAATTTGACTACAGTAGCCACAAACCTTTCCTCTGCATATACAGTTTGTATCCCAATGAGGCGACGTTCAACCAAGTTCCCCGTACATACCGGTAGTAAATCACTTTATTCAGAATTGAAGGCCATATGGCCAAGAATACAACAACAGATGTTATATACATAAATGATATGGTGTGTAGAGTATATGAAATAGTAATTATGTTAACGTAGGCTCAGCTTTAGAAATATACACATCTTCTTAAGAACAGTTGTATTTTGTACCCTCATAAGAGCTTGGAATTTAACAGCAGAAGGTGGGCTGTAATAAAAGACTGGAATATATTTAGATCTGTATTGTTTATAGAATGGACATATAAGTAAAAGATGATATTCATCGTCACACAGTCCCAAAGCACCGGTAGTTGTAGTTCTGATAAACTCATCTTTGTACCACACCTGCGTTGGTTTCATACTACCATGTCTGAAGATAAGCGTAGTACGTAGTCGAACCAAACTCAAAAGGTATCTCACAAAGTGGCCTAATCTGCACATAACAAATCCGATTTATCCATTCCGACTGAAAAACGTCCAGGCCAGATGTTGCTGGAATCAGTTTCTAATCGCCCCTGGTCCCAGGATGATCGTGGGTGTGAGCGCTAAGGTGAACCCGCGAACAGTGTGAACTACCAGACGATATTTGCAGTTCTGGCAATATTGTGACGAGATCTCACCAATTCACGTGCGCTGCGGGATGTTGTTGGTGACCGGATGGAGACCTGTCCGCCATATTGCGGCGAAAACAAAGTGTGAAAGGGCCCAAAGCTGCGAAGTAGTATTTAGTCAATAAACAGACTGTTTGGAAACATACACAACATAAAAGCATTGCTGCTGTGAGTCTTTAAACTATAGCTGCAAGAACCAATGGTACATGATTTCAATAAACACGGACAACTTCGCCGTTATCCGAATTTGACATTCCGTTTATATCTCTACTGATTTATGAATAAGCGGTTCGAATTCATTCTATCTCGTCATGACGTCAGATCGAGAAAAGAGGTTGGGTTGGTAGAAACCACTAAAAGTGTATTATGTGAGCTAGTACGTCCCATCTGATGACATCTGACCCTATAATGGTGTGGGTGGTCAGTATGTTCATCCTCAGCAATAGCCTAGAGTCGAGTTGACCGGAAACGGGTTTCATTTCCGCGAAGCTATCTCGAAACATTCTCTGACAATTCTTATGATGGAAACATTATCCCAAAGGTTATTAAGTCCGTCCCATCTTTAACACATCGATATCAGGATGGAAGATGCAATTATTGCTGTCAATGATTTGAGCATGGTAAACTATATTCATTTTCATTTTAACGTTCTTTACAAGTCGCAAGAGACACCAAGATACCATGATTTACAATAAATTAAAACATAATATTTGATGGTGTTTTGAAGATGAGAAATTGAGGAAAATGAAAGTCCTATGTATGTTCTATTCATTGAAAGCTTTTTTTCTCGATTTTTCTGCTGCTTAAACGTTTTCTAGATTCTTTAGTTTAAGTTGATGTATTGAGTAAGAAAAGCGAGGGTTTTCTTTTATTGAACGTGTCTTTTTTGGTTTGAATGTTAGGAAGCACACAGATCTAAATTACTTAAAATTTCCAACTCTTTCTTCCAAATCACATCATCATTTATCATCATAAAGACGACAAACCTAAAATAATTGCAATGTCAACTCAAATTCCGCACTCGCTATAATCTGTCCCCTTCTCGGTACGCGAGAGCCCCGCAATGCTATCAGCATCTAACGTACTTATGATTATGGTAATTTGCCGCCAGGGTCACCGGCTATTAATCAGACTCACTTTCAGAGGCGGAAAGTAACAATAACGCCATGTATCATACACCACCGACTTAAATCACACTTGTCATCGCCACACAGCTGTGGCCCATTAAAATCTTCAGCGATATACTCGCTCCTCCACTGATGTAAAGACCTAAACCCAAACAGGATCCAAACTGCCTGTACAAGCCACCCTAGCTTACTGGCCCGCACGTGTCGTGCGTCAAACGTCCACCCTCCTAGCTACCCATACCCCCAAAGAAACGTTTAGTCGGATGGACAGCGCAAGAACTGTCCGGCATAGCCCGATCTGAACCGGCCTCCCGGATTCCGCGGAATGTGGGCAGCTGGTGAGGCCGTAACGAAGCCGACTTGCTCGCACCTGGGGCTGTCAGCCTGCTACTTGCCTTGTTACGCTTACACAGGCATACAGGTAGATGGATACCTTAAACCGCTAAGATTAGAGCGACGTAATGCACAGGTGTGGGCCGACCACATGCACACGTGTTAAATCGAGGCGTTGGAATAACTACTGAAGAAATTGTAGGAGCGCGCAGGCTCCTAATATGTGAACAGTTTGTCTGTACCTCCTTACAACTTTGACGTGAGAAGCGCAAAGTTTTTATTACTAGTTGAGGAAACTTGTTCAGTTTGTCGTCAAATACCTCCTTTTATTGGAAGACAAGGGATAAAAGAGAAAGCGTTCACGCCAACATTCTCCAACATATCGTTACCTCTCGCACCTGTTACGGCAATAAAAATTATATACCTCTTTCATGAGAATTCGTAATACATTCTCACCGGACTGCTGAGAGCTTCATCAACAGTATACATATGCTGTAAAGTCAAGCTTCGAACATGGTCTAGCAAATATACGTGACAAATGAAATTACGACACAGTGTGGAGCACAGAGGACTGTACGTATATGTGAAGTTCATACATATGAAGTACTGCGTTGAAACGTCTAACCATATATCGTGTATAAGGACTATAATGACTCTCGTTTAGAATTAGATGTCAGTGACATAGGGACTATTTGGACATTAAAACTGCAGAAAAATCATTTTCGGATGCTGATACAGTTAAAGATGTGTTGGTATGTTTTCTAAACATCGTGTTTGCATAGAGTTCATTATGTATTGAATAACCTAATCAACATACCAATGCGTCTAATAAGCGTTGACAGCCACACCGAATCATTTATATGTTATCTTGAGAACCCATGTTAGAATAGCTGTCATAGCTAGTAAAGGGGGAAGTAACTGTGTATACTTGAATACTACGCTGCTACAACTCCATTGACGGATTACCACGTTGCACGTTCATTCACAAAATTAGATGTTTTTCCAGCTTTCTAAGCGTCAATCAATGGTCTTGTCAATGATCCATGCATAATGACTGGGACGCACTCAGACAAACGCGATATTCGTGCCTGGGTTGCTAGAAGAGACAGTGTTACATTAGCTGAGTAAACATGCTTGTTTTGAATCAGCGTGAAGCCATAGTGACAGTGGAAGGCGATCTAGCTAACTACCTAACTGTGCCACACGACACATGCAGTCATGTGACTCGAATGTAGAATTTGTTCCTAAATTTATTAATATCCGGTTTATCATTATGCCACTTATGTCAGATGATTTCGAACGTATGTTAAAGTGACACAGAGTATCTTTCTTAAAATTTCATTTGGTTTTGATAAGCTACAAAATATCAAATATGCTGATTGAAGTTCATATCTCATCACTGGACTTGCAAAGATATCCATTTATGCATAATATCTCTAAAATGCTTGATTTTATGGTAAAATCAAGAAAACATCTCAAATACGTTTAATATTCGAATTTATGCATCAAATTAATCTACCTATTGGTTAAAATACCTAATAAACACTATCGAATCGAATATATCTTCCTGTCAGCTTATGACAAGGTTTCAAAATTACGTTTGGCGAATTTGCGCGCGCCATTCGAGCCACATTGTCCGGTTTTCGATCAAAATCCCGACTTTGAATGGCCGTATTTTCGCTCTAGTGCACTGATTGACCTTTAACTTGTTATTTTCAGTAACAGTTAGTGATGCCCGATGTAATAACATCGATTTCAAAATTTGACATATGTGATCCTATCAACATACTCTGTGTCTCTTTAATATTATATTTATTCAGAAATATACTTCTTGGTACACATTATTTAGAATGAACATGAAATGAAGATATTTGGACACTAGAAAAGTAACAAGACCTATCCAACGGGTTATGCCCCTTTACGCCTGCTGTTGAAATTCATTACGGGTTATTCCCCTTTACACTTGCTGTTAAACCTCCTCAACGGGTTATGCCCCTTACACTTTGTGTTGAGGTAGGTAGGTAGGTAGGTGGATTTAAGGGCGACGTTGGGCCACAAATGACCTATATGCGCCATGCATTAAAAGGTAATGTTAAAATATTGTTTAAAAAAAAGAAAGAATTAAAAGATAAGATAACATCATATTTGCCTGTGTTGTTTGACAAAATCTAAAAGTGACCTTTGAACTTCGCCAAACATCAAGTTTTCTCCTAATATGGATCTAATTGAGAAGACGTTTGATTTTGAGATAACAACCTCTCTGAGGTCCTGGCGTTGCTCGTTATGACCTTCACATTCTAAGAGAAAATGAAAGAAGTTGTGTTGAAGTTCTTTAACGGGTTATGCCCCTTTACGTTTGCTGTTTAACCTTCTCAATGAATGAATGAATGAATGAACGAATGAATGAATGATCTTTATTTCCTCCATTATAATGAAGAGTATAACAACATGAATTCAAAAATTATAATTCGTGGTATTTACATGATCACATTGAAATAAATTCTTTCAATGCTTGCTGTTGAACCTCGTCAACGGGTTATTCCCCTATACGCTTGCTGTGAAACCTCGTCAACGGGTTATTCCTCATAAGTTGCTGTTGAACCTCGTAAACGCGTTATTCCCGATAGCTTGGCGTTTAATCTCGTCAACGGGTTATTCCCCTATACCCTTGCTGTTTAATCTCGTCAACGGGTTATTTTCCTATACCCTTGCTGTGAAACCTCGTCAAGGGGTTATTCGCCATAGCTTGCTGTTTTACCTTGTCAACGTGTTATTCCCGATAGCTTGCTGTTGAACCTCGTCAACAGGTTATTCCAGATATCTTGGTTTTGGACCTTGTTAACGGTTTTTCCTCTTTTAGTTGTTGTTTCATATTAACTTGTTTGGGAATGCTATCAAGAGATTTTGTTAAAAAAAAATTGGTGAACAATGCTGTCTAAAACAACATTACATCCTAAATTGAGTGAATCTGTCAAGAAGAGGTTGTTTTCAATATCTAAGTGGCGATGTTGTGTAGAAACAGTTGTTTCATATCCTTTTGAACGTTGTGTTGTTCAGGGATGATTCATTCACTAAAGTGAGAATGCATGGTTATCCAGCTCTAAGCCGTTTCATTTGTTAAAGATGGTGATGATTCTCTTTATAGAAAAATAATTTACATCTTAGATGATGGTAAATCGTGTTCATAGAGGCTTAGGCGAATCCTATTGTTCGTAGTTGGACCAGGAAGATGATGTTTCATATTGCATTTGCTTCCTTCTTAAATAAACGCCCGCGGTGGTATCCAAAAAAGGTTCTTCAGTTTCCTCTTTGAAAAGAAAGATTGGGATTATTTTAAGTCAGTTGTGACAAAAAATATTTGAAGTAATGAAGACAATAGGAAGAGAATTGGCGGTTCAAGAGCCACAATACAACTCAACAGGCTTCCAGTTGACCCCCAGTACACTGTGAGAAGTCTACATGAATGATGTCTTGAGGCGGTTCCAGAGCCACACTACATCTCAACAGGCTTCCAGTTGACCCCCAGTACACTGTGAGAGGTCAACATGAATGGTGTCTGGAGGCGGTTCCAGAGCCACAATACATCTCAACAGGCTTCCAGTTGACCCCCAGTACAGTGAGAGGTCAACATGAATGATGTCTGGAGGCGGTTCCAGAGCCACAATACATCTCAACATGCTGCCAGTTGACCCCCAGTACACTGTGAGAGGTCAACATGAATGGTGTCTGGAGGCGGTTCCAGGGTCTCAATACATCTCAACAGGCTGCCAGTTGACCCCCAATACACTGTGAGAGGTCAACATGAATGATGTCTGGAGGCGGTTCCAGGGTCTCAATACATCTCAACAGGCTGCCAGTTGACCCCCAGTACAGTGAGAGGTCAACATGAATGATGTCTGGAGGCGGTTCCAGAGCCGCAATACATCTCGACAGGCTGCCAGTTGACCCCCGGTACACTGTGAGAGGTCAACATGAATGATGTCTGGAGGCGGTTCCAGAGCCACAATACATCTCAACAGGCTGCCAGTTGACCCCCAGTACACTGTGAGAGGTCAACATGAACGGTGTCTGGAGGCGGTTCCAGGGTCTCAATTCATCTCAACAGGCTGCCAGTTGACCCAAAGTACACAGTGAGAGGTCAACATGAATGGTGTCTGGAGGCGGTTCCAGAGCCGCAATACATCTCGATAGGCTTCCAGTTGACCCCCAGTACACTGTGAGAGGTCAACATGAATGATGTCTGGATGCGGTTCCAGAGCCGCAATACATCTCAACAGGCTGCCAGTTGACCCCCAGTACACTGTGAGAGGTCAACATGAATGATATCTGGAGGCGGTTCCAGGGTCTCAATACATCTCAACAGGCTTCCAGTTGACCCCCAGTACAGTGAGAGGTCAACATGAATGATGTCTGGAGGCGGTTCCAGAGCCACAATACATCTCAACAGGCTTCCAGTTGACCCCCAGTACAGTGAGAGGTCAACATGAATGATGTCTGGGGGCGGTTCCAGGATCTCAATTAATCTCGACAGGCTTCCAGTTGACCCCCAGTACACTGTGAGAGGTCAACATGAATGGTGTCTGGAGGCGGTTCCAGGGTCTCAATTCATCTCGACAGGCTTCCAGTTGACCCCCAGTACAGTGAGAGGTCAACATGAATGGTGTCTGGAGGCGGTTCCAGAGCCGCAAAACATCTCAACAGGCTTACTTGACCCCCAGTACACTGTGAGAGGTCAACATGAATGATGTCTGGAGGCGGTTCCAGAGCCACAATACATCTCAACAGGCTGCCAGTTGACCCCCAGTACACTGTGAGAGGTCAACATGAACGGTGTCTGGAGGCGGTTCCAGAGCCGCAATACATCTCGACAGGCTTCCAGTTGACCCCCAGTACACTGTGAGAGGTCAACATGAATGATGTCTGGAGGCGGTTCCAAAGTCGCAATACATCTCAACAGGCTGCCAGTTGACCCCCAGTACACTGTGAGAGGTCAACATGAATGATATCTGGAGGCGGTTCCAGGGTCTCAATACATCTCAACAGGCTTCCCGTTGACCCCCAGTACAGTGAGAGGTCAACATGAATGGTGTCTGGAGGCGGTTCCAGAGCCACAATACATCTCAACAGGCTGCCAGTTGACCCCCAGTACAGTGAGAGGTCAACATGAATGATGTCTGGAGGCGGTTCCAGAGCCACAATACATCTCAACAGGCTGCCAGTTGACCCCCAGTACAGTGTCAGAGGTCAACATGAATGATGTCTGGGGGCGGTTCCAGGGTCTCAATTCATCTCGACAGGCTTCCAGTTGACCCCCAGTACACTGTGAGAGGTCAACATGAATGGTGTCTGGAGGCGGTTCCAGGGTCTCAATTCATCTCTACAGGCTTCCAGTTGACCCCCAGTACACTGTGAGAGGTCAACATGAATGGTGTCTGGAGGCGGTTCCAGGGTCTCAATTCATCTCTACAGGCTTCCAGTTGACCCCCAGTACAGTGAGAGGTCAACATGAATGGTGTCTGGGGGCGGTTTCAGGGTCTCAATTCATCTCGACAGGCTTCCAGTTGACCCCCAGTACAGTGAGAGGTCAACATGAATGGTGTCTGGAGGCGGTTCCAGAGTCTCAATTCATCTCAACAGGCTGCCAGTTGACCCCCAGTACACTGTGAGAGGTCAACATGAATGGTGTCTGGAGGCGGTTCCAGAGCCGCAATACATCTCGACAGGCTTCCATTTGACCCCCAGTACACTGTGAGAGGTCAACATGAATGATGTCTGGAGGCGGTTCCAGAGCCGCAATACATCTCGACAGGCTTCCATTTGACCCCCAGTACACTGTGAGAGGTCAACATGAATGATGTCTGGAGGCGGTTCCAGAGCCACAATACATCTCAACAGGCTGCCAGTTGACCCCCCAATACACTGTGAGAGGTCAACATGAATGATATCTGGAGGCGGTTCCAGGGTCTCAATACATCTCAACAGGCTTCCAGTTGACCCCCAGTACAGTGAGAGGTCAACATGAATGGTGTCTGGAGGCGGTTCCAGAGCCACAATACATCTCAACAGGCTTCCAGTTGACCCCCAGTACACTGTGAGAGGTCAACATGAATGATGTCTGGAGGCGGTTCCAGGGTCTCAATACATCTCAACAGGCTTCCAGTTGACCCCCAGTACAGTGAGAGGTCAACATGAATGATGTCTGGAGGCGGTTCCAGAGCCACAATACATCTCAACAGGCTGCCAGTTGACCCCCAGTACACTGTGAGAGGTCAACATGAATGGTGTCTGGAGGCGGTTCCAGGGTCTCAATTCATCTCTACAGGCTTCCAGTTGACCCCCAGTACACTGTGAGAGGTCAACATGAATGATGTCTGGAGGCGGTTCCAGAGCCGCAATACATCTCAACAGGCTGCCAGTTGACCCCCAATACACTGTGAGAGGTCAACATGAATGATATCTGGAGGCGGTTCCAGGGTCTCAATACATCTCAACAGGCTTCCAGTTGACCTCCAGAACAGTGAGAGGTCAACATGAATGGTGTCTGGAGGCGGTTCCAGAGCCACAATACATCTCAACAGGCTTCCAGTTGACCCCCAGTACACTGTGAGAGGTCAACATGAATGATGTCTGGGGGCGGTTCCAGGTTCTCAATTCATCTCGACAGGCTTCCAGGATTCCGCATCGGATGAATGACTGAATAATGTCTTTTGAAGTTTGCCACAGACATGTGTTTGCCCTTAAGTGCTATCATAATGTTACTGCGACCTGTGTTTTGATTACTGGGGCTTTAGAAACTATAGCTTTTTTCTGAAAGAAAGCTAGACAATCATGCCATATGTGAAAACTCATAGAAGACATTAACCTACAATTCTCAGGTTGTGTCCAAATGTTAAAAACTGGTGTCTACATCGCTTGGTTTGAAAAGGTTACAATTGAACATTTGTTATTTTGATATGAGATAGTACTTTAGGATGCTTGAGATATGTGAAGATTTGACTAGGTGTGTTCAGAAGAGTTCAGAAAAGAGTTCATAGTCTCATAAAAATGTCTAATACACCTTGATTCAACAAGGACCTTAATATTTTAGATGCAAATATTGAAATATATTGTTTATTAAATATTATAAATATGGTTATACAAAGCTTCATAAATGTAGAATTTTCTCAATAAAATTTTGCTTCTCGTACAAAAGTACCTAAATGAGGAGATATGTATTCGATACCATTTAAATGGCCGCTTTTTACAGGTCCCTAGTTGTATAAAAAGAGTTTAAACAAATGCAATGGTAACCTAGTTAACAGTAACGATAATGTCATGTACTACAGTCGATTGGCAATGTTTTCTTTTTTTCAATTTGGTTCTGAGGGTTATTATCAGAGAGAAGAGTGAGTTGGGTTCAATGTGTTGTCAGCATTAGCTATTCAAATACGTCAAAGAGAAGACTTTAGGGCGAACTAGCGCAGACAGTACAGTGTCAGTTTTGTTAGGTCATCTTATGTCTTATGACATGACGTCCGGCGTTCGTCCGTCTTTCAGTAAACGTTTTGATATTTCTACTTCTAAAACTTCGGAATCAAAAGATCTATAGTAAGCTGAAACCTTTTTACAGACTCTTTAGCTGAAAGGGATGACAATTAATAGTTTTTGGTACCCTATGACCACTAGCAAAGCCACAGGGACCCCTCCCTTACGAATATTTTCATCATCTTCACAATAATCTAAAGGACAAGAAAGCTGAAACCTTGTGACCCTCATAAGATAACCATGTATCCATTCAAAATTATAAGTCATAGCCCGATGAGCTACAGATCCAATGGTTCCAATTTGAATATTATTTCATATCAGATATTGGAAATTAAATCATAGTTTTTAAATGTTAAGTGTTTGTCTACTTAATATTTGAAATATAAATTCATGTCTCGAGAATTCTAGACTTGAGCATTTAAACACGCTGTTCCCTGCAGGCCTGACCGCCAGACGGCACAAAGCTTAGTGTTCACATTCTGTAGTCATCACACTATCGGAGAGGGCAGAAACTCAGACAGACGGGGCTCTATGAGAACGAGGAATTGAAAACAGACGTAAGCAATTGTCTGTTCGTTTTTGTTCATGCTTCTGCCAGCAAGCCGTCTAACGACATAAACAGATGTTAAATCCACTCTTCCCATTTTCTTTTCTAGCAATTTAATTTTTTCTTCCTTGGATAGACGATGACGTCATGGATACTTCTTCTACGGAGGAGAATCCTCCAGCTGCAGAATATGTCACTGACTGGAACAGGTGGTCAATCAGCCCTGATAAGCGACTTCAAAGGGAAGGGTCGGGTCTTGAGTGATGACATGTGCCGTGAAACTCTCAGATACACATCTCCGCACTGTCAGGGCTTAGATCACGCCATTTGAAATTCTCACCAATGATTCTTTTGGAAAGCGACGAGTTCCGCTAATGTAGTGATGGAGCGACGTGAGTCTTTGATCCCGTGTATAACAATACAGCCCGGTGTCGAGGGTTCCTGGCCCGCTCCCAGAGCACCTGTCTACGTGTTGATGACTTCTTCTTACTCACTTCATCAAGTCATAGATTGAATCATAGCTTCGGGATTTCATAATAATTCTTTATTGTCCTCATTACCAAGTAAATTTGAAATCGTTGTGTGCCCATAGCACCCAGCAGCTACGGTGTAGCGCCAGTTCAAGCGATGTTCAATCTTTAAAATGCTGAGCGTCTAGCAAGGAAGTATCCTATCCAATTTAACGTCTTTTGGTATTCCGCGACCAGGAATCGAACCCTGACCTCTCGGATGATAAGCAGAAGCTCTATACCAACTTATTCAAATCATATGAAGTCATAACATAAAAGTAGGCTTTTGTATTCTGCAGAGCAATGGTACCTGAAAACCTCGTCCTAAAATCCACTGACTCGCGACCTCCATTCCTTCACGATATATATCTTTACGATGCCATTCAATAGATGGTTTGTTCATGACTATTCCCGGCATGCAGTTTTTCAAAACTTCCTTGGGCCTCAGATTGCCTCAAGTATGGAACAAATCTTCATACAACGATAATGGGGTTTTTTTGTCATTAGGAAATCGTTCAACCGGTATCTGTGTCTCTGATTTAATGAAGATTTAGTTTATGGTATTTCTCTTGAGTCTGAGACACTCTTGATATACAATATTAATCATCCGTTGAATCCATAACGATTAAGCCAAGAGACAGAACCAAAAAATTTGCATTGGATATAAAATATATATTTAGATTGGCCTTATTTCTTTAATAAGACGAACGTTGTAATATCGAAAATGACCTCATAATTCCATCAAAAGGTTTAGAGAGATGAACATAGAGCATTACTATAATATCACATCATGTCCTCGAACCAACAGTTTGAAGATTCAAATGTCCTCTGTTTACCTTAGCTGTATACGGTGGGAAATATTTTCATATATTAATCATTAAAGTTCTCATTTATCATATGAGACTAGATATATCGTGACAGAGTGACAGTACATTGTGTGTACAAGCTGTTTAAATGGTATCTGTCGGTGTTCTAGGTAGAGCAGATAATCGCTGATGACTATCAGGGACATAGAACAGTTAATTTGGCGTGATCACAATATTTCGTGTCTTGTAGATCTTGTAACGATTGAGAAATAATTGGACTTAAATACAACAATCATTATGCATAATGTCATCTACAGATATGAACCATCATCACAAGATCTGTGTCTGGGAACCTATAATGACACAACATTAGACTGTAGTGTCAGGCACATAAAGACTCATTTAGGAAAGGTTACAAGGGCAGGGTTGAAGTCAAGCTAACGGTAATCCGCCCAGCCACCCGGAACCTCGGAGCTTCTCATCTTACCAAACATTGGCAGACAGCATTGTCGATCTAGAAATATAAACCGTTATTAGATGACATTAAATCTCTGACCACTAAGGACTCGTCGTTTCCAGTGTTGGCTAGGAGCCGCGCCCTGATACAGACACCCGACTTGATCGATTTTTTCCGATATTTGAAACTTGAGGTTACAACTGTATATACTCAGTGCCTGTTCTGATTTGTTCAACTGTGGTTTAATATAAAATTATCAACAAAGGGTTCACGATAACGATTTGTGCTCGTTTTCGTATCAAGGAACATTAAATTTCTTTTTACATGCGCGGGTGAAAGGCTTCTCATTAGGTAGGGTGTTTCCGTATTCGAATCTTCTCCGTGTCATGTGACCTATCTGTCATCGGCCCTTACACCTGCTGGCTTCCAAGTCTCGGCAAGTCTCGTGATGGCGGGATTTGACACGTTTATGTCCAAACTACATGATGAGGGCATTGTTGGACAAAGAACACGCAGTTATTATCCTTAGGCTGAGGATCGTTTGGATGTTTATTGGCAGTGTTTATGCGCACACGTGGCTTTCCCATCCATTAGTTGTCTTAGTCCGGATTAAAAAGCACTAGGTTCCCTTCTAAAAGCGAAATGCTATCCATGTAATAGAAATATACGACACAAACACTACGCTCTCTGATTAAATTATTCTTTGAGACAAGCTGCACAGGTGCGCGCCGAGTTCACCTTCTCCGCGGTGTCATCTGAAGATGCGTTCTCGCCTTTCTTCTCTTCATCAATGTGTATCATAAAACATATTTTTTGAGAACTTCGAATGTTATGTCCAGGTGTAAACAATCTGTGCTGATATGTTGATTTTTAAGTATAACCCCCATAACTTGGAGCTGAAGGGACTCACAAAAAAGAGAGGTTTTGAGTTATCGATAATTTCGAATGTAGTGAGGTTTTCTAATAAGCGGTGTTCTATATAGGGAGCTTCCACTTAATATTGGTTTTAATCTGGCAAAAATGTACAGTGTAATTCTAATCGAGATTACCGTTATCATTTTGTCTACCTTCGAATTTGCAGCATAACGTTATTTGCAAAGCTGCGAAACCTGAAAACATTATCAATTAATCAAACCTAAAGACATTATTGATTAAAAAAATGCATTTATCATTGATAATATGATTAATATTATAGATGATATAATAAAATCTACGCCTTGAAAATACGTAATGCAGGTTACTTAATAATGCAGATTTAAAACCTAGTGCAACTTTTCATACTTTTTTAAATAAATACAAAACAATTAGAAAGGCTTGGCTACTATATCTGAACTTAAACATTCCAAACTAGTTATTAATGAACACACATCATAATCTTTAATCAAGTATATCATTTATATTTTGCAACTGCAACTTATTTCACCTCTTCTTAAACTTGGTTCCTATCAGATGAAAATCATTCTGGTGTTGACCATTTTGTCAGGTTTGCTTTCAAAATAACTTACTAAGAGTTTAAGTCTTACACTTGTATTTTCAAATAACGTTTAAGATATTAGCTTGCCTCTATATAATAATGGCTGCATATTTCGGTTTGCTTTTCGTGCCTCATATATGAAAGTAAATTAGATCTTAAATGTTAATCTTTCACGTTTCTGTGAGGCGAAGAAACATATTCAATTGACAGCAATCAAATGCACTGACAGGTCTTTTCAAAACACTTTTACTAGGTTCACAATCTTTGGTATCTTTGTAACTCGTCTACTCATTTATCAGAAATTGCTTCTTGGGCACGGCGAAGTCATGTTTTGGGTCAAATTGATGTAGAGTTTGTTGCAGATACTGTAGACGTTTAGTATCATTTCTCTGACCTTCAGACATGCAGTCATCATACCAAGATGAACACAACCATATTCCCTTGATCCCAAGTTATGTCCTAGCAGCCTAATTTATGAACTTTTTTATTGAGGAAATATTTGTCTTCTTACAAGCTGCAAATTGTGATGGAACCTAAGCCTAGGAACATGTGAGCGCGAAGATTCTTAAACGAACTCCAGGATCAGAAAACAATGGGGAAGTCACGCTTTGAAACAAGGCTTTCAGCGGCACGACTGCGTCGTTTCCGAGTCTATTTGAGCAACTAGGCGTGGATAGTACGTATCAGCTTGCCCAAAGTAGGCATAAAATGCGAATGTCAAGTGCCACTATATAACATATGTATCAAAAATCCCGAAATCGACTTGAGGGGAATATTAAGTAAAGCAGCGTGGTTGACTGGCCGTGTATTCCAGAGCTCCCACCTCCGCTCTTCCGGTTTCTTTTGTGCTTGCAATGCGGGCCACGTCCGCGCTACAACTCTCATCAATAACTAAATGTCATGTTTTTACAGAAATTCGTATGAATGTGTTATTATAATGCTTAGGCCCATCGTCACTGCCTCACCCAAACGAGAATATCCAGAAAGAATCTTCTCCATGACAAGCATCCAGAGAGTGGCCGCAATGCGTGTGCAATGCTTATGATGTGATGTAGCGACTGGACCAGATGCACGTGCATGCAGTCTTCCCGCTTATGTTATGCATATGTACAACATAACTGATAGGGAATGACGAGCGAACACCTCACATGTGTCCAACATATCCCATGTGAATCTCAAACATGATGATAACCCTAGCACCTCGCCCAGAACTGGCATCAACATTGTATACTTAGCTTATCTAACATGGCATAATTTGACTCTACGATTGTTTTCTGTTTAAAGACCACGTGCAATGTTGTAGCAGGATGTCAGTGTAAATGCAGGCAGTCCTTCCGCATGTTTTAAGTTGCATGTAAAACTTATCGTAACATCAGAAATACGTGTTCTCCAGCAGAACTGCTCTTTCCGGGATTCCATTCTTGGCATTGCATGCTTAGCGAGTTGTACGAATGACGGAGGTGGCCGTAACGTCCCACGCAGGAAAATAGTAAAGTATTATATTCGAAAATAAATACACTTTCAACTCAGCAAACACAGGATGCTTTAATTTCCTTTGCCTAAGTACAGAGTAGTTTTTAAAGCTTACGAATTTTAAAGTTTTACATCCAAATTTTAAATAGCTGAAAACAAACTGAAAAACAAAGTTCTTAATCCCCCGCGTTAAAAAATCCTTTTGAGGAATATATCAAGGGTTTGAAATGACGGAACTCATTCCAGAAATCTGGAGGCGATTATTGAAGTATATTTTAAAATGGAGAGGAAAACAAGAAAGGAAAAGCGTGTAAGGTATCCATTCTGCCGGGGCGTGTGTTAAGAGCTGCCACCTTGCTGTGAGTAGATACATGTGTACACACGTACAGTACAGGTACAGAAGTCACGTGCATGGGGTGGGAGGGGCCACGCCCCCTTCTGTCGTGCCCCGTCAGGGACATTCCATTATCAGGGAGAAATGATAGGAAGAAAGCGCGGGTGTGGCGTCCACTATTATAAGCACTTTGTCGCTCGAGAAAATTCCATTGAGAAGAAATGTCATTTATCCTTCCATATATAGAACAAAGTGTTACTTTGGTCAAAAATTGTAATTCAATAGTTTATCAACACCAATGTCGTTTAATGCTAAAAGGCGTGAACGCCTTTTCTAATGGATATGTTGATTTGTTTAAGGATGTTAGGATGCAAACCATTCCTTTATAGATTGATTTCATGTTATGTGTTTTTGTTCATTACCAAACATCACTTAAAGGCCAAATATTTTTCTTTTAAATATTTCTTAAGAATTCTCTTAAAAGAAAATGTCTTAGTTCAAATATCAGACATATTAGTCACCTTATTCGCAAAATTATTTTTATGAAAGTTGATGATGCAAGTTTCCGGAATATATCTGATCTAGTGTAAACTGTTTTCTTTCAATTTCAGGTTTTTCGATTGAAGTAGAAGATATGTGGGCGAAAGTTATTTAATACCGGGCTTAAGTTATTTGCCCGCTCCTTGATCCTTATCTCGTGTCAATCTCCCAGTGTTAAGACGTAGAAGGGGAAAACAAGAAGTAATGAGAGAAAATAGGTGATAATTGCACACGAGTCTAAGGTTAAATCCTTCTTCTTTGTGTTGACATGTGGCTATAATCATCAACAATATTGCCCCCCTGCACAAAGCTGTACAAACATTCCGATGTAGATGAAGATAAGATACCATCAAATCCGTCGTTCGTCATCCAGAGTGACGGTCATTGGAATTCCATACCCGGCTTGCATAACACACGCCGATTGGATCTTATCGATGGACGGTCAAAGAAACATTCTTATTAGTTAATAGCAAACTTTCCGCTACCCCACTTGAAACTGCCCCTGGAGTGAGGGGGTTTAGCGAAGGGTTTGAGAGGGGGTGACAGTCGGGTTAAGTGGTCGGGTTTCTTCTGATATGGGTAATTTGGTAATAGTTCATATACACCAAGTGAATTAAACCATTGTTTTGCTTCAACTCTCTATCTAATCGTTGACGGAGTTTATTCATTTGTTATCCACTGTTTAGCTTTGAAATGTCGTGCCCCGTCGGGGATTGCTTTGTTTGGTAATGGCGATAACGTATCTTATGATCAGAAGGTTGGAACTGCTGTATATTAAATGAATTGATTTTTAGAAATTGTTATATCATACGATCTTTTTTACGTAGTGTAAATTACATCAACATATTGTTCAACATCAAAGCAGCTTTCGTGATATTTGATTTCATTTGAACAGCACGTTCGGTTCCGCCACATAACATTATGCTTAAGGTTGAGAATGTCGTGATGGAAAGCAATCCATCTACTACAGTGTAGATCCTACAGTGGTCGGTGCACTGTTATAGGCTGCTCTTAGTAACCCGTGTTAAACAATAAGATGGTGCATTCACTCGGCCCATCGACCACAACCCACAAGTCAATCAGTCAGAGTAAACACAAGAGTTATAGTTAAGTTGATTGACATCGACATTCTACCTGCAGAGTTTAACGAAAGCGCTCTGAAACGGGTATCGATATCCGCACAGATCGATTTGTATTGATTGATTTGTTGGTAAGGCTTGTTTTTTCCACTATTCATCTTTGTTTAGAAATGTTAAAGCGTGCAAAGCAAACATATCAGTATGCATGATTTATGAGCGACATACTATTTACATCTGGGTTAATGATACTGCGTTTTGACTTCAGCAATCAAGCATTCATCCGGTGATGAACAAATCTGTACTGGTGAGAAAAAGGGGAGGATGTCTAAAAATAACTGATAATCAAGAAAATCATTTTCAACACAACTATTAAATCATGGATCACATAGTTTAGTCAACTGGTTAGAATTAATTTCATTTGAAAATATTATAAGATATCAATTTAAAACATTAATACGAAACATTAATTAATTTAAGTTTCTTTTTAATCTGTTATTAAACTCATAAATTACTGTCTTTATTATTTTCTATTTGTTCTCACTGCTACACACGTATGCCTAGAGACCAATTGGCCGATATATGAATGGTATACTTGTAAGTATCTACAAAATGTTTTCCCATTTGTCCTGTCAACAGTAAGTATCCAATGGCCAGGTTGTACACATGGTTATGAGAAAGGTACGCGCTCGTTATTTAAGCCATATTGTAGGACAGTGGTACCTGTGCACTCCGACCAAGCTTCAAGTTTATTGTTTTATATGACGCAAAGCCAACAGGAACTCCGTAAGAATCAGCCTACTTTATATTGGACCCGTTGCTTCCCAGTCGTGTCGCCAGCAGCGCTAAATGTCACCCCAATGACTAACACCCCTGTGTATGTGCACATCGTGAAGGATCCTGGTATATCGGATACTCGCAACATTGTTACATTGGACATTTCGTTTACCTGAGTAATTTTGTACATGTTACATCAGCTTTGGCATTGGACGTTTCATATTTTTTCTCAACATTTGAAGTTTTATTTGAGTTCAGTCATTGATCGTTTTGTAAAGCTTGGCAACCTTGGCAAGTGTGGCAATTTTGTAGTTTTATGATATGATGATATAATATGTATTGCTATAACAATTCCTTCTTGTCCTAATTACATAGTAAATCCGGATTTTTGGGTGCTCATTGCACCAGGCGCCAGTTCAAGCGATGTTCTATCCTGAAATGCTGAGCGCAAAGCAGGGAAACAACATCTCCAACCTTTTTAACATATGACGCGGCCGGGAATCGAACCCCGGTCAGCCGGGTGAAGATGCTCTACCAACTGAGCTACATGTACATCCCGGTCAATATGAGTCTGTCATTGGTTGTTATGTACACCTTAGCAATTTTGTAGTTTTATAAAAAAAATGGTCTTACATTGGTCTGTTTGTTAACCTCTTCAATTGTATTGTTTTATAAAAGTTATTACATTGGTCGCTTTGTTAACCTCTTCAATTGTATAGTTTTATAAAAGTTATTACATTGGCCGGTTTGTTAACCTCATCAATTTGGTATATTTGTGTGAGTGAGCTCTATCATCGACCGTATGTTGTCCTCGGCAAGTGTGTTGTATAATATCAGTTATGACTTTGATGGTTGTTCAACTGAACGATGCAAACAGTCTTGTAAAATAAGGACACTATCTATGGATGACAACTTATGTATTCACAGAGTGCGACGTTTCGATACAGATTTGACAATATCTATGGATTACAACTTCTTTATTCATTGAGTGCGACGTTTCGATACCGAATCTGAAACGTCGAAATCTGAATAGAGTATCGAAACGTCACACTCTATGAATAAAAAGTTGTAATCCATATATTAAATATGGTTCTTATTTGACTTTCAACTTCTAAAATGCCACTCAAAGAAGTCTTGTAAAATTTTGAAATTTCAAGAAATAATTTCTAGGAACATATCCATGTATATGTGAACGTCAAAGACTTAAATACGTCATTGTTCGTGTCTATGTGAGGTTGACACATATCATTTCGTCGTTACACTTAATACATTTCAAACTAACCTAGAAAATACACGTCACCTGAAACAGAAAAGAAACGTTGGCACTAATTTGAAATGTGTGCATTTACGATGATGAACTTGCGCAACACCAAGTGTCAAATAAAGAAAATTGAAACAAGGCAAGCTTGGTTTGACACAGTGGTGGTGAGAAAACAGTGATTGTAGCGTTGTTATGGATACCGGATACTTATATGCACAACAAGAATCCTCTAATTATTTTGAAATGTCATAATCTATACTTGCTTTGCAGAGATGTCTTAATTATTTGAGTATTGTTAAGCAGGCAGTGAGTCAGGCTAGTTTTCAATAAAATTCGGAATAAGACACTTCCTCAAAGATGGAAAACATTTAACACATCTTTTCCTCGAGATTAAACACCTATACAAACGCAAAATGAACCGAATTTATTGTTTTAACGATAACTATTCATATTAAATTAATTTGACAAACTGCAGATATTATTGACAAAGATAAATATCATGACACGCTTAAATGTAGGTTATGAAAGCAGTTAAACATAAATTTCGTTCATATTTTTTAAAAATCACGTTTTCATAACAAAACTAGAGAAGTAAATATGACTATACATGTACAAGATACTAAACAATCGTTTCAAGGTAAATTTCGTTTCAAATATTCTTCCCTTTTTCATTTTGATACTTTGTCTTAGTTTTCTTTAATAATACTCTTTATTACAATTAGAAATAGACTAATTATGTGGATTGCAATGAATAGTGTTTTGACCTGAAGTTTCCTACTTGAATCGTGACCATGCTAAACTTGCTATAAAGTCAATAAATTACTATTGTATTTCATGAACACTAGCAAGGTGTTCAGCGCGAATCTTATTAAAATATACTTTTCCATATGTTATTTTTTCATGTTAATGTTTTATTTGATTGTTTTTACAGAAGGAAATAGTTGACATGTTTATGAAGATCATAATACTTGTTATCATTCATTATCTTTCAAACCAAAGACGTTTATGAACAATAATTAAGAATTGATGCACTTTGAGTTAAGTCGTTATTTGATGGCAACGAATGAATATATTACAAACCCTGAACTGAATCTACTTTTTAAGAAGTTTCCTTTGACAGCCAACCCTTTTTCATGTTTACTCAAATGAATTTAAATATCAGGTTAGAGCTTTCAAAGTGCCATACATGCCCTCTGACAACTGTGTATAACACAACAACTGAAGACTTCATAATTAACTATACCACACTTAATGTCTGAATTCTACCGTATTTGGACAATTGTGGTTCTTATTGTCTGCACTACTTCCTGAAGTCCATATCAAGTAATCTACATATTCATGATGACACTTCCTTAGATAACCTGCACAATTTGCATATATAACAGTTTGATATTATGGCTGAACACGTTTCAAAATGCACATATACAATCTTTTTTAAAAAATCCCAAAGCACAGAAGAAATTACACAGTAATATTCTTTTAAAGAAATAATAAAAGTGTTAAAAAACGTAGTAATACTTTTGTTTTAATAACAATTAATAACAATAAATAATTTAAAAAGCATTGATTGAAAATCCTGCATTCTTCTATCTATTTGGGTGTATTAACTTTTATATCATGGATATCATTTTTTTAAATTAATGAAATTGTCAAATTATACTGCTTTTGAAGAATACAACAGCAAGGCAAACTATAATGGAAAAATTTGTCATATCCTCTTGCAGTATTTAAAATATGAAAACAATTTGCTTAATTTTCCTTTCAGAATAATAGGATAATGTATACGAGAATCTAAATTTCCTACAAGTACAATATAAAAAAATGTACATAATTTTTTTTTTCAAAAAGTGAACCAGACATTCTTAATTCCTAGATATGAAAAAGACTTCATGAACCCTTTTAAAACAACAGATACGCAAGTAAATCTTAATACCCAAAGCTATTATGAAAAAGATTGATCGTACATAAAAACAAAAGCTCCATTTTGCTCTTAACCCGGTCACATACTTGTGGACAGGTTAATGTGTATAACGGAGAGCCCGGATCTGGGAGTGACTGTCTCTGGGACCGCATGGTGGTGATGACAACGTTTAGGACCCTGCCCGTCACAATACTGCTATTGTCCAGACTAAGTAGAAAGTGATGTTGTGTCGGGGACAGTTGCTGGACGATTCGTCCTCTGATCCTGTCCGTCGCCGAGCTGAGTATTGCTCTCCCTGTGTTAATACCGGCCTGATACAAACATGCATCAATCAGCTTCTCTAGAGTCCTTCCTTCTGTGTAATGGTTCACAATTGTGAAGTTTCCCCGCACCTGTCATGATTCAAATTATTGTTTGCGATCTTATGACATTCTTTTCATTTGCTTCTTGTGGTTTACAGTGATATTCCACGTGAAGTACAATATATACCGAATGCCATTAATGGTGTCAGAAATGCTTATGTTGGGTAGGATTTTTATGTTAAACGGTTCGCCAGAGGGTTTCCTCTGCACAACGGTCTGACAACAACCCGTGTACTCGCATGTTTTGACGTTAGTTCAGATTGTTAATTTGAATAACATCCTTGGTAAGCTCTCGGTATGAGAGACTAGAACAAGTTATTTGGGTAAAACATTCATTATTATCACTATTCATTATTATTTTACTTTTGAAACGTAATGAAGTGAAAGGTTCGCTTAGGTTTACTCTGTAATACGCTGTCAACTGAACATGACTTAAGACCGGGCGTGAAGAAACCAATCAAATACGTCCGTTCCTAATTGTGGCAATATTTGAACCATTCATACATTGGCACAAATTCGATTTTGACGTAAAAGGTGACATTTTTTTAATGTATATCAGCATGCTATGATATTCAGACACGTACCAAAACTAAATGATATTTAAAAATATTTATCTTATATTCACAAAAACCTTGCATTTGCTAGTGTGTGTCAACGATCACATTCCGTGACAGTCCACAGTATCTAACATTAGTTTATTTTGTACATCAAGCCTATCAAACAAAACTGCCGAACTGTGCAGAAAAAAACGTGGAAAAGTCCACATTAAATTACAACGTAACTATATTCTCTCCACAGCGAAACATTAAATTCGATCCTACATTGTTTGTTTAAATTGTTGAAACTTCTTTGATTGAAGTAGTTCTGAAGATCGTGGTTGTGTTTTGATGTTTTGATGTTTTGATGTTTTGATAGACTTTTATAACATCAAAGGTAATAAAAATAGAAAGAAATCTGACCATCTTCAATCACAAGTACTTTTTCATGAGAGTCGGGATTTGGATATGGCACGAAGAAATTAATAAATGTATTTTTAATGACACCCTCTACACTTTAGAAATGAGCATCTTCCCCCTCTATTGTTACCCTTGAACCCTGAGGGTTCTCTAGTGTCAAACAAACTCATTTCTTCAAACTTCATTTGGCTCGCCTTCAGTGTAAAAAGATGACAAGATGAACATCATTATATTACATCTTGATATAACTTTCACTCGTTCCCTGATTGTCAATGCTGAAATGTGAAATAAATCTGTATCACTAACTAGCCATGAAAAACTGTTACAGGAATTACTTAATTGACTGAGAGCATCTTCATTTTTACTTATCGGTGAACTTTACTTTGAAATGCAAACATTTTGTTCAGAACTTTTTTCCTCATTTGTTCCCATTTTAGCTTATAATGTTCTTTATAATGAAATGTTTAATAAACCTAATCGTTTACCTCAAATAGCTACTAGAAATTTTCTTATGTGAAACAAACCTGAAGAATGAGGGCGATCAACAATTAAGCATTTATGAGACCATTTACGTTAGCGTTGACGACCATTACACTCCTACCAGACTCACTAATGTCATTCAGTCAATTAAGGTGAGTTAAATTGACGGAGAAACAACTAACATAGGTGACGGAGGGAGGGGGGGGGGGGTTCTAAATTTGGGTGGTTATCAGGGGGTTCCAACCCCAACCCTCCCCTCCATGATTTGTTTTAAAATCCGTGTAATGGGTTTATCCCCATTGGTTAGTGCCTCATCTTCTCCCTCAACCACAGATCAAAAGGTGACCCCCTCCCCCCCTTCTTCAATATCCCAAGTTACGCCACTGACATTTTCTGGGATTAAACCTTTTTCTTCAAATCGTTGCCTTTAACTCAACCAGTCAGACCCTGAAATAGTATCGAGTCAACATTTGTTTTCAAACATGATACATGACGGTGACTCGGGACTCTTCAACTTCAGAACAGTCTCCATGAATTGACTTACAGACTCATTGCCAACTGCTCAACAAAAAAACATCTTCATATTGGAGACGGTAATTAGGGACCACAAAGTGTTTGGACTGCTCATATTACTAGCCATAGCATTAAAAATAAAAATTTGGAATCTTTTCATGCTTTCCAGATTATTGTGTCGTTATGTGAATAACCACCGAGTGGAAATATGAGTAAATCTAAAACCAGATTATGAATAAATTTGATTATCATCAAGTTAAACTTCTAAGTTGATATTGACGAATGGTTGTCTTAAAAATCTCATTAACTGCAGTATTCTCTAACTTTTTGCGCAGATAGCATAATATTTGCAAATAAAAGCTTATCTATGGAGTAAGATAATTTCTTTAAAAGCCATTCAAGCACTGAAACTAAAATTAATTGAAATTAATTCAATTATACTGCTTTCTGCATGCATTGGAGATCTAAAAGATTTTATGACGATTTTGAAATTTATGTGATTTTAAATATACTGTCCGAAAGCTTCAGATTTTCTTTTACTCAGGAATACTGTCTACTTTTTGTAATTAGACACGTTTAATTTAATTGATTTATCAATGGAGGAAGATAATCTGAAAGCACTGCAGATAGTTCTGAGTGGAGACTGACGCAGTTTAATGAACATGAGCAAAATTAGACATTTATATATCTGAAATGATATCCCTTTTCAAAGAAAAATATATCAATGTTAATCTGAGGAAAAGGAATCATACTTAGGAACACTATACGATAAGGTCGAGGATTCTACAAAATGGTTTCCGCTTCTGAATTTCAGCTTAGATTTTGAAATTTGACGATATCCCTTTTCATTTTACATATATCATTTAGTAATGCATACTTGAAATGAATGATATGGTTATGTGAGATACACTGCTAAATAGAATTCCAGATAATTAATCGTGATATTTCTTTTTCAAAAACTTTAAGTAATGTAACTTGCAAAGTCTGATTATAGCCTTAATGTGGCTATGATTAAAGACATATTACTTCCAACAAAGAGTTTTTATTTTGTTATATTATAAATTTCCTCGATATTCATTTGAGTTCAGTTTATTGCTTAAGAGGAACTAGATCGTATTATTTGCAAACGCCATTTTTATGTGATACGATATGTTTTTTTTAAAACCATTTTTCCTTTATAATCTAACGGGTGGGGAGAATTGGATTAGCTTTAGCTATGACATTCTTGCCTACAGAAGTTGATACTCATTCAAGTAATCTCTTATCTGCGCAAATGTTTCAAAGGGGGATGACCGGCCTTCAAGCTGGACTGTTTCTGAGATGTGATGTTTTGGGATGTTGTGATCTGGTGATGCTGTGTTGCTGTGACGATGTGATGTCGTGGCGCTGTGATGTTGTAATGCTGTGACGTCATGATATCGTGATATCGTGATGTTGTGATGTTGTGATGTCTGGTACAGAGTCTTCAGACACCTGTTTCCTCTTCTGTAGCCTGACTTCTCTATCTCGCGTGCCGCTGTCGCTTCTGACAATAAAAAAATCATCGTTTTCTTGACTATTGTGCTCCAAGGAAAAGGAATGTTTGGTGTTTTTGAATTAACTGGCACGTTAAAGTTTAGAAATTTGGAAAGAATCAAAGAGAATGGGTTCTTCTGCTGCTGTCTATCAGTTCGAGGAATTCGTGTTGCTCCGTTCGCCAGCAGACAACTCTGGTTCGGCAATCCCGCCAAAACTGCCGCCCCAATACAGCTGCTTTAGTCGTACAAGCACACGGCAAATAGATGGTGTTTTCTTACCGTTAATTACTCTAACAGATAGGATTCCTTGCTAGGGTCAAACGATACAAAATTGAATCCTCTGAAAAAACTTCATTTTATACTGTGTCAAGTAACTGGCAGTGATAACACGCGCCCAGACGCGTGGAAGAAGCATTAGTGAGTTTAATGACTTTCCCAGACAAGCACCGTTTCAACTCAGGACGATGCCAAACAGTGTTGGCTCCCACTCGATATCACTTAAAGAAATCTGAAGATTTCAGTTTGTAGAATGGAAACAGCTGACGGCACTGTCCATGCTGGTGTAGTGTCCAATAACGCTGTGGCCACATGGCCAGGACAGGATTGTTTCCAGTTTCTGCAAGACCACGTGCGACCACTTACCCGCTTGGCTCTCTCCCTCTTCCATCTGGCGTGCATGCTAGGAGAAGAACACCACCTCCAGACGGCGAATCGGGCGATTTCCAACGAGAAAAACAGAAACCAAGTAAAGTCAACAGAATTTTTCGCCATTACATTAGTCAGCTTGCCTTGGCACCGACGGAAAATCTATGAAGTGATTTTCAAGATGCGATTGAGAATTCCAACGCCAGACACTGGTTTCTGGCAGTTCTTGGCATTATGTCGAACTCCCCTCCCGGCCTCTCCCCCGTTGCACCTGGGCTGGCAACGTTCTCCTTTGATTACCAACAACAAAGAGGCAGATCATCCTCATCTGGCCCCCATTGTTGCTGCCAATTGTTTCCAGAACAAGCGACTTCACCCCTATACTCGTACCCCTGGTCTGCTAAGTGTGAGAACATGGACTGGCGGGACGGAGGAGCAGGGTGGGGGAGGGAAGGAGGTAGGAACAGAGGGAGGGGGTTCATTTCTTGAACGTATGTTAATCAGTAGAGCTAGCTGTGTATCATTCTGCAGGTCATTGATCACACTGTGTGGTCTGGAGTGCAGACCAGATGAGTTTGTCTAGCTCTGTCCTCACCTGATTGCTATTGATTCCCGTGCTCCAGCACGATGAAACAATCCGTCCACAACACGTGTAAGTCAGTATTTACTGAACAATCCCAACTCCCTTTACATCTATCCCTCAATTGATCACAACTCCAGGATAGGAAACAACAGCAGAGATCGTGTAAACACGCCTAATCACCTCATCATGATCGTTTCAGTATGAACTGATGAAAACGATCCGATATTTCGTATTCAAACAGGATGTTCAATCAACCATCCAAATATTTACAGGAACATATTACAATAGCATCTATCATGGTCCAGCTTGTCAAAACGTTATTTAGGAAAGATTCGTAAACGTTTATTGGTTGGCATTTATTGTACTGCAAATCTGTTTATTTTGGTTTTAATTGTTAAATTTATTTAGTTATGTTTGTCTGTGAATATCCACATGGTTTTATGCATAAATATATATCTCTAAAATAATGTTTGTTAAACCTTGACATCGGAAATTGACCTTCCAAAGACTCGAATGATGATCATGAAACGAGATAAATTACAGGCCATTCAGCTGCAGCAACCGTTTCACCTTCACGAAGCATTTTAAGCGCGCATCACTTACCTGGCTGCATCTTTCCAGTCTGACGTCTTTTTGTCAATATATCTAGTGAGATGAGGTCAAATATATAGGACATGAAAACATTTATACTCGCTGAAAATATACTGAGTTTTCATTAAAGTTTTGATTTTGTAAGATATAGGGATTACGATTCGATTACGAAGAGCCCAAGAGAAGGATGAAACATGAATTTGATTTTTCGAACAAAAATAAACATCAAATGATAATGCAATGTGTCAAATGAAACGTTCAGCAACTATAGGAATAAATCGCCATACATACACATGAAACACGCCATTTTAAAGAAACACGGACAATATTCTGAAAGCGAGCTCATTAATCAGTGTGGCAGTACGTGCAGCACATTCGTCTATATCACGGTTTATCAGCTGACAAACGGGTCATCAGTAATATCTAATATAGGCCTCCCACAACGGGAAGCAGGGTAATTACCGCGTAGAAACAGGGACAATAGCACTCTCTTTTTGAAAAAATACAACATCACGATCTATCGGATACTTTCCAGCTTTACTCTGACGAGGTTTTAAGCTACATACACATCTATCGCGTTCCTACAGCGATAAGAAGTAACCTGTAGCCAGGGTGGTTTAGCTTTTATCGACGATAATGATATCTTAAATGTAGCGGGTTCCATTTGTTTCGATAAAACCATTAAGTCGTATCCCGCTATGACAGCCGTGCATTCAGAGAGGGGAGCGTTGTTTGGGGAGACAAATGGTCGTCGTGGATTTGGGTTAGAGCGTTGTTGTGATATACCTGGATATAGGTGAATTACTTGTGAGGCAGTCATTGCATGCTTGAAGCTTCGATCTCAGTCCTTGTTTAGGACATGGATTTCATTATGAAATATCAATTGATCGACCCCCATCCCCTTCCGGGTATGCCACTGCCGTCAATAATAAGTAAAACTGATGAATTGAAACGTTAGTAGATGCCATTCGCACGAGATTATAAAAAATCCAAAATAAATTTTGTTTAAATCTCATGTATAAGTAACTGGACAAAGTTAGTTCAAAGTGGCAATAAAGAGCTTGTTATTGTTAATAACATGATAAAGCGAAACTGCTTTGATATTCACATGATAAGAGATATTTTGAAGGATGACTTAGGATACCATCATGGATGAGTAATTACATATTTCGAATTGACAAAACTGCGGTCTGGCATATCTTAATTGTAAGTAATAAAGTAATTTAATCATGATGTTGACCCAGACTGCATAAAGTCACAACCCCCTTACACATCTATGTTCCTTTCTGAGAATGGAGACTCCCCAAATCAGTATAAGACTTAAAGATCATCTGAAATGAATATGTCGATACCTTGATATGATACGCGATCATTTTAAGCAAAACACCGAGAGCTTTGAATATTGCACGTCCTTGAAAATATTCAGGTGACTGTAAACACAGTATACATCAAATGTACTATTAAAGTACGGTCCATGGACACAAAGATGGCATAAGTAGTATTTAAACTTCCACATAACCTTTTCAAAACTCCACATAATCGCAGCATCTAGAACCACAACTCATATAATGTGAGTACGCGTTCATGGAGGAAGGAGACAAAAGTGAAGATGACGAGTAGACCTGCCCCTTCACCAGATGGCTCAAGCCTTCGCATGGCCGGGAACCAAGCTTAACTTTTAATGACTTGGAAATCCAGTGGGATTTGGAGGGGATCTAGAGAGGTGAATATGACGAGATTATCACCTGCAAAGTAAGACATGTGCCTTGTGCTGGTCTTATCCCGTCTCTTTCATCTTCATCCTTCTAGATGCCACCATTCAACTTTCTATTAATATATTTTACACAAAAAGATGCGAAGTACATAGGAGGCTCTAAACTTAGCTAGATCTGTTCAGAGAGATACCTATAAACCATGTCTTTTGTCTGACTGCAGTCCAGGTGGCATTTTATCACTCCTCTAGAAACTTTTCGGTTATATTTCTATTATTGTTGACAAAAATGAACGTCTAAGCTGTTTCTGAGTAATGTCACTTGGGTTTATATTGTATCGGTACAAACTGTTCCAACGACCATAAGAGTTGGTCATTATAGATCTCAGTTTGAATTGTTCTATACGACGTCCCGAATCATGTAATGTTACGTAAAAATGTTTCCCACAACCAATAAATTTTGCCAGTAGAACACGAGTGCAATTCTATCATAAGGATTTAACTACACGACGTGTTCTAGTACATCCAAAGTTATGATCGTTTCTGACAAAATTAACTAAATGAAAATAAATGAATTGACTTATCTCAATGTATGGCTCATGCTAAGACTATACAACATCACTTTACTGTTTGGGCCAAGGAGAAAAAACAAGTATTCTGGTAAACTGAATAACATTATCTGAAACTAAGAACAATTCAAAATTCATTCTAAAAAAATGATTTTCATGAAAAAATCTCCCATTGTCTTCTTAAGATGAAAGGCTTTTGTTACAAAAATTCATTCTTGTTGTACTATTTACCCTCCTCGTGAAAGGTTTTTTGTTTCAACACTTCCTCCTTCGTGTTGTAACATTTCCCCACGAATGTTGCGGTTGGTTGGGGAGTGCCTCGTCAGGCTAAGACAGTTATGAAACTATGATTTCATCATCATTATTACAATGTGTACGGGAAATAGTCCACATTTTTTAAAGATTGCCAACCTCCAAATCGATGTTCCATCTTCAAAAAGGAACTGATGATGGCTGACTTCAATTTACAAAGTTTAGTTTTATGTAAACTAAATTGACTACGAAAACAGGGCTAAAATTTGTAAATCTGTGAAATGTTGTATCAAGATCTTGTTAAATATTGCATGGTTTCTGAACGAAACTTATTTTCTTAATGTACATATACTGAGTGACAATTATTGTCTAATTAATTTGATGAAATATTCTATATTTCATATATGTTTAACCTTATCAAAACTGTTGACTTCTGGTAAATTCTTTTTTATCAAATTGAAATAAGTTATTCTTTAGCTTTTAAATAGTTAATAGCAGCTTCGATGAAAGTACGAATTTGGAAAATATGCTTAATATGAGTTCCTTTTTCATGTATTGTATCCATCAGGTAAATCCAGTTATGTTGATTTTGTCAATTTCAAAGATTCAAAATTGAAATACATATTAATTCCAATTATAAGGATAAATTTGGCCTCAAAAACGTAGAATTGTTTGTCAAAGCCTTTTAATGTCTCTGGAAGAAAAGCTCCTGGTCCCATTGTCACTCCTTTAGGGACGATTTATATTTGAATGATCAAATTGACGAAATGAAAATTTTTGCGTCCATTCCTTTTGCTGGAAGAACATCTAAATCTCGTCTTAGTCTCGTCTAAGAAGTACACTCGGCAACCCTCTCTTCGAAATTGTTGCACAGAAAAGACGATTCAGACAGAATTCAAGCAATGTTAGACCTATCATAAGAACCTTACAATGAGAGTAACAGTATTAAGTAATTGACTTGGGAGTAGAAGCATCTTATATGTGAATCATGTGGAAAGTGCATCTTCTTTTTAACTGTTCGTTTTTCTTATATGGCTATAAGTCAAGTATTTGAATGAATCTTCCACCTGTCGATCAATTACTTGTATAAGTTTTGCAATAAGCTTTATCACACTTGTGAAACGTTGAAAGGGGACTCAACATTTTGGATAATAAACACCGTAAACAAGGACTATTTTATTGTCAAAGTTGTTTGAAATCTAAAATATCCCTAAAACACCTAACAAATCAATCGTACTTGCCTTTAGCTAACAATAGCTATCTGCATCAAATTATTGCATCAAAGTCAACGTGATAGAATATAATAATATCAAACACTTGTCACCGTGACGAATGTACTCCTTAAAACATTCACATTGATGACAATCTTAGTACCGCCATCATCATGCTAGCTCACAAAAACCTTTGATGACAAGTGGACAAGTCAAGTGGGGTGAGTAATAATCAAAACATTGTATTTATAAGGAATGAGTTGACGTAAATCATGTTTTGCTTAATTAGAAATCAAAGATTATATTTTAATTATTCCATGAATTTAATTGAATGCATTTCATTCAAGGTCGTTTAGTAACCTCTACAAAGGTTCTTTCATTGTGCCATACCAATAAATAGGAATTTATTTCAAGTACGTCTAAATTGTTTAGTTCAATGATCAGTAATACAGTTGAAAAGTAAATCAAAATTGATACTATCAGAATCAGGTTATTCACTTGGGAGTATACGTGAATGGTTTGGAAAGTGATTCTTCTTTTTTAGCTGTGCGTTTTTCTTATATGGCTATAAGTCAAGTATTTGAATGAATCTTCCATATGTTCCAATAAATTACTAGTTTGCCATACTCTTTATCACACTTGTAAAACGTTCAAGAAAGACTCACAACATTTTAGACATAAACACCATACACTAGGAAACCTCATTATATTTTCTTCTCTAGTATGTGATAATTGATTTGTTCCAGGATCGGAAATACGTTTGCAAAATATATCGAAATGGATAAATTCATCTACGATCACTTAAGTAAAATCGAGATAAAGCAATATTTCCCATGCGCTACTTACAGGGATTGGTAAATTATTATGTACATGTATGTGGCCAAGCTGTTCTTATTGTGTGTGGCATCAGAAACTTATTCTGGTATTAACTCGTCTAGGTTTGATGACGCGTACGCCGTTTAAGATTTAAAGTTAAAGTCTGACCTTACCAAAACAAATCTTGAAACTCTTATGATGATCAAGGTGTATTGGTCGAAGGAGTTTGTGATTCTTGAAAAAAGGATTTTCATTTCTGGTCAGAAAACAATTGTCAATTATGAGAAGAGACTTCATCAAACATAGTAACAAACCATTTTTTATTAATAAAGTTACCAATCATTGTCCATTTTCATAGTTACCAACAAATTTTCATTAACATAGTTACACATGATATGATCTTTCATTAACATAGTACCAACCGTTTATCATTAACATAGTTACCAACCAATTTTCAATAACATATTTACCAATATTTTTCATTAACATAGTTACCAACCAATTTTCAATAACATATTTACCAACTATTTTTCATTAACATAGTTACCAACCAATTTTCATTAACGGAGTACCAACCATTTATCATTAACACTGTTATACCAATAACCAACCATTAACATAGTTACCAGCCAATTCTCACCAACATACTTACCAACCATTTCTCATTAACATAGTTACCAACTATTTTTCATCAACATACTTACCAACTATTTTTCAATAACATAGTTAACAGTGTCAGTGCTTTCTGGTGTGGTTATTTAACAACGAAACGCAAAACCATATCATTTATGTGTACAATTCACACTGCAAATTTTACAAATATCAACCGTTTGTTAGTCACAAGGGAGTTATTTCCACTAAAAAAAATAGATTTTCTTCAATGTTTGTGGGTTAAAAGATTGTTAAGCTTGTTAATTAATCACAGATTGTGAAAAACAATGCCAGGTGTTCGCAATGTTTGCCTCCTTCTCAGAAAATCTGAGTCACTTCAAACCAATAAAAGCCTTGTTGACAAGTGTGCATCCAGAAAACACTCAGCCCTGGGCTATCTTCTGACTAGCAAGAAACCACCAGAAATTCTACATGACATTCAGGGACATTAATTTTGACAAGTTTATTATTTGAATTCAGGAAATTGTTAATGATTATGATAATCATGCAATTTTACCATCTCGCTATTTATCATGTTTATCACAGTTAAACATAAAATATACCCCCGTTTTTGTCATATATGCATGTGTTTTTCTGTAATTGTGTTGCTTAAGGCTAAGTGGTCATGCAAGAACAGAACCTTGCATAGAAAGATGTTTAGTCGAATGGTGACAAGATAAATGTAACTGAATCGGAACAACTGAGATATCTTTAATGTTTTGTAAAGACTCCTAAACCAATAACTGTTGAGATTGGATGGTTCTGTTGCTTCTTATTAGGATCACAGGGACCATGTCGTAGTTGAATCTTCTTCTTTAAAAAGAAGCCATGAAAAGCTAAGATGTTGTGTACAGTAACAATTACCATACAGGATTATAAATTGTAGATTTGGTGACTACGCGACCCCAAAAACGGGACCGTATAACTTTTTTCATATTCGTTTCCAAAACAATATATTTTAGGAAGCTGATATGAATTATATACTTAGTCACCCTGTGGATTTATGCTAAAGCCTTATATATCTTCACCTCAAAAAGGAATAGCTAATATGTTATGTACAGCTGCGTACCTTAAGTTTGTTCACTTGCTAGTGTATCTTAGTGCAGTGCAGTGCATACAGGTTGATTTGTCAATCGGGATGACAAATTATTGAATAATCGACCCTTTAGCTATTTCTATAATAATATTTTAAACATCTTATAAAACTACTGACCAAAAGATTTAATTTTTATGCATATGTTAATTTCTCATTTTCAAACTGTTGGTAATATATATGCTACATACAGAGGATGGTCGTTACACCCCCCTTTATTGGTTGTGAGTTTAGAAGTAAACATTAATTAACTGCAATACATTGTAATATTAAACTGTTGCAATACTGATGCTTGCATGGTAGATTGAAGTCATGAGACAATAATCTGATTTGCATTGTCACAATTGTACTGAACACATGAGTAATAAGGTCAAATAAAATGTTCATTAAACTTTTATTTTCCTTAAATAAAGATGGTAAGTTTGAATCATCTGTATGATAATATATAAATTGAATGCTGTTCCTATATATTTTCCTTAAATTCTAGATTTATAACTTACTGCATGAAATGTCATTTGTCCTTTTTATATCATTTAAAAATTAGTGACTTTTTTATTACCTAAAATGAAAAAACAGCTGCCATTCAAGCAATAAAAAATCAGAAACATTCCCATTGTCCAATGCAATAGAAACACCAATCCCACTTGCACAAAAGAATGATTAAAATTTACCTTTATCATATCTGATCTGATCTTAAACTCTGCAACAACAGAAAACCATGGATTTACTCGTCTAGTTTTCATGACCCGATACGAGTTGAACATTTCTTTAAACGAATGAATGGTCCTAAATTACAAAGTGAAAAGATTCCCTGACAATTACAATTACCATTAATGTTAATGGTAAGACATAACAACTGTATAAATGGAATTGACACCGGATAATGGAGATGTATTTTTTTATTGATTTCACCATGAATTTCAGTTAATATAAATATAACTAAATATAAGTTAATATTTCAAAGTATCATGTCATGTCAACCACGCGAGGTTGTCCTCTAATAACACCGACACGGCAATTTTGTTGCTGCATGCAATCAATGAGGACTAATGTGTAGTAACTTATGCATGATGTCTTGTCACTTTATGAGGAGAACACGATGATTTCTAAAGATTACAAATTGTCTTGGTTCTTTTTGACAATTAATGTTAGTGTTTTACTACTGTAGAAATTGATTTCAAAAAGAATTATTACATTGACTTAATTTTTTTTTTTTAAATCAAGATTTTGCTGAGTTAAGAATGGTATCAACTTTTAATCTGATATAAAAAAGCAGGGCATATATATAAAACAATTTTTGTGAAGAAATGAAACCATGCAGAATTTCAATTTTTATGCCATGAACGTCACACCTCGTATTTCCTTATGACGAAACAATGCTTTGTTAAAATTGTGAATGTACGTATCACTGATTGTGTAAGGCAATGCCTGGTGTTTGCCTCTTTCCAAGAAAATCTGAGTCACTTCAGACCAATAAAAGCCTTGTTGACAACGCTGTATCCACAAAAACACTCAACCCCTGGGCTATCTTCTGACTAGCAAGAAACGCTAAGATATTCTACATGACGTTTTAAGTTATTCATTTTGACATGTTTGCTATTTTGAATTCAGGATATTGTTAACGATGATATATATGTGGTTTTAAACTCTTTTGATTTCATGTTTTCGTAGTTTAACATCAAATATGTCAACATTAATGAGGTCCTATTCTGTGGGTTGATGCCTATGGGTTAGGGATTTGTCTATATAGAGGTTAGTAGTTATCTTAGAACGATGAAATCAACTTCACGATTCAGGCTTTTTGGATGGTGTTGACGTTGTCGTTTTCTAAAAACTAAACATTTAAAGAAAACCATGCATAGACGGTGACAATATTACATATGAACATAAACCTATGAAATCAAAGAAAAAATAGAATGGTAAATCAAATTCTCATAAATAATGTTCTTCTCAAATACACGTCATACATGCAATTCGGGAAATTTAATTTATTTCAAGTAATTAAGATAAGTAATTTTGTGAGATGTTTCACAAATATGACGTAACGACTTTACAGACATTGATTTTAGCAATGTTAGATGACTAAGTTATACAGGTGAGGATAAAACATTTCCAATAATCAACAGTTTTGTGATAACATTGGTCTCGTTAATGTTGTTACTTACAAAAATCACATTTTTAAAAAGTAGTCATCTATGTTGACCTTTTACATTCAAACCCACTATTTTTGCAGAAGTTTGATTCATTTGCAAACCTGTCTTATTTTCTGTAATATTGTGCTTGTGACGTAAGCAGATTTATTAATCAAATTGTGGAGGTGACTAATTATACTTTCATTATAACAACACACTACGATGATATTTTGGTTATACAGCTTGGTGCATTTTACCTGGTTTCTGTTTGTTTGCAAGAATTATTGATATCACTCCAACAGAAAGAACACATATCATAAAGAAATATAGAAACCATTGAATATATGAATTACATTAAATATGATCCTGGGTAAAAATAAAAATAAAGGTCATTAAACTTTAAGTATTTTTGAAAAGTTTAATTACATACTGTATAAATGGCATGATCATGTAAGATCAGGGACTAGTAAAATTGTGTACATGTGTATTAGAAAGAGAATATTACCAGAGAAGATGCGTCATATGACTTTAAGGAAACGAGTATGACTTGTTTATTGCCTGAGCGTTATTCACACACACTTAAACGTCATATGGGATGTATATGTGTTATATGCTTGATTATCACGTCTCTTCCAATTCTTTATATCTGTAACTGATTTTCTCAGTAAGTATATTCAATGTCATGACATGGGGCTGATCACTTTCGGTGAACGATTCCATTTATATAATCAGATCAGAAAAGGTGGCATTCACAAAAGTCATGATAAGTGAATGTTATAATGAATGAATGAATGATTAATTTATAAAGCGCCTATATCTTCCAGATATGAAATGACTGCTCAGCGGCGCTTGTCGAAGTCTTGAGATGACCCAAAAAAGTTTTGTTTTGACAGCTCCTGATGTCAATTGGAAGAATGTTCCAAAGTTTTAGACCTGAAAAAACTAACGTTAATTTACACCTTTTTAAACGTAGGTTATGGAAAGGGTCTTCAAAGACAGGTTTCTTTCTTCAAACTTCTTCATTAAGAAAAGAGTTTGACTTACAAGTCAACTGGAGTGAATGAATAAATATAAACAGAATAAATAAATGAATAATATTTGTATATCATATCATTTTTTCATACTGCAAAAACGATTATATTTTGCTTGATAGAAACATTTAAAGTATGGTGATTTGTAACCAAATGATGCAAATTTTACCATTGTAAACTGTGTGTTAGTTACAAGGTAGTCATTTCAACTAAAATGATTAATTTTTCTTCAATGTTTTAAATGCCCTTGTATGAAAAAAGGATTGTTATACTTGTTAATTAATGACAGTTAGTGACAGACAATGCCAGGTGTTCGCAATGTTTGCCTCCTTCTCAGAAAATCTGAGTCACTTCAAACCAATAAAAGCCTTGTTGACAAGATTAGTGTATATCCACTGCCCTAGGCTATCTTCTGACTAGCAAGAAACCTCAGGAAATGCTACATGACGCTTAATGATATTCATTTTGACAAATTTGACATCTCTAAATCAGAAAATTGTTGACGATTATGATGCAGATACATTTTATAAATCTTTTTATAATATTGTTCATTGTTAAATATAAAGGTTATCCAATACAAAGTCATATTTTAGTGTATATTTGTGTTGCTGAGGTATGTTCAGTAAGTAGAAATAATGATGGAGAAAGTTTGTATGTAAAGATTAATAGTAAGTAGGACCCGTTTGTTATCGAGTAGTATTTGTATTCCTAAAGATTGCTTTAATTATCTTATTTACCAAAGAATGACTTTCTTTAATTACTTTCGTAATTGATGAATGAAAGAAGATTTTTCAGTGACCGGATATGGAAATCAACCTAGCTGAATAACGGTTGAATGATATGACATCTTGGTTTGTAGTAATATATAATAACGTGACCATTAATTTCTTAAGATAAACGCAGGTGATTTCTTTGATTTTATAATAACACAATAACAAAACAATTTATCACTTCACGTAGCTTTATGCAAATCCTTTTGTATTCTACTTCACTCGATAAAAATTCAAATGAGCAATAAATAATGATATTAATAGCATGCTTATAATGCGCTATTTTCGCACATACATTATACATATATAAGCATTGATTTATTTAATCTAAATTATACTATTCTCATTGGTTCTATTGATTAGTTTCTCTATTCAATCGATCTGGTTACATATTGACTATTTGTATAAAAGATTATTGTAAACTACACATACGAGTAAATGTGAATGATGGGAATATTCAAAATAAACACGAACATTTACTGCCCCCTTTTTACCTTTAGACATTTGAAAAAGGTTTATGTTGTAAAGTTCAATAAACAATTTGTGTACAAGAAAAAGAAAAGAAAACTAATATCAATGGCATATGGACATACATGGGCATTTCCTCTGTATCAGAACCGAAAGATTAACAATTATAAAAATGTAGTAAAAAATAGTAATGACCTCGTTGGCCTCATCAGCATTTTCTCTTGAAATTTAGTAACGAAGTGACACATGCATACCACATTCATTACCTTCATTCATAAAAGTCATTTCATTCATAAAAGAATTATCCTTTAAATGACAACAGATTATTTGACATCGTTATAGGTGTACAGCTGCGTACCTAAAGTTTGTTCACTTGCTAGTGTATCTTAGTGCAAATATCATGTCATTTGGATTTCGTTTGCAGGTTAATTAAATAAGCACAGACAACACATCATCAATTGTCCATTTGTAAAATACCATTCTCATACCATAATTTTGGAACGTTTGGTCAAAGGTACAGTATTTCGAAATTTGGCATAACTATACATAGCCAGATTGGGTCATATTTCTGAAATTCCTATTTTCTCAAATTTCGATTAAAATATTCCGTATTAACTCCCTGAGAACAAAATTAGCACAATGACACAAAGGAACAAAATATGACTTAGACCCAAAGCATTTTCTCTTCTCTTTCTCTTCTCTTTTGTAGAGAAAAATTAAATGACCTGCCAAATTGTTACGGATAAATGTCAGGTATGGCATACGATATGTTAATGCGAATTGAATGTTAATATATGTACTGTAGTGTAATTTCAACATTATCCATTTCGTTTTCACAATGATAGGATGTCTCAAAAATATTCCAAATTACATGATATTTGCTCTTAAATACACAGGTAAGTGAACAAACATAAGGTAGGCAGCTGTATAACTAATCTAAGATTAGCATTTAACAATTGTCTAAATGAATGAAATTGAAAATCAAATTCTGATAGATATCTGCGCTGTATTTTCAAGGGAAATAAAAAAAATTGAATAATAAAAATTCTAGGTTTGTATGTCCTCATGCCAACATGTGAACTTAAATGCTCCATGATTTTATGACAAGATAGTTCAAGAAAAGTGTCTAATTGTAAATAAATCCTGGAATGTAATGTATGGTATTTGAAAGCATGACTCCTTCCTAGTAAATATATAGGTCACCCCAGACCAATAAAGCTAAACCCTATGGTAAATTTCTGACTAACATTTAATCTCAACCGAGGCAAAATTTTATTCCAGATATTCTTCGAGGATTTTCTTAAATTCAGGGTACTGTAACAGACGCATACGTTACATGACGCGAGAAGGCTTTTATGTTAGTCTTGTGTAGACAAGGGCTTTAATGTAAGTGGACATGAGAGAGAAACAATCCCGTATATAAAATTGATGTTAACAATGAGACGATGACAAAAGCTCATCCTAATGATTCAGGCTTCTTGGAATGTGGTGATGTAACCGCTTTCTGAAAACTTATCCTTTTATGGAAAGCATAGCTTGATGTGTCATAACTTTGAACGTGTCACAACGGTTCAACAATTAAATATGGAAATATTAAAAGCAAAAGTGTTTATATAGAAGGTCTTTAAAGGGGCAGTAGCACGTTTTTTTAATTATTAATTTTTTAATTTTATATTTTAAATGTTTCACTTATAATTGTAAGTTAATGCTAAATGTATAATGTTGACAATGTTAACAATCTCATTACACAAGCCAATCACCCATAGTCAGAGGACAAAGTATAAGGATTAACATAAAATCCATTGGCGGCCATTTTTTTTAACACCTTTTATTCATTTTGTGTAACAAAAAGGAATTGCTTGGCTAAACTGTACGTTATATTTTGAATTATTACTGCTTCATTTAGATCAAATACATTGTCTTTCAATTGGAACCATTTATTTTCATTTTCCTGACATCACCTTATGTTCCCCCTAAAAACGTGCTACTGCCCCTTTAAGGTTGTGTTTTAATTCTAACAAGCGGCCCTCATTTTGCAATTGCATGCACTTGTAAAGGACACTTGAAAAGTACTATGCGAGTAATTGATATAAAAAGTGATATTGGTCTATAAAACAATACTTCGATGATAACAGTCAGTGAAAGGTGCAGATAATTTGAGGTTTCAATGTAAAGTTGATACGTAGACCCATATGCCCGTTTAAATGGTAATTGCTTCAAATTATCATAATGGGCAACATGTTATTTTAAATGAGAATTAGACACTTTGTAGTATTATGTATGAAACTACGTGTAAATATATTGAGCATTGCTTTTAAATGCATATGTTATGCTTCAAAGTACACGGAAATAAACTACACGAAATAATTTTGGTCTTTAAAAAATACATTGACATGACAATAGTGAAAATAAATTAAAATCCATCAAGTATAAGAGTTATTCTTATCTTGGAACATATATGTGTATTAGGAAATGGAGTTCAACAAGCAATTCTTGTCAATATGATTAATGACACGGGACTTTCATAATTTTTCAAGTCATATATTTTAATGATAAAAGTTGCCATAAATTAATACATTATTTATCAATAATTGTCAATCTGCAAGACATAATTACAAACTGAATTCAAACAATTTCAGACACGGTAAAAGCATGAAACAACGAGAAAATCGACAAGCTTGAATACGTGTTATTAGATATACACTCGTCTACACTTTCAACTGAATTCTTTCACAAGTATTGTAAGATGATTCGAAAACAAGTATACCTCATATAACAGGGACGGGGGAGAAATGCAACATAAAGTATTGGACCCGTAAATAGAAAGATCGTAGAACTGAATCATGTGAATTCATAGCTGCAGGTTTTTCTCTGAAGTAATTATAATTGATGAATTGTCCATATGACAAAGCATTTATTGTGAAGTTTTTTTTACCATAAGTATCCACATGACAGTTCATCATAAACAGAAAGGTGCAGCAGAATTCGACATACCAACATTAACTTAAACATTGTAATTATACATTCTTTCTGCCATACTTGGACAAAATGAGACTAATGTGTATAGGTCACATGCCAATATAATAGTAAACAAAGTCGAGTCGGTGAATGTTTTTGGATATTTCTTATAACAGATACTCTCATCACAATTGTTCCAAAGGAAAGACTATTGTATATCAAGGAGATAATTCAGCAATGTTACAAACGTTCTGGAAAGCACACAATGAGGGAAGCAGAATTAAATAATCGACGTTTAAGTAGAAAGATCGCATAAATGAATCATATGGAAAGTGCATTTTCTCTTTTAACTGCCGGTTTTTCTTATATGGCGATAAGTCAAGTATGTGGATGAATCGTCCACATGCACATCATATACTAGTAAATGTTTTGTCATAATCGGTTTCGACGTGCAACTTTATCGTAGAATCCATCACAAAGTCGCTCATTATACATCAGAGATAACCATTTATATAACATTCCCGATACTTTCAAACGATTGTTAGAAGTTCTAGAGGGAGAGATAGGTCAAAGTTTTCTGTATAACTGATCTGTCTTGAAGTCTGCACCAACAGCAACCCTAAAATTCTCTCGTCTAGTTTCATGACGTAAGTTCAAGAAGTTAAACTCTGCAAAAAAATAAAATTAATTTTGAGACGACCCCTTGACGATTTCATAGTTGCATAGTTGAAAGAAAGACGAAAGCTTGTACCTACCCCATCGCCTTTTTTGTCGACTGCTTCGCTTACGTGACATACACGCGAATAAAACTTTTTGCTTTTATTTTATAACATTATTTCAATCGATCATCAACATTGATTTAAGGTAAATCAATGCAACTAATTTTTAAATGTTGATATATCGGGAAAAACTCGTATGTTTGTAAATATAATTGATCACTCAATCCTTTCATCCTATTCTGCACAAGCACTTCACCTATAACTAAAAGGTTTCGTAATTATCAAGTTTACTGCTTGTTGCCTGCATATTGAGTTTGGTTACAAGCGGATTTCCATGGGACTTAAGAAAAGTGAACATTTGCACTGCACATTATAAAGCTTGAATGAATTCGGAAACTGTTTTAAGGGATTCCAGTCATGTAAAACGAATCTCATTTAGAGAATTTATATTTTTTCAGAGAACACTAAATAAAGATAATCGTCGAAACATGTCGCTTGAAATCAACACAACAAACAGCCGAGTATACTTGCATAGATCTGTTTTTCACTTTACATCACAAAACCAGGTAAAATAACATTTTCTGTCAAAACATTGCTCCATGTGACTACCACCGAAAGGTTGATATAATGCTGGCACGATTTGTATTTTTTAGTGGTAAACCACATTCATAAAATGAGAAAGAAAGATTCATGTTAAAAGATGATTGATGTTGGAAATCATTCTGCCCTAAGAGTAAATGCAGGTGATAGGTAAGTTAACAATATGGCAGCAGTATATCGTAATTGGAAGGAAGTGATGTTCACTGTAAAGTATGTACGAAACTCAACAATGCTCACCAATATCTATTTATGAGGGTTTCGTTCACTACAAATTTGACTAACAAAGCTGCGTTAATGTTGTCATATTGGTCTACTCTGGTATATGAGTATGCAATAATATGTTAAAAATATTAACAAGTCACTCGATAATAAACTGTTATAGTTTATAAGCATTATGGTATTTTAGTCGAAAGATTAAATCGAGAAAAGCACTTTGAATAAAATTCAACTCTCAGTGTTTAAGACATCGTCCCTACCTGTATAACAATAATTATTTAACTGAATAACAAAGCAAGGCTCGAAATATATAAATCGTTCGAATGGTGGAGCAAAAACGTGTGACTGTTACATTTATTAGAGTTGCTGCTTATCATAAAGTCTAAAAAATCGTTCCTTGGTCAAAAGAGCACTGTTTAGATGTTATCGTACAACAACCATGATTCACAATGGTTTTGTGTAGGACATAAACTCGTTTAAGTTGATATAAATGGGAAAGTAAGCTAATTATAACACATTTCTAAAAGCAGTATCATTGCTTATTCTACAAAATGACCCTTTGCATAGCTCTTATGAACATGAACATATAACATGTTGCATACTTATGATAGATCAATATATATATATAGAGGAATATTGAAAGTGAGAAATACCAAACATCCTTAATTTGAAATAGTTTAATATGTTTTTTGTCATGTTTCCTCTGTTAAGCTAATGGTTCCTTCAATCTTAAGAGTTTGCCACATCACGAAAGTGACAGACAACGATGTTTGGTTTTTATAGTAGGTGCGATAAGGTTCGTTTTTCGGAATAATAGGCAGGTGAAACTTCTTGTTGCCTGCATATTGAGTTTGGTTACAAGCGGATTTCCATTGAACTTATGTTCAGAGGCCAATAAATAAAAAAGATTTTTTTCACTGCACTTGATAAAGCGTACCGATATGTTCGAACTTCAGCAGATGTCTTGCACTATCTGTTAACATGTTGTTTCCTTTTGATAAATTTGTTTTTGCATTACTCTAACAAGCTTTTTATGGTGTTTGATTTATTGCCTTTTCCTATATTGGTCTTACAATTTCAGATATAATTTTTTCTCTCTTCGATATACACTTTTTTCATAACAACATTGTAAATAATTAACACAATTCCATTTAAAACAATGTTTCTAAAGGTACAAGTTATTCTCAATGGCTATTCTTCAATTGTGATTACTAGCAACATGTAATCATTCAATAAAATCATCACAATCTCAATTATTCATTTTCATTAGAGCAACTCAAGGAAATTAATTGATACAATCATAGTTGATTTTCACACAGAAGATGTTTGTTTCAGTTTTTTCTTCTCAGATTATCATGTGTACACCAGGTAACAGCTGAAATCTTTTGCGAAACATTCAGAGACTGACGTGGTCGCAATGGTCGTTCTAGAGAGTTAAATGTTATACACTGACTTCCAAAAGAAACTTTGCACCATTTTGCAATGATCAGATATCGGCTCTCATGCAGTGCAAAAACAACTGTTTTTTGTGTTTCAGGGTTGTCAGCAATCCTCACAACCTCTCTGTATAGCCGGATCAAGTTACCATTAGAAATAAAGAAACACTAACGGTTCTTGTAAAAAGGGCTGTTTTTGATCAATTTTGTCAATTTTCAGTGGGGATTCGCGATATTTATGCTATACCATTTACTGGTTCTAAGGTGTTTTTTTCACTATTCGAGTGACAAAAACATTCACTATGGACAGTTATTTAACTTTTTCGTCACGTGACTAAGTTCCAGCGGAAACGTCACGTGATTATGACATTTTTGCCATTTCTGCAAAAATGAATGAATTTTGCTCAATTAAAAGTTTTAAACTTGAAAGTGTGGGATTCAACTATGTCATTGCCAAATTAAATTAAAATGTAAATATGAGATCGTTTTCGAAATTTCCGTTTTAAAATTTCAAAGTTTCTTTTGGAATTCAGTGTACATAGTTTTATGGAGTTGGGTAATGCATTCCATGCATTCAGCTATGGTTAAGGTTCAAAATGTACTTTAATTATTTTGAGAATAAAACATTCTAAATAACATTTCGTTGTATTCTCAAATCGTGTATTCTCGAAAAATGTATCCTGGACAACATAAGTGAGCGATATATTTAACATATTGATATTTTAGTCAGGGAAGAAACCAATAATACTCATAATTCAAAAAATTCCAAATACCCCTTGATCCAGTATTGATCAAGATTAATTGTTTAATCACTAATTTGAAAACACAATCATCTAAGTAACTCATCACGCGTATCCCGTATAGAATATAGAATGTGCCTGTTATGCAAATTCTATTAAAGGGGCAGTAGCACGTTTTTTGATATTTTCATATTTTAAATATTTCACTTATAATTGTAAGTTAATGCTAAACGTATTAATTTGACAGTATCAAAAATCACATTACACAAGCCAATCATCCATGGTCAGAAGACAAAATATGGAGATTCACATAAAATCCATTGGCGCCCATTATATGTGAACACCATTAATTCATTTTGTGTAAGAAAAAGGTATGGCATGGCCAAAATTTACGTTATATAGTTGAATTAGTAATGCTTCATTCAGTTTAAATACATTATCTGCCAAATGAACCCTTATGTTTCATTCTCATGACATCACCTTATATTCCCCATAAAACGTGCTACTGCCCCTTTAAAGCATCACATCAAAGTCAAACCACAGGGGAACACTTCACTCACAGTGTATATCAGTTAAATGAAGGAGGATTTCTTCTCCGCAGTCACAATTACTTACCTGCATAAGAACTGGCTTCTACCATGCTGGTTCATGGTCCATGGACAGACAGCACCTTGAGAATGTGTCTACAAATGCATATATCAAAGAAACATATAAGTAAACTAATAGGCTTATCATCGAACCTGTTCAAGAGAATCTAATTTGAGCTGATATCCAACATGTTACGTTAAATACACAAGAACAAGTTTTATTCTGTAGTGCTGATAAACAGAGGGTTGCTTCGATATGGCTTATTAGAGACGGTATATGTTAGTTTAATGTTGTTTCACATCTCCGCGGTAATCTTTAGATTTGGAAAGCTTCAAAGACTTGAAGTTTCTGGAAATTTAAACACTTGGTTATCAAATGAAGAGGAATGAAACGTGGAATAAGAAGGGTTTAATCGACGAACATAAATAGGCTAGATTACATATAATGACTTATAAAAGTGCAGAACACTGAGTATTTAATCAATTCTTAAATGTTTGTTTAAAACGATACATTGACGGATCCTTGTAATCATATGATTAATGAAGAAAAAGAAGAAGAAGAAAATTATGTTATCTTATTTATCATTTTATCTATTCTACCATTGACTGTGACTGCATGCCGTGCGTGAAAAATATGTTTACGAAATCTAGTGAATGGTTAGAAAATAATACTTAATTGAAGTATAATTTTGTTAATAGATATACAGATTTGTTGTGAAACTGATGTTCGTGGACGTTTGATTGGGGTGTATGGAAGTATTCAGTTAGGAAGGCAATTAATTACCTAGATAATATCGTTCGATATCAAGCTGTCGTGTATACGTAAATGAAATCTTATAATTGACATAAAACAGTTTGAACTATCAATATTCATTAAGAAAACATTTAAAATATCCCTTAAATATAGAATCCTTCAAAAAGGTACTGAAGATTGAAACTGTTATAAATTTGCACTTGAAGTGACAGAGGGTGGCAGTTATCTTGCACACAAGCATGCAGTGTTAAGCATCTTCCAAGCACAACACTTGTTTATCAGCGAGAACTCCGTACTTTAGGACCAAACAGCAGGAAACGTAGCTTCAAGATAGTCCTGTTTTGATTTCCGCTTTTCACGGGTATTTCTGTGGTCTCAAAGAAGACAAGCTCAACCTCTGCAAACAAAACACGTGAAAAACACCATCTGGCGGATTGAGCACGTGCAACAACAACGTGTTAGGTTTCCCGCCAAATTTTCGTCAGTCCAGTTCAGTTCCTTACTATTTGTATATTGACTCAGCCATTATCAGACCCAACAGTCTGCTATTTCTGAGAGTAACATGTTTTTATACATGGTCACGGTAAACACAGACTTAAAGATCATTACCAATAGGGGATCGGTTTCACTGTTTGTGTCATTTTCATTACAATGTATAAACAGTCTGCTTACAGATCACCAGTGGTTTAACTATCTCCGCGCCGCGGGCATCCTCGTGGGCAACAGGTGTCTCATCAACTGAAGCTGATCCAACAGACGGGGGAAAATCGGTTGTAGAATTAAATGGACTGCATCTTCATTATTTGAAGTACCAATATAAACTAAATACACATTCCATCCAGAGCAAACCATGACACTTATAGAGACAGAGGTCGTAAAGTGATATTCTTGATGACATCACGTGAACTCAGTATTCTATATAAGTTCCTTGCTAAAACTTCTCCAATATAACTTGGACGAAATATTGAAGTTGGGGGCCATACTGTAGGTAACTGTGTTACTGTATCAAATATCACATTTCGTCAAAACGAACACATTTACATTTTATTGCCTTTCATATGCAATGACATATAACAAGATCATCAAATAATGTCATTGTTTAATCAGTAGGAGTTTACACTATCATAAGAAATTATCGCAATTATCTTAACATGTCTATTTCAGTCATGACATAGTAAATGGTTAGACTGACATTTTAATAGTCTCAGAAGTATTTTTCCCCCAATGTTGACACAAGAGTCCAGTTGCTTGAGCTGAGCGATCTAGACTTGCTATAATTTTCTAGACTGGGTTGGTCGTCAATTAAATATTTTTGCTCTATTAATGACAGGCTAAGTAACTGATTTCAAAATCTGGTAATTGGAAAATATATTTAGTGATTTCTTACCATTAGACGTACTCTTGTTGATAAAAACCACTTGTTCATCTTAAACTGTCAAAATGTATGCAGTTATTCAGTCTACACCTCCAATTTCACTTTTTAAACTTTTATTTTTATTTTCATAGCTTACAGGTTCTTCGTTACATGGTTGAGTGATAATATGAATACGATTTGCAATTGTAACCAATTTATTTAATGTCTTACCTCCGGGTTACGGATATTTCCATTTGTTTTACTTATATTTATCAGTCACCGTGTCTTCGTTTCAAGACAATTTCCAAATAGTTAGAAAATAAAAAAGACGTATTTCGCTTGCTTTGAATTCGCATGCCTTTGTGTATTCCCAAATCGCCCATGAACAAACCACAATTTTACGATGTGATATCTGATAGTTAAAACAACGTTTTTGTCAAACTCATTATTCATTCTTCACACGTTATTCACATTTTGAAAACGAACTGGTGTTTTGTGTCTTAAAACCGTCAAAATATGAAAATAATGTATTTTGAAGACACATATTAACTCAGAAAAGTAGGTTCAACTAATCATATTCATATTGATAGGGCTACGAAAAGATAGCTGACTTACTTACAATAGTCATTCAGTACTGTAAAATGTGTCGGTATTCAAAAGTGCTTCATATTGAACATTAATGATAGAAAGGTAACGAAAATATTACGGCAATAAAACAAGTTTTCTTTCCATATTAATATAGATCATAAACCGTGTGGGACAATAACCAGCAACATGGCCATAAGATTTCTTTAAATCATTAGGTTTAAGATTATAAGAGTTTTATATATCAAAACCTACAAACAAAAATAAAACCTAGTAAATGGAAAATACTCACACAATGTGTGATATGCACAAGTGATACAGACTCATAACAGTAGACTTGTATATAAGCTAAATGTTGAGTAAAAGGTCGTGAAACAACCTTACAGAAACTTTCTGGAAGCTACAAGATTTCAAACATTGCCTCATTTATAGTATCGTCGTATTAATGACAATAGGTACTCGTTAATGACTATGGTTAACTAACCTATGCGTTCCGATATATCACTCAAACTCACCAGTATTGACTTTCATTGAAGGAAAAGTATCTGTAGGTTTATCAGGATAAGCACCTCATACAATCAGAAATAGACACATGGTAACTACGGGAAATCCAAGGTGTTTGATAAACAAAGGAGACTTAATGGTTTTAAATTGTATAGCTCACATCAAACTTAAAGGTAGTGTGACATTTGAATGAAATGATATTCCAAAAACCGAAAATAAATATTCATAAAACAAAAAAAATTAAAATGAATTTTACTGATTAAGAATCATTGCTAATGATATTAGCAACTTTATAGAGTCCAACTGACTGACGAAAGGGTTCTTATTCATCATCTGATACTATGTGATGCACAAAGGGTCTTTGAAAGAAGAGCAATGAACAGGGAGCAAGCAGAGAGGGTACCACTGAAGCAAGAGTAAGCGTGATACGTGAGTGTTCGATTCTCGGAGGTGGCTTACTCTAACTAGAAGGCTAACGGTTTCTGACACTTCACACAACACTAAACGTCGTGTCCAGATAATGAATACTGTTCGTGCTTGTTTATACGTCAATAAAACGAGGGACCTACAAGACTTCCACGTCATTAAGAAAACGTGACTGCATCAGAGAAGAGAGGTGAAGACTTTTATTAAAATCAGGAATTGTGTTTTTGTCTACGAGTACTTTGGGGACGTGCTTTATGATGAAGATAATTGATGAAACTAGGCGCTCCTCCAATAGTAATTGTCTGAAGAATAAAACCCAATCCTGGCGAGTCAGTGGAAATGAAGAAAGTTCATGGCAACGTTTTGTGAGAAAATGAGAGATCACAGTCGGCGTTTATGAAAAATGATTTTTTTCACAACAAATTGAAACATCATATGTGTTATGACCTTCCTTAAGAATTGTTATTTGATTCAATTGCATAACCATACATGCACAAATACCATAAAATGGATTTTTTATTTTCTAAATCCGCCTAACACCTCACTTACGTAAATTACGAGGCTGGTGATTGAAATTGGTTTTCTTGCACAGATTTAAAGAACAAAACTGCATAGCATTGTTAAATTGCATGATTTACATATCAATGGTATACCCTTAACTCGAATACCGTAAAATAGAATCGAAAATAATCAAATCACAATGGAACAAAAGTGTTATTAGTGAATCGTTGCAATCTTAACTCTGAACTTGCCAATATACCATCACCATCAGATAACAGTTGGTGGTACATATGTTTCTCAGAGTAGCAATTTCTTTATCAGGATGGCATGAGAAAGACAAATATGTTTGGAGATATTCCATCTACAGTTTATGAATCACATCGCTTAAACTGTAAACTGGTCAAAACATACACATCATATACCAACTACTCTGAACTAACTTTGGTCAAGACACCATCAATGGAGACCATCTTACCCCGACTTACAGTCCCTCATGTACGTATACGTGGATGTTGGTTGAAGTGTACCCATAAATCACCCCGTTAACAACATACATACGCAAGAATACCCGACCAGTGGTAAGAGGTAAGTGGCTGAGCTATATCCAAGCCCCTAATCTCGCTTAAATCCCCGGATTAACGCGCTAAGCCCTTGAAGGGACTCTGAGAGTCGAACGTCATTCAAATCTCGTCTCGCGTATGTATGAGAAAATTCGAGATTACTCGTTATCTGAGAATAGAAACGGCGTTGGTCTGGCCGTCTCGTTCCGACTGTTGTTGAATGGATAACAACTTGCACTTGAATAATGTGGAGTAACTCTCCGCTCTAAGACTTTCATTGACAGGGAATAATAGACTACCAGTGAAAAATGATTTGATGATTGTTGTTACCTTTACACGTGGAAAGTGTAAATAATTATGTTTCTCATTTTAATTTCATAGCCATTCTATGCGCATTCTGTTAGGAATGCGAGGTATTGAGGAATGTGGTAACTAACACCCCCCAAGAATGTACAGGTGTACGGGAATTGTGGAGATAAAACTAAAACCGCTTTAGAAGTCCCTCCAGATGTTCACAGTGTAAGGATAGACCTCTGCAATATAACATTTCTAGATCTGAATAACGATAACAAAATTGACAAAAAAAATAAATTCGTCATTAAATAGTCGTTTAAGAGCAAAAACATTTACAAAGGAAATAGCTTTCACTAGGAAACATATGACATTACATAAACACGTTAAACAGTCCGTAACAAATTCATTCTGGCGTAATTTTGTTGGTTTAAGCATGAAAACATCGCATAGAGATGCCATTATTTAAGTAGAAACGAGTTTCGAATATGACTGATAAAATCAACAAATAGATCTAAACGATAGGAAATAGATCTCCTACAGAAGTGCATTGTGTGGCAAACTGCATCGACACAATCAACAAAACGACCCCTAAAATCTTGAAAGTGTGATAGAAGATTCAGTTATGTTTTATGAAACTTTATCGACACAACTATAGCAAAATGTCACATTAAATATTTAAACTGTGATACACGATGGTATGTGTTTGATAATTAAAAGATTTACGTAAATGATATGCAGTTAGGAAAAACAACGATACTAGAAGTAATGGGTGCAGTGAATCACAGCAAGTGTGCCTGAGATGGATGAAAAGCATGAACAAACATAAACGAGTGATCATCATTATTTCTTTGTGATCGGCGGATAAGAACTAAGGATATACTGAACAACCAATAAAATGCTTCCAATGCAAATTCTGGACACAACAATATCAATCAGGTAATTATAAAATGGACAGAGATAATTAGACATGTATACGTATTTATGTTTGAATGATAAATAATGATCTATTTGTTAATTGCCACTATGATAAGATAAGTATAAACGTTTCAAAATCCGTAACTTAATTCGGTATGTCCAGTTTAAACATGAGCAAAAAAAAACAACTGTTTACTATGAATTGGAACAATGATTGCATGAAAGAATGAAAGTCTTGTCTGTGTTGATTATGTTGTTTGTAGATCAATAAAATATAGAATAGGATACTGTTTAAAAGGCGTTTATTTTATTTATTCATTGGGTTAATTTAGTTACTTAACAGACCACACCGCATTATACTTGGTGGGTGGCAATGCATATCTGAATATTGATATAAATCAGAACTTATTCAAAAAGGTTCGTTAATTTATTTTACCATTATTTGTTCCTATCTGTTCTTTACTGTCCATCTTATTTAATGAATGTAAATAATATCAAATGTACATAAATCAATAAGGAAAAGGACGTTCTAAGTTGCATAACTTGTACCTTATACCTTTCTGATGAATAAAATATGTTACAAAATAGATATTTATATGCCATCTTCATAATATGATCTTTTTTCTAATAAGCATGGTTGACACCGAATATGCATATCCGTAGTTTAAAGATATAAACAATCTAAGCGTGACGGTATGTGAATTGCAAAAAGCACTTATATATTCTGCCAAAATGTCATCTGGGGAATTGTCAATGAATAAATGACTGAATTCTCTCTTTTATATAGAGAAAATCAACTTCTAAAATGATAACATATGTATTTTAAATCTAAAATATCTTGAAAACAAAGCAGTGAAAAAAAAACGTATATTCTGGCAGGTAATTGTTTTAAAATCATTTAAGTATAAAACACATTTTTTAAAAGTCAAAAGTAAATTAGACATAAAGAATGTATTCTTATAAAAACGAAAACATTTGCATTTTTATTTCAGCAAATAGAAAGAGGTTAAATTCATGGTTTTATTTACCTACTTCATTGACTTACATTATTGAAACCATTTCAAAACGTTCAGGAAAAGGACCCCGGTTTTATGTTTCGGATTGAAAACAAGATTTGTTGCATTCAGGCATATGTATATATAGTTGTAATGTTTGAAAAGTTAACAGACAAATGAGTTGAATCTAACGCTCCTTTAACACCCCCTATTAAAATAACAAATATATACCGGTGTATATTACGGAGTGATGGATTTACAACAGTATAGTTTATGTTTTATCTCGTGAAGGAGAAAACAATGTTCTATTTGTAAGTGCTATCTTGTTTAGATAATCACCGCCAGGTGTTCGGTATAAAAACATAAACGCTGAAACATTATGAATGAAACAACACATTGTTGTACAAGCCGCCACATTTAGAAAACAAACATACGGTTTCCAAGTACCTTCATTCAGTCGACAACAGGTTTTACGTTGGTTTGAACGACTGGTTTGTTAAAGAGACACCTCATTACTTTCTTGATACATGCTTTGGCTTCTATACGTGTCAAAAACATTAATAATGATATTCATTCAGAACATCTCGCATTATTCCTTAAACGCCATGACAATCAAAAGTTTCAAATGGAAATCAAAACCCTTATCCATGTGTAAAAGAAATTGACAATACTTGTTACATTACCTTTCAAACAGTCTAAACTGATATAACATCTTCTAAACATTAAGATAAGTTTTCATCATATATGCTACTTTTGACTATTTGACGCCGTCACTGTCCGGTTTTCGATCATTATCGCAATTCATTTCTTTATACTGTCTCTCTACTGACGATTTACATCAAAATGATAATTTTCAGGAACATTCAGTACAAGAGATTAATACCATTTAGATACTGAACAAATGTAACAATGTTAAATTTGGGATCACACTATCTTCAATAGTACAGTTCCTGTACTTTTTCGGGCCGAGTCCCATGCGGGATTCGAACCCACACCCTCAGAGTCAGGCAACACCGCCAGCAATGACCATACCAACAGCTTACCAACTCTCCATCCACATTGTAACATTCAGTACGTCTCAGTAAAAATTAAAAATCATTAAGTCGTGCATATTTGACGGAGTGTCTCTTTAAATGACTTGTTGGTTCAACATTGGAGCTCTGTAATAAATGGAAGCCAATTGGAGTGTATCTGGGAGATTGAAGTTAGGAAGGAAACATCAGAGGGGCTGTCGATCCGTCTTGTTTATTTTGTGAAATATTACGGCTTTATATCTTCCTATAGATAAGTGTTTTTATTTGTAATGTCTATTGTTTGCCGTGGCCTATCACTAGTTAAACATTGGGTCACGTCAATGTAAGTCAATAAAGAACATTGTTATTCAATAGCTTACAGTCGGTTCAGTCCTGTGCTGTATGACTCTATATTGAATGCCGGGTATTGGATAAGGTTACGTAGTATAAAGGTTACGAAGTATAAGGAATAAAAAGTAAAACGATCTATACATTGTTGAATGTTTATGGGAGATAAGGAAGGTGCGAAAAGATAATTAACTTTTGTGTAGAATTTGTTTGAATATGAAGATATAGGACTTGGCCTTATTAAAGAGATGTTGGTGTTTAACCTATACCTAATGTGGCATTTAAATCACATAGAATATAATACAACTTTATGCCTGGCTCATTCCTTATTGAATTGATTGTAATATCTCGAATCATTTTAACACTCATTAACACCTTTAAAAATAAAGATTGATGGAACCGGGATTCCTACACCGATCTAATTCTGAAAAATAATATTTTTTATTAAAATATAAGAAAGTTGCTTCAGAGCCATTAGTTATACCAGATGTAGTTTTCTACAGATGTAGACTTGCGTTTCAAATATCTTTGTTAATGTCAAATGAACTGCAGTCGGAGTAGACTATATAAATGACATCGCAGCCTCGGAGGCTTTTTTTTGTTTTGCTTGACGATTGTGTCACATTTTGTCTATATTTTATCAAAATCTTTACCAATGGATCTTTCATCGACCTTAATCACTTCTTGATAGAAGAACTCTAAGCTTTAACAAATTCAAGATATAAATTTGAATATTTTTGTCAGCTTTGCCTACGAGGATATTGAGCCTGGTGTTTTGCCGGATGTTCAACCAAACCACATCTACGAAGCTCCTTCAGTAGCCTTTATTTGACCACGGCAAGTGCTCTTGTCGAGATATATTTTCAAATATTTAAGTGACAATCAAATTAAGCATTTTGGCAGTTCCCGGGTGTGAGGACAATTTAGTTCGTGATATTTTGCTCAAAACCTTTTGCATTCCGACAATTCAGTTGGTTGAAAAAAAAGACATTTTTATCAAAATAGTTTAGAGTGTTAAGAATATTTTAAATGAAAAACATTACTTTTATGTGTTAATCATCATAGAGATTTGCAAAGATAGTGTAACCCTCCCTTTAATTACAAAAGTCTTTGACCAGTTTCTTTCAGTTTTAATTAAGCATTGTTTCTATGGCTGCTGCAAAGCCAGCCATCAACTAAACTTCTTAAGGTATAATGTCACTCAAATGAACTAAATACCGATTTTGTTGAAGCGGTGTGACTGGGCCCACTTCTCCCCATTGGCAGTAGGTGTTTAAAACAGTACAATCAGTGGAAACGTTCATGAACGTGGGGAGACACATTGATATCTTATCACAGACACGATGTTTCTTTCATTACATTTAACATGGCAAATTTAGCTCTACTTCTTTTACCTATAAACCGCCTGCAATTCAAGTCTCTCTCTGGTGTCTTATAGGGATAGGTGTAACCTATAATCAACCTTTGTCTCACACTCCATATGGTTTTACTATAGAAAACGTGCTATGTCTTCTGTAATGACTTAGCTACAGTTTTATACTTTTATTTGCTACTCATATTTTGTGAATTATATTGCAATTGTACATGGGCCATTGGCCTACAAACCGAGATAAAATGAATTAAATTGTACTATATAAATAAACTCACCTTTACATAAGGTATTAAAAGATTTGAATTTTGATTAAAATATGATACAACAATCACTGATCGACTAGTCGTCTTAAGTTGTACCCAAACAAAGCATGAGAGGTTTCCAATCATAAATCTTACTAAGGCTAGGACTCGTCATCTTAAGAATGCTAAGAGGACCATAGTATTTTAGTTTGCAAAGTATGCATATATAGGTAATACGACAAACCGATTATAGACCTGAAACAAACGATTACATATAGGAATCCGTAGAAACAATCAAACCGTACTTCCTTAAGCCTCTGTTTGGACGAGGAAGTCGAATAAAAGGAAGCAGTGTTCAAACAACGGATCTCCAAGATACACCAAATGCTTACAAGATATACGATGAACTGGATATTAATTAATTACAGCAAGTCTGACATATTGATACCTTGTTGATACTTTGAAAAGCCCGTTTACACACTCTGAGGACAAACTGGGCTATTGGAACATCAACACGGAAAGGGAAGTTGGCCAGTGTTTTGCCGTTAGAACGGACAGTTTGGTAGAAGTCATTAAAGTTTAGCAAACAGTGACGTCTACAGCGCTGCACCTGTGGATTGAGTGTGTGTCTTAGTGCGAATGACGACGAATGTGATTGGGTTTAACTAATTGTTAGTTTCAAAGAAAAACTACCAACGACTTTGAACAAATGTATGGTTTCAAAGGTATTTGATAAAATGAATTAGGGACAATGTAATTGCATTAATGGATATCTGATCAGATAGTTGTAGGAAAAACAAATAACAAATCATGAATGTAAAATGTTCAAATATCCCTTTATATATCTCTTTTAGTCCAGATTGAACTTGATGATAAAAGACCGTGTATAAAACCCGACGAAAAATAAGTTTTAGTTTCGTGGATTGTTTTGATGCATTCATGACAATGTATGTAAATGAATTTAAAAGAAACAGTTTTTAGTTTAAGGATACACTCTTTATTCTTATCTTCGAATTGCGTTGTATTTTTTATTAATAACGATTCCATCTCTGATAAAAGTCACTTTTCATAGACTTTTACTTATTTATTCCCAAGTCGTTACGTCTTAATCATAGAATATCATCTTTTTAGTAGGTGGTTAAAACGTTTTGCCAAGTCTTAATTCAAACTTCAAAACGTGTCATGAAATATGAATTCGTATGAGAATTTGAAGAGGAGGTAGGTGTTACAAATTGAACGTACAAATGAATACTTCACTTCCAAATGGAATACCTCAAAACTGTTTACCTGCTAAGTATAACCTGTTAAAGAATAACACAAAACATGTGTCAGCTCTAACAGCTCTTTGTGAATTGTAAATCAGCTCCTATTTTGGTTCCAAGAGCTTAGCCTCAGGTCACAACGAGGAGAGGCTTCGAGTACCAGTCTTATCTTACAAATATCTACATTGAAACTCATCTCAATGAATTATTCTTGGTCTACATGAAGCATCTACTTAGAGCTTCAGTACAGATCCTTATCACAAGCCTATACACTTAGCACGGACACCAAATGAGTTCTACTCGAGACAAAACCATCAATTCTCCAAACAGTAATAGTCTTTATGCCACTGCTTCTTATCTAAGCTTATCTAAGCTATGTTGAATGTTAAATATTGGAGATAAGGATGTTCTGAGGTTGGTATTTGTTATCACTTATATTATTGTTCAGATCTTATCTGTAGTAATCGCTGGGCAAATCAGTTTTATCCAATGTTTTACAGGGCATTCACATGGTAAATGTTAAAGGTATTTATTTGTGGTTTGGAGTTCTAAAACAAGCTACGGAACTATCAATATTATGTCTGCATGCAGTCTGATAGCTATTAGTTCCCGCGAATTGAATGTAAGTTAATGTGTTAATAAAGAAATATTTTCATGTACTACAATTTAGATTATATTATCTTGTGTATATATACATCTAACATCAATTAAAGCGCTCGGGAGAAGGTTGCCTAAGTTTGATAACTTGTTTCTTCACTGAATAAAATATGTTTAAATCAAATCAAATCAAATCAAACCCAAGTCGGTGTCAACCCGGTCCGACGAATACGGAATTCTAAATGTTTCAAAGTGTAGATAAACATAAACTTTAATTGCCGATTGGATAGTGCTAACCGTATTCAACCCCTCAGTGTACAGTCTTGATGTTCATGTGCTTTTTAGGTCTTCAAAACACAGTCTCGTATTATCCTAGTCTTTTTTATTATTTGTATCTTTTTGTGTAGAAGATTCAGAGAAAACTGTTCAACCGATTTTCATGAAATTTTCAGGTATGATATCTGGTATCAAAATCTTGCTCTTTCCTGTTCTTGTAATTGTTTTTAGATGTACAAATTTAAGGAAAGTTAAGTTGACAGCTAAACCATGTGCTTTCAGGACTCCAGTTATTGTCACCATATGATGTCAATATCATTGCATATCATTTTAAATGAGGCATATCTAGAACGATTGTGACATAATAATTATATGTTATAATCGCGCAGTCGCGTAGAAATCATATTGCAGTAAGGTGAGGTGAGGTGAGATGGGGTTTATCGCCGCTTTCAAGAGTATTTCACTTATATCACGGCTGCTAGTATTGCAGGGAGAAAGCCCGCTACACTATTGTGGCTATGCGTTGCGGTGAAACCTGCGAGCATCGGCTGGAACTAGCAACCATTGGTGGTACTGCAGTGTAGCATTGCACCCAAACCTGACTGCGTGTAGAACAGTTCTCTACTGCAGACAAAGTTGCCGAGCCCCTGGCGGGATTCGAACCACGGACCTCCTGATCCGAAGCCGAACGCGCTAACCACTGCGCTATCTCGCCCCCATATTGCAGTAAAACAACATTATATATTTACTTTGAATATTTTCAATAATAGACAAGATGCACACTAATGATAGTCGGTTGATAAGGATCTTTTCAACATTTACACCCCTTGGGCGGTTATATCCCCTCTTTTTTGCAATTGGTTTTAACTCGTAACTACCTTCTTATAGGTGTTTACCCCTTACACCCCTTGGGAAGTTATTGCCTTTATTTAAGTTGAATGTTATATGCCGTGAGCTCAATCCGCGTAGGTTGGTTATCTCATAACCACCTTGGTCGGTTATAAGATTGTAAACAATTACAAACAATTGGACTTGTAAAATTTGGATTTTTAATCAAACAAGAAAGTTAAGACTTATGAACAACGAAAGTGGGATTCGAACCAGGGACCTCTATGTTGTCAAGCAGCGCTCGTACCTGTTGAGCTACCGTGGATCCATGCCAGTTGATGTAAATTTCTGTGTGTCACGTTTGGGTTTTTATTTTCCCCTATAAATGTATATTAATATTGCAATAAAATAGTTTTTAATGTAAGGAATCAAGTTTTTAGTTCAAAAACCCTTCGCAGGAGGTATTGTAAGTAGTCTAAAATAGTATTCTTATCAAGACATATCAAACCCGCAAAATGGATCACTAAAACGTTTTTCAATTATTTGTATGTAAACCAATTTAGTTGAAACACCGTAATAAAATAGTTTTTTTTTGGTAAGAAATCAAGCGTTTATTTCTAAAACCCTAATATGAGGGTAATTTAAGTATTTTTTCTTATCAAGAAATGATAAACCCGCAAATAATATCAGTAAAACGTTTATAAATTAATTGTTAAAAAACAAATTAAGTTGAAACTATTGTAGGAGTCTTCCGCGGGAGTGTAAGTAAAATAATGACCCGTTTGCCTCGGGTTATGGAAATAACCTCTGCTCGGGCTACGCCCTCGCGAGGTTATTTTCCATAACCCCTCGGTACCGGGTCATTATTTACTACATAACCTTTTTTGAAGGTAAAACCATTTTAGGATATCTTAACCGATATTATAGGCGATACAAATCCATGATATTTGGATGTTTCTGACATGACCCACGGATTTGTCATGGTTAAGCATCGTTTGAAACAAGCTGCGTTTAAGAAGAATGTTGTTGGAGTCAAGAGCATCAAACTTTATCCATGGTTATATTTCTTCAAGAAGTTCTGATTGTTGTTGGAACTGACAAATATGACAAGTGCCAATCAGCGGTTTACTATTAGCGACCAGGATATAACGAATTCTGATCAAGACAAACAACAGACAATTCAAAACGGATAGCGCGTGATCAATTTTAGAAAAAGATGTTTTATAGCTGACAAGAATACAAACTTTATGAGTTCGCAGTGTGTGATATGTAATTTATAGTTCATTTAACGTACATATATGAAGATCGAACGTAGTAATTCGATTTCTCCACAATATAAATGATTAAGTGTTTTTGCAATAGTTTGCAGTCTTATTGCCTATATTGCATTTACAAGTTCAATTTATCTTCCAGAATGACCATTTCACTTGAGACGTTCAACAGTTAATTCCAGAAGGTTTTCAAAAGCCTATTCCTGAATTTTCTTTGCGAACTCATCGTCTGCCACCTACACGGTTGACCTTGACCTTCCTGGAGCGGCAGGTGCAGCCAACCAGGTGCAGTGTGTAAAATAGTTCCACAAATATATTGGAGATCGGAATTTGTGTCCACGGTGGTCCTACTCAAGAATCTATTTTAAAAGCATGTACGCAGCAGCACTGTATCAACACATCATTTCTTAATAATCATAACTGCCAACTCTGGAATAAGCACTGAGCTGTTAATATATCTTATAATAATTGGAACCAAACATGATTTTTAAAGGTTTTGTTTTCTATTGATTGAATTTAGCATTTCATCAAATTTTGTGTAATCAAATGTTTTAAATATGTTGCTGATGATTTTCAGGGAGAAAGGGAAAATAACATTCAGTCCCCTTAAAGTTCCTGCCCTATATACCTCTGGATTGTTTTTGGGTTTCTCTTGGAAAAGACCTTAACATAATGATGTTAATTGATCAATTTACTTATAAATTGACAAAACAGTACATGTACCGTAATTTCTCTATCAATTCGACCCTCAACATTTCAAAAAAAATTCAGATCACGTATGGTAATATGTTTCAACTCAATTGTTCTATGATCATGTACTAATAAGATGTGTATAATGTGTATAAACTGGAATGACTCCTTGAATTTTAATATGAGAAACAAACTTGATAGGACTCTCCCATTAACACACAAAAAGCAAACCATCAGATGACAACGTAAAATGGAAATTCAAATAATATATAAGACAATGCATGATCTAAAAGCTAGGGAAAAAGACAAATCATTTCAAATATAAATTTTTATTCATTAAATAAAAACACTCCAAAGCTGTGTTACATCTGTAAAAGTATCATATATGAGACAAGCTGTCCAAATGTAGTAAAACATATTATTTAAGAACCCAAATACTGTTTTTCTATGTAATAATATGATATGAAAACATAAATTATTAATAATAAAAATAGACTTCTTAAATAGAAAGTAGGATTAATATGTCAAACATAAATATTGGGCATACTTTTTATGTACTATAACTGGCACAATTTATGTATCATTACACAGGGAAGAATATCTAAAATGCCTTTACCAAGCATTGATAGTATCAAATCTATATAAGTTCTTTAAAAAGTAAATTCACATTTTCAAACAAACCTAAAAGAAAAGTAATTACCAGTCTATCTGCTTTCAACAAGTATGCAAAACAACATTCAATTTGAATTATGGCTCAAATTAAAGGCAAATGCCATTGCAATATAATATCACATTATGCGGAAACAAGCGTCATAAACCAGTAAAAAACAAATGGTAAAGAAGTATCAGAATAAATTTAAGAAAACCACATGATTTAAAATGATTTTAATACCCCATGACCCTTTTGATGATGATAAAATTTACCAAGCATCAAAATTAAACATTAAGATAACATTCCTTACAATTGGTTCTTAAATAAAAATTACAAAAAAAGTATATGACAACAAATATAATACAATCATTGTCAATTGTTTTAATAAAATATTTATTTTGTATGATGTGTACTATAAAGCATACACTACTGGACGGAATAGCTGTATAGAAGGCACTAATATGTTCAACAATAAGCATACATAATATTAGATTTCTATAGCATAGTAGCATTAAAGTGATTTTTTTTCTGTATTGCAATTGAAGATATAAAGATATTGCAGAGATCTGTACGAAAACTAATGTCATAAGGTACAGTACATTTGTCTTGAGGTAAGTTACTCCTATAGTGAACACAAAATAATATTAAAAGTAAACAATATTTATAAATAAAATTTTATGAATATGTCATCATCACATTGAAAATTAATTTCTGTAAAAAAAGGTTATAGTTGACATGAAAACATTCATGTTAAATGTTTTTGAATAGATCTTTTGGTCACCATTTGTCAATATGATTGATTAGAAAATTTCATCAACATCTATCTGTTCTACTTGGCATAAATCCAGTGTAAAATAATTTAAGATGGACAGAAGAAGATTTGACATTAAAAACTGAAAAATAGGACATATTTGTAAAGTTGTCATGTGCATATGTATGGATATAACAAATGTATATATAATTTGGATATATGTATATATATAAATATATGGACAAAAATTTTCTTCCTGGTGTGTTTTTTCTATAGAACCTTTTCATATATATATCAGCAGTAACATGCATATGATGTAAAATCCTGGTGTAACAACATCATACATGAAGAAGACTACGTAGTTATAAGTTATCATACACATTGTAAAAAAAACAAGATTTTACACTACTCTGGCACTTAAAGGATAACCACTGGCTCAAAAAGGCATAGATGGTATTGGACATAAATGCCATTTAGATACTGAACAAAGGTAACATTGTAATATTTTAGATCACACTATTTGCAATGGTACAAATTCTTGATTTTTTTCTGGCCAAGTCCAAACCATCTACAAAATGGTGTTATGTGCATGTTGGTTAGCTTCTGGTATGTCATTGCTGGCGGTGTTGCCTGACTCAGAGGGTGTGGGTTTGAATCCTACATGGGACTCTTCCCCATAAAATACAAGAATTTGTCCCATCATTGAACTAACATTACTACTTTTAAGTTTCCGCAACATAATCATTGTTTTGACTCCCAGAAATGTTTCAAATATTTGACACATAAAAGTGTCAACAGACTTCATACACAAACATCATTTTGTTTTCAATTTCAGGGTACACTTCAACAGTACTAAAACATATGATTGGTTTACTGATTGTCAAAGGATTAACAACATATAACTTAACACTTATTATGATGAATTTTATCTACAAAACAAATCTTTGAATTTATTTACCTGAATTCATTTTCAACAAAGCATCTTTACATTTTATTGGAGGCAATTTTTCTTTCCAATTGTAATATTAATCAATCATGAAGATATTAAATCAATATAATAAAATGATAATTTCAGATAATTTTTAGCATTTTGCCACTGATCAGGACATATTATTTTTAAATGGTGTCGGAGTTGCTTCAGGAAGGTTCCCCAGACTTGTCCTCTTTTGGTTTAGGAAGGATAAAGTCCCAGATCCTGATTGTTCCATCATCACTGCATGTAACCACCCTCTCCTCCGACACCTGCAATAGAGAGGTCATATGTACATTGATTGATTATAGGAAAACAATTTTTCAATCTTTTAAAGGGGCAGTAGCACGTTTTTAGGGGGAATATAAGGTGATGTCAGGAAAATGAAAATAAATGGTTCCAATTGAAAGACAATGTATTTTAACTTAACGAATCAGTAATAAATCAAATATATAATATAAACTTCCACCACACGATTCCTTTTTCTTACACAAAATGAATTAAAGGTGTTCACATAAAATGGCAGCAAATGAATTTAATGTGAATCGTTATATTTTGTTCTCTGACTATGGATGATTGGTTGGTGTTAGGAGATTTTTGGCACTATCAAAATAATACATATCACATTAACGTAAAATTATCTGTGATAAATTTAAGATATAAAATTTTCAAAAAATGTGCTACTGCTTCTTTAAATAACAAATAATGAATGAATAATCATTACTTTTCATTATAAGAAGAGACAAAATGACGCTTTCATAACCAATCACCTTAAATCTATCTGACCCCAAAATATTCAATCATTCTACATTGACTTAAACTGACCTCACAAAATATCGTTATCATACCTATACGACCGCCCTTTCAAAAAGTAAAAATACATGAGCTCAGGCAGATACTAGCTTTTCTCATCTATTCGTTTTTCTTTCCAGATCTCCTCATGACAACTTTAACCCCCCCTCCCTCTGTGCCCCCCTTTCATCCCCTCCCCCCTCCTCTTTTCTTCCTCTGACTAGTTGGTACACCTGAGCTGTAAGCAGACACCACACAGGTGGCTTGTCTGATAGAGTGCAAACAACAACAGATTACATGCCTGGCAAGCAAAGCAAAAACAGTCAAAGCTTTCAAACACACATACTTATTCACGATGATACATTTCAAGTGTCTATAGTGCTGTCAAGTACTGCTGAGAGATGATGTCTCCAAATGATGACAGTTAAAGTTCCAATTCCAGATTTTTTGTTGAATTCCTTGATTATACCTCCAACATACAATGCTATCAGAAGCTGGTTATTTTTCCCTCATCTGTTTTGTTATAAAATATATATTGTCTAAAGCATGTCATGCCATTTAGATAATGATCAAATATATCAAATAATACTTCACCATTGAAACATAAGTCATGCATTATACCTTGTTATACCTCTTGATTTTACTATCAGCATCAAGATGAGATGGTATTTGACAAGTTTGAAAATATAACCCATCTAAAAGAGTTTTTATTGACAATTAAGTCAGAAGTTAGGGCCAAGTTAAAGGTTACCCACAATCTCAAATGGGAAGGTCAAGGGCAGTATCTCTAAAACTATTCATTGAATCATCCTGAACTTTTGAAACATGAATATTATCCAAAGAACTTGTACTGATGACATGAAATGTGGAAATGAAGTAGGCCAAGCCATAGCTCTATAATTATACATCAAAACGTGGCAAACATTTGATATGCATATCACTGTTGTGAATCCAAAGCATGAATATATTTCAAGAAAATTCATCAAACCTTCTAGAAGAAGTTTAAAGAAGAAGTTTATATTACAAGATAGCTACATCCTTTTGGACAGACAGAGGAAGATGTAGGCTATATGATTAAACAACTCTGGTTTTCACTGCTGTAATTAAGAACCTGTTCATTATGACTAATGCTAAGCCTACAAGCTAACATATCTATAGGAGATAATGCTAAGTAACATGTAGGCCGTTTCCTTCAATGAAACAACTCAAACATTATCTTGTCCTCTTTACAAGCATAACAATCTTGTCTTTGTTGTTTACACCTTGTTCAGTCTTCTCATAATCCAACAAAAAGCAGGGGCCGCCACTTTGCGATAAGACTGAAAACAAGACGAGAGATAAGACTTTCCTACAAGGAGAGCAAATGGTGTGCATCCAAGTCCCTCTATCAGAAGAAGGATCAGTAGATGGTTGTGATGGACGTCCATACAGTCAATACATGACAGAGTCAGATTGCCCTGATATCCAGTCTCAGTCATATCAATACAGAGTTTGATCAACTGGCTAATGTCTCCTATCTATGATTTTGTCTCCAGTAGCAAGCCTATCATATCCAAGTTACAATCAGATCTCCGTGATACAGCTACTCCAGGGATATTGGCTTTCTTATCATTGTTTATGCAACTGGATTTGGGAATTCTTCTTGAACCATCACCATCCAATATCTTCTTTGTTGCTTAGTGATTATCAACATTCAAACATATGACCTATTTGATAATTATTGATACATTTATCTCCGTCCAAACATTGATTCAAAAGGTCTTATTTCTGATATACAGAAGAATGAATAATTCCGGAGGATTTATTATATGCATTCACAGTGAAATCTTTTCTTGAGCCAAAAAATATACTTTTTATAGTTTTCTTATAAAGGTTTATTCTGTTTCTATATGTAATCAATGTTTTAACTTTCTGAGTACCTCACTGTAATAATGTCATTGCATTATTACCTTAATTTTGGAAGCATGTATAATAAGTGTCTCAGAAGATGGACAAGTCTTGTGATTTCGAATGAAAACACTCATGTAATAACAGTGTTCATATCTACACGTTGCATTCATTAAAATAAAGAAGTTGTAAAATTATGTAACATGTTCATCTTTGTCCTACAAGGTAAAGAAATACCTCCCAAAGACATTGGTGTCTTTGATGTATCTCCAACATCATTTACAAATGTAATTATGATCAAACATACTAATAGTCCAATTTCATCAATTAGCCTCGCCTAAAGAACATTTTAGAAGAGAAACTTTTGGAAGTTACAATGTACATGTACATATAACTAATGACATCCGATTTATGTATATGTAACACTCATCTCATGGAAAACCTCTTAACAAAAACTACATAAACATATTTATAATATTTTTGTTCACATTAGATAAGAGCAACATGAAAGAATATTTGATTGTTAACAATGAATATTTCAAAAACTCCTTCACATAGAATATTTGATTTCACAACCTTTATTAAAGATTCTTACAGAATACTGTTTGTGCAATTGTAAAATATCCCATATGCATAAAATTTTGAAGTAGATCTTTTTCAGAAAAACTTCTTTATGATAGATATACTTTGCTTAAGATGTCAACATGACATTCAATGCTTCAATATAAGAAACAGTTTTTGAAATGAGCCCAACTGAAAGGAACTCACGGAGAACATTGAAAGGTTCTATGATGTAAATAATTGTTGTATGTAAGATAGATTGGTTGTTTAAATATTGCATGTATATTTGAAGTATACATTAGAGAGAAATGTCTCTCATTACCTGCTTGGTGGCCAATATATAAAATGATGTATATAATGTATTTTAACTGAATTGTATTGGATGGGACAATCATAAACAATAAGTATCTCTTTTTTTACTTTTTCCTTTGAAAATCGAAGGTCAGGAATAGGATGAACATTAAAAAATCTTCCTTTTCTTTATGTTTTGGGGTTAAATTTGGCAACATTTCATATGTGGTTATTTATAAACATATTTTTATTTGGAAATCAGTGACAATCATGTGAGGAGATTCCATATACATGTATCAACTTATTCAAGTTCTTTCATCTAACAATGGTAAATAGTTTGCAATCAAGACAAACATTTTGTAAATCAGCAAATATTCCATTTGCAGCTGTTGGCAATAGAGGCGTATATATCTGAGGCAGCAATAAGACCCATATCTCTCCCTCCAGTACGAGTAGACATGGTATATCCTGTATATTACACAGCTGCCTCCACCGCCAGGTGTGGGCAATCAAGCTAACCAACAAGTGTCAATAAGTAGCTATTCTATTACCTCTCTTCACACAGAGAGTAGATAGTGGTATTTGTCAAGTATAAAACCCTGGACGGATCATTAGTCAGAGAATCCTCATTGTCTCTCACTCACAATGTAATCAGGTGTGTGCAATAAACACAGGTATTTATAACAGTTATATACCTTCTTGTATGCTCAACATTTTATTTCTTGAGCTGTTTGACAATAAGACATGGCCAAGTGATTGTGCTGTCCTCTTCAAAGGCAATAAGATCATGGTAGAGTGTATAAAAGTTGCTCTTAGGAAATTTGCCACTCGGCCTTTAACCTTACACCATTGCTTGTGGTTAAATGGATGAGGTGAATTAATCATTAACGATTGGTGTTTCTTAAAGTTTGGCATCTAATCTTGTCTGGATTTAGTTGTCTAAAATCAATGATAATGAACATTGTCATATTTGGGAACATGTTTTTTTTTATCACTTTATTTCTTTTTGTAGACATTTGGGAACATGTTAACACCATACAAATTCTTGTACTTTTTAGAGTCAAGTCCCTTACAAGATCCAGACCATCTTCCAACGCAGAGCCTAAAAGGCCAGTTTCCAAACTGTCATTTTATGCCTTGCTGCAGAGACTTTACTTTTCTGTGCTGCTATAGTGCCCCTACAGAGTAGAGAGCAAGGCTCAAGGCTATGCAGCAAGGCATAAAATGACAGTTTGGAAACTGGCCTTTTAGGCTCTGCATAGGAAGATGGATCCAGACTGACACCCTCAAATCAGGCAATACTGCCAGCATTGAACATACTGCAACTAGACAAATCGCCCATCTCATCTAGACAAAAAATTAAGGTCCATCAAGAGGTTGTTATCATACCAGATACAAGAAAAATACATTTGTTGAGTATCTGAATGGCATGTATCACTATTATGAAAGTGCTTCAGGTATCATTCTAGGAACTCTTTCTTTGAGTATTGATACTGATCAAACTTCATTCAGTAATGACACCTATGCTATTTATTTGAACCATTCTCTGACTGTCCATGGCCAGATTAAAAGGAAACGTTTTCTCCAAATTGAATCTGCTATTGGCCTTATGCTATTGGACTATTTTGATAGGCCATATGACAAAATCAGCAGGGAAAGGATTTTTATAGATGTCTTGTGAAAATATTGAATGAGAAATTATTTACAAAGAAACACAAATGACAAAAATTTTATCAGCAGAGTTGAAGTCATAGATCTGAAAACACAAACCATTAGTCTAAGATTTAGATTTAGACTATGAAATATTTCCCCTATAAAAGGCAACATGTTTGTTAATATTTGTTTCTTTCTTTATTTCATATATGTATTTCTAAAGTATTGACTTGTTGTATGAGCAACTTTACTGTAAAGAAGGCTTCAATTCTATACAGTCATTGAAGTGAAATCCATTTGGCAATGATTATAAGAAAATAACAAAACAAGATTGTAATTCATCATGTAATACCTGATAAAGATGCAAGACATAATTGGTATATTACAATATAGAAAGAACATGATCTTTAAATATCCAATATATCAAAGGTTATAAAATGAACAATTTCTATCTTAAATGGAGAAATACAAGAACCCACTGAAACAAGATTTGACAGAAAGTTCTAAACAAAATGTGAACTTGTGTTGTGAAAATATTTATAAACTCATTATCAGGCATCTTCCATTCCAAATCATCTGATCTCTGCATGATGATTTCTGTTCTTATGTTTGTTAGTCAAAAGAGTGTACAAAATCTCAAATTTGAAAAACATAATGCAATACAGAAATGAGGAATGATACCAGTCTTCATTGGCTAATATGCTGTGAAGGTCAAAATGACAATTTCAGTTATTAATAGATCAAACACTTAATTTACACAAGTATTACATGGGAACCATTTCCTCTAGATTTCCAGAATAATTCAAGGATGACCAAAATAGTAAGGATATTGGCTGATAATAGAATGTGAAGAGTGGTTTCTAGGGGAAATTATGAAAACAGGTTACTTCTAGTGCAAGTCCAATTTAATAATTCTCATACTTCCTTTTGACCTGATGGAAACTTCAATTATACTGACCTTGACTTCTTTCAAGGCTAATAGGACAAATATTTTGTAATGAACATTTCTTATTCTTGTGCAAATAGGATTGTTTCTAAATGGTTAATAACATACACTTAACAGTACTTACAACTATTTTTTAAGAATATTCATAAAGAAATCTTGAATGAAAAATAAGTTTATGTTTATCAGTTATTTATAATTTGAAAAACAGCATTTTTAGTAGAATTGGAGGATCATCACTCTGATAGTGAACTACTGAAAACAATCTTTGTTTATCAGTATATTCTATTTGGTTGAACGAAAGGTACACAAAATATTCAACCTCACAGAGGTATTTGACTCATCAGACCTAAAATGTCTCCAAGACATATTGGATAAATTGCCTCATCAACCATGCTGGAGTCTGGTTGTTGGATGGTAAGAGCTTTGCTATAAGATCTCAAGTCAAAGTGTACATCTTTGCTCGATGGAGCTATCTAGGAACATCAACTGGATGCTGTAAGTTGCTGCCGATCATCACTTCTCCCTCCTCTTTCTGGAGGTGGAGAGTCAGACAGGTAGGAGCAAGTGTTCCCTGGAACCTGCCTCGTATATTCACCTGTAAATCCAAGTGTAATCTCAACCCTCAGGAAGTTCTTAAATCTTTAATCTCTACATTTACAGAAACAAGTACAGTTTTGCACAATTACCCTATCAGAGAGATAGGGCCGCCATAAAGTATAGCGAGTATATCCCAACTACAGGACAGGATGACAAAGGAGGATGGATGAAGGGAGACCAACTGTTGAAGTCTTTGTGAATCAAGCGTGCTCGGGCTGTGTGAGTGAAGTCTGTAGCAATCGCGGAGATAATGGCCTATCATGAGCAAGTGCTAGAACCAGCCCAGCACAGGTGCAGACTTAATATAGAGTCGCTCTGTCACCCGTTCCTCAACATACCCACACCTGTGGCCAGCCTCACGTCTTCTGGAGGCTCAACAGGGCTGGATAGTAAGCAGTTTTATCTGTGTTAAACACTGGTATCAGGTAGAACACTCCAGGTAGGCTCGGCACAGTGATTAAACACTGTCTTATACAACATGCTCTTGAACTGGCCTGCTCAAGCTGACATGGTATCAATGTTTCAATCTGGGAGATATTTGTCTAGCTGAGTGTTTCGCATTAAGATAAAACAGAATAAGGAGGTAGTGGACATAATCAGCTTGGTTAGCTTGTAAGTGATACAGGGTCTGTCAGGGAGAAGACATAACTCACATTCGTGGACAGGCTGTTGATTTGGTCAAAACTTCAAGATGAACAGAAAGAGACATATTTTTATTCATGAAACTGAAGAGGATTGGTTAACAAGCTGTGTTTGAACTGTTTGAAATCAGGAGCTTGATTTTCACAGTTGCGGATACAGATTTGAGGTTCAGGATGTTCAAATCCAGAGAAGTTCAAAAAGTTTCAGAAAGTACATACACATCAATACTGCTAATCTACTGAAAGTCAAATAATTTTTATGGATGACTTTAGGTTATGCCTATCTTAATTAAAACATATAGAGTGATGAATCAATATATTCATAAAGAATTTGATTTTACTGGAAATGTTAGCTTTTAGAAGATTAAAAAATATGCCTGAATAAGGATTTCAATTTCTAAACTTAATGAAAGCAAGGACGGATTATATTCAATTGAAAAAGTGAAAAACATTCATAGTGAAAATGAAATATGCAAAAAATGTTGCAAAAGATCCATTTTGTTATGATAGTATTACCTGAATTTAAATGCATTCTTAGCAAAGAAAATATATATAATGGTTACATGCTACAAAAAGCAAACACCATTAAAAATCTATTCACTTTGACATAGATAAGATAAATTAAGATGACAACATCAGTGAAAATATTCAAAAGACTGATTAGGTTTCAAAGAATTAATTTCTTATGTCTCATAACTTGAGCTCAAACATCCATTTCTCTAATCCATACAACCAGAACCTATTAGCAGGTAATGCAACTCTTATACAGGTTCAAAGTTTTATGGCTTGCTATGTGAAAATCAACCCTTTTCAAAACAGCTTACCCTGGCATGCCAAGTGTATCAAGCCTGCTAAGTACAGACATTCAGAAAAGATTATTTTACTCGGTGTTGATTTTTAAACTGCACCTGTGGCTTCTAGCATTGAGAAGGCAGTGTTGTCATATCTGCAATCTACCTCAACATAAGTATATATAAGTAACCTGTCTATGTCGAGAGGGGCCAAGCCTGGTCGCTTTACTATCCCGACACAGGTGGCCCGATTACATTAAGCTGGAGCTAATACCCATCACCTGTTGAGGATTGAGCTGGGTTGAGCGTTGTATATTGCTGGATCAGAGATGGGTTCTACTTATCCTCTCCAGAAAGTTTATATCTCTGTCGTTTCTTTGATTTTCTCTCTTTCTCTCTTTTACTGTGAATCTTTATCTGTCTTGCAAGGTTAACAATCAAAGTGTGAAATAGTAGAATTAAGATCATCTCAACAGCTCACAAGATTGGAGATTGGTTTTAATACTTATCCTCTCCAGAAAGTTTATATCTCTGTCGTTTCTTTGATTTTCTCTCTTTCTCTCATTTTCAATGAATTGTTATCTCTCTGTTGTAAGGTTAACTATTAAACTTTGAACTAGAAAACTTAAGCACTCAACAGCTCGCCAGATTGGAGATGTGTTCTACTTATCCTCTCAGAAAGTTTATATCTCTGTCGTCTTATAATTTCTTCCTTTTTCTCATTTTCTGTGAATCTATATCTCTCTGAGAAAATCCAAAAAAGTCTCAACAGCTTGCCAGGTTGGAGATAGGTTTTTTTTATCTCAAGATGTTCATATCTTTGTCATATTTGTATTATTCTCTCTTTCTCTCATTTTCTATGAATTTCAATTTTCTTCTTCCAATGAAAGACTATTCTGGTTTGATGCTTAACATGACTAATGTTGTATCAAGTTGCTAACTGTCCAGTCCAGATGAGAAAAGGATTTACTGACTGTGTGGCTCCTATAAAAACATCAAGTCACTAGCCTGAGCAAGTGTATGACATCAAAGTGGGAGGCAGAAAGTTCCTTGATAATATTCAGACTGCAGTCTGAGCAAGTCTATGATGATTAAAGTTGGAACCAGAAAGTTCCTTGATAATATTCAGTCTGCAGTCTGAGAGTGAGCAAGCCTATGATGATCAAAGTCAGAGCCAAAAAGTTCCTTGAAAACATTCAGACTGCAGTTTGAGCAAGTCTATGACGATCAAAGTGGGAGGCAGACGAACTCCATGATGTCAGCAGACGGCAAAACAGGGGAGGTAACCAGTGCTTTTTGCCGTCTGCTTTGATGCAGACAGGCAGGAAACAATCCTACATTCACCCAGTGTGGGTCTCCTCATGGTGACTATCACCCACCACAGCCATCCTGTCATCTTGAGGGATGAGAATATTTGTAAAAGCTGCAATAGTAAAGGTATTCCTCTGTGGGGATCAAAGGGTCATGGGTAGTTTTCTATCAAACTGCTGGAAACTTGTCACTGCAGGCAGACCGGCCCATGAAGGGTGAGATAGTCTAAAGGCTGCTAAATGAATTTCAACTATAAACATGATGACAGCTGACCCGCTCCTTGATGTGATTAATCCTGTTGGACAAAGTAACTAATATGCTTGTACTTAGAACACTGAACTCAGTCATGTCACACCTTTCCATGTGTCGCAGTTCATAAACTTATGTTCAACCATGTGGAAGCCATACAATAACTGAAACTTACATGGGAAATCTTACATTACAAAAACTTATCCTTATTCATATTTTAGTACACTTTTATGCTGCAGACATTCAAGTTACTTGTCGACCTGTCATGAAAGTTGCCATGTGTAATTCATCTTATCTGCAGAAAATGAACTGAGCTTGACACGGTGTAAACTGTAAATTTGCGAGAACTATACAGACTGATGTTGCTCCCTGCTGCTAGTGAACTAACCTCGCCTCACACAAACCTGGTCACTTCCATATATCCAATCAATTATCCCAGGCATGGCTAAAAAATCAGAATGAATAAAGCCACTCTCAATTGTCCCAAGCAACAAAGCGTGTCTTCATGTGAAATAAATTCACATTTTTTTGTTTGAGCCATAATTTGCCAGGTGTTCGTGAATGTTATTTGAGGCATGTTGCTTGGGACACAAACATGCTTCCTTACCACACACAATAGAAACACGCAGATCAAGTTACAGGCAGCATATTTTACAAACAGAACGAGATTTCATCAACAAAGGTACAGCATATACAATTCAAATCTACGAAACTACAGATATATCCCTATATTGAAAGAATGCTAGAAGGGCCTAAATGATTAACAAGAGCTGTATAGTATCTGGTTTGAGCAGTGATTAGGCAGTTAATCTTTTCTGAGATAATGTTCAATTCATGAGTTGACAAAGTCACTAAGATCTAGAAATGTCTAGTGCTGTTTGCTCACTAAATGGCAGAATAGGTCACTGAACAAAATTACAATTTGTGTATAATTGTGTATCAAGAGCCATGTTTAAAGAAACAAATGATTATAGGAGTGATGCCTTTTAATAGAATAGTCTTTAGAGTAGTTTTTAAATCAATGATATTCATCCTCCCCCAACAGAGGTTAAAGCTTGTGTCATACAATGTTGATCAAACCTCTGTTTCAATATGACAAGTTCCCTGGTTTCTGGCAGATTCTCTTAGAAGCAAAATTTAGAATTAGATACAAACTATTTGAAAATTTCAGCCAATGATAACCCTTCTTGCAAGGAACAAGTGGTTGTTGTTACTAAGGCCACCGAAACGTTGATTTTTGAACAGAGTAACTGATTGCACAATTATCTTTGATTGTATTCAATCATGATACTCAATTCTAGTCCTTTATTCGTCATATTCAGACAGAGGATGGATCAACATTTTATGACTGGAGCCTGGAGAATGGATATGCAGATGAACTAAATGACATTTTATTCATGGCATATGGATCACTTGATAAGATTGTTAAATAAAATATATTTTTATCAACATTACATCACAGAGTCACTCAAAGAGTGTTTAGTTTATGGATTCACAAGATATAAATTTAACATGTCTAATTTACCTATCAAACACTAAACTGGCCTCTGGCTGCTTGAGAGAAAGGTTTTTCAATCATGGGGACTTCTTAACTTATGTATATTTACTTTTCAACAAAAATCAGTTTATCAAATAAATTTTATATCTGAAAGATCTAAGTTTGGCAAATGTGATCCAACCAATTCACAGAGTGGCTAGGGCAAACCTTTTATTGATGTAAGTTTTGACTATTCCATTGATATTTTTCGTGTAATTTAGAAGCTAGTCCAGTTGCTTCATATACCATATATATAGACATGTTTAATAAGGAAAGTGATCACCTGTTGTTATTGGAAGATTCACTTTCTTAAAACAAATTTTATAATTTTATTCAAGAAAAATAATTCTCAAACTTTATTATCTGTATACTCTTGACTTCAAGAGCTGAGGTTTACAGTTAACACAAGATCAAGTACCCTCTCTCATGTTTTATTACAGATATAAGCTCACAGTGTTTCACCTGGGATTCAATCTTTAACACCCACCCTCAATCTGACAACAAAATTATAACCTTGAAGTATAAATCTAATCTGAAGCATCGAATGCAATGTTGAGGAGAAATGTAAAGAATTCAGTGTATCAGTTGACGGTACTTGAAGCTAATCCTGTCCAACAGGCTGCAAAGTGTGGGAGCAAGCCTTTGAGTTATCAGTCTGACAAGCAGGTGTTTGTTACCTCAGGTGTGCCTGTTACCTGAAGATTACATTCTCCCCTGCTTACCTGCCTGCCAAACAGGTGACAGGAAGGTTTGTAACACAGCCGTTGGACAGTGGACACCTGAAGAGAACATACACTTGTAGTGGCAGCGCGGGGTCACCTGTGTGAGAAGCCTGGTAGTCGGATATACCTCTTTAGGATCGCGTTACTCCAAGTTCCATCACACTGAAACCCAAGTTGGCTAACTACTGTTTCACTGCCGCGAGCTGTAATCAATTTTGTATTGAATTTTGACAGATGTGGAATTTGTTGGGAGCATGATAAATAGGGGCATTTAACGCAGGTATGTGGGGTGGGGAGCTAGAGGCAGGGGACATTCTGACCCTGGATCAGGGTAGGAAGGTACCTCCTTAGGGCATCCCTCCCAGGGGCTCACCGCTATCAGACATCCAACATACAATGACATAATGTTTAGGGATGCAAATGTAGATGCAATAAATCATCCAGAATGTAAGCTGAGACACGATCAGTTTTTAGTTTACGTAAACTAATTCCAACAATGATCTCTTCACTGGGATTTTGGAGCTGACAGGTATTGTTTCACTCAACATTACAAACTATCTCATTCAGGACGAACAATCGGAACTGTTGCTCACGGGAGTAAGTTTGTAGGCAGGGGAGTCGAAGGCACAATCAGTGAGGGCCACCTCTGACCTGGGATTTGACACTTACCACTCGCTCAGGGAGCTCAGAAGGGGCGAGAGTAACACAACCCCTGCAATACCCACCGAGCCTTTTCCCCCAATGATCTTATCGCAAATACCTGGCACAATGCGAAATCTGAGATAACACTCAATGAATGATGACACCTGCATGGAGCTCAAGTCTACAAACTTGTAAACAGCCTGTGAAACAAAAGCTGAAGGGTACCTTGAACCACAGGGGTATTCAATGAGCAGAGCCAGGCAGTTTGAAGCTCGGACTCTCATTGGGATTGGATAGGTCATCAGATAACAAAGTGGAAGCACTCAGCCAGAAATACAACTCGAAATTGCTGTCTTAAAGTGATGACATGTTTTTAATGATTCTTTGTAAAGTATCCAATGTCCTGCTATTTAGACCGCCTTTCAGGGGTATTTATTTCATTGCTAAGTCTACCTGTCAGAATTGGATTACTCTTCCCACATTAGTGATGAAAAATCATCAGAAAGATCAGATTCTAAATGAGAAAGAACTGACTGCTCCTCATCTAATATCAACCTGTCATTACCAACACTTCCCTCTTTGAATAACAAGAGTATTTCTCACTAACATAAAGGTCTAGCAATTGAGTCCACTGCCTTAAATTGGATACATTTTCCTCAACACTAAATCCTCACTACAACCCACAAATTAAAAGCCCTATCTTCCGAAATCAAAGGCTGTCATAGGGAAAGATATTTGCTCTGATTTATTATCTCTGTAAACAACATAATGATATAGTTCTGGCCTGACTTCTTGGTGCAAAAGAAATCTTCCCACTTAGAAGTGATCAATGAATAACGTCAGATCAATATTTCATATAAAGAAAACTCTTTAGATGGCTGGACAAGAAGCCATAAATCAGCCGATGTTGCTATGTCATGGCCGCATTATCCCCAGTCCTAAATCGTCCAATTGATGGAGAGTGGTAGTAAGATGTCAGGAGAGAAGCCTAGAGAGCTTCTTCAAGGGAGGTAAATGGGTAAAACAATCCCACCAGGGACAATGGTGGAGTGAATCATAAAAGTACCGGGGATACAATACCATTACATGGCCATGTCTTAAAAAACCTGGTGGTTACGAAGAGGAGTTTTGGCTGAATGGAGGGATAAGAAGACTCCTCGTGAGTCAGCTAAGACCAACTGGGTGCTGATTTTCACAGATTGGCACTTAGAGGTGTGGGACATTCTATCTCCTTGCCATCTCAGCGCTAATCCAGATCCAACACGATAATACATGGGGTGGAATCTAGGGGGCAGAAATATATGTAATGTACCCCGGTAAACTTTATTTTCATGTTAGTCATTCCTATTAGTCATAACATTAAGGTTCGGTGAGATAGGTACATTTCATTCTTGAGGTTTTTTGGTATTTTTTAAAAATCATGTTATCTTAGTCATGACACTGTCAAGGCTATATGAAGCAGAATTAGTTTGACAGTTTGTCTGATAATCTTTGAAACTATGATTGCCTCGATATTTGGACAAATTGTAGATGCGTCAGCCCAAAGATAATTTTTTGTAAATATATTTGTAAAGTTTCAATATTTTGTAGTTTCTTTGAATTTCATTATATGGAAAATTTTAACTTGTGGTTCAATTTGAAAACATTTAAAATAATTCATTGTACCATGAAGATTTGTTATTGGAAAATAGCTTTGACAAACATGTGTCCTTTCATGTATAGAAATCATTATTTCATAAAACAATTCCTCCTCATAACATATAAATCAAACCAATGCAAGATTTCATGTATCAACGAATTGTTCAGATATCAATAGCAGACATAATTGAAAGCATGTATACATACAGATATGAACCTGATAATAACAAAGCAAATGCTAACAGGTACTGATGTAATGCACTTAAAGCTTCATTATGTCAGAAATACCATCAGGTAAGATGCCACTATTTGAAAAGGAATTTACATGAGCAGATAACCCTGTGACCCAGGACAGCCAGCCTACAGCATCAGATGAACAAGCTGAAACGATATTTCACATGTTTAACTAAAAGCTTATCTCAAACGTAAACACTCTACCACCATCTATGTAGACACAGATGATAAAATAAAACATCAAGGCACTGTGTTGAAAAATGATTTCAAGTTTTTATAAACATAGACTCATTGGGGGGGGGTTATCAGGCAAAATTTCAAGCTTTAAATAATTCGAAAATTTTAAACAAATATTGCTGGTGGATTGGTGTAAATATATAAACATGCACCACGTGGGGGTTGTCAACGCGCGGAGCGTGCGTGAAGTTGCACATGCGTTGCCAATGAGGCAGATTTACTTCGTTGTGTGAGGAACACCTGTGAGGCCAGATAAGTAAATTAGCGTTGACCCTGCACATTCTGTGGTTAAGGTGGCAGCCACACTTGTGGTGTTATGTTGCCTAACCTTGATAGCTTGATCAACCCTACTGTATGAATGAATGCCGCACAAAGCGACAGACTGAGGGGGACTTGATAAATATAGCCACACTTCTTGACTCTTCCCCCCTCGTTAGTGCAGCTGATTAATGAGTTTAAATCACCTCATGAAGATTGGCTTATATGATTGAAACAACAAGTTATTTAAAAAATATATAATTTTTTATAGAATTAAGAATTAGAATTAAGAATATAAACTGAAAAATGTTATATCAGATAATTGTAGAGGTTGTCATTACATTAACTTGATTATGATTATTTATAAACAAAAAAATATGAAACACATGTGCTCATCTTACTTTGTATCTATCATATTATCATTGATACTCTCATGTCAATATCATGGTTATTGTGTGGCTCTCAAAATATTCAAAAGACATGATTGCCTGATAATCATGTAAGTACAAAAGGAGCAGCAAGTGCACTTCCCTTAAAATCATGGTAAATGTAAGCTTGAACATAAGTCCCGTAGTCAGGTTGTAGATGTTATAATGATGATTGAGATAAAGAACAACTGCTGACTATAAACACACATAAAAATGTTTATGATAGATAAGGATTTTCATGGATACTACCATTTAATTTTTCAATATCAAACAGATAGTAAACCTGTTTATTTTATTACTGTCAATCTTTTCTTTAATGTTAATTACATGAATGACTTGATATCCAAACAAAGTCTGATAATTGGGCTTATCATATATACCAAATGCATCGTGAGCTTATGAATTTTGGTAAGCCTTTTTACTTTTTACTTTTCTATGGAAAATCAAATGAAAGTGTGTATAGCCAATTAAGAAAACAACTCATTTCTCTACCAAACTTGCTGACCTATTCACATTGACATCCTTTGACAATATTTGCACCAGGTTTAAGTGTACTCAGGCTGTGAGGTGTTTACTACTAAAATCAGTCAAGATGTTTTTCGATAATCATCAAGTTTGAACTGAAACATTCAAGATGGCTGCCACCTATCATCTTTACTCCATCCACACTCCTGTCAGCCCATCTTGCATGAAAACATCCTAAATGGTACCACACTTGCACTAACCTGCTTGTTTTGTGGATGGAATTTATAATGAGTGACACTTGTTACCATGATCTTACTTAAGGATTTGTTCAACATTTAGGATTTTCCATATAATAGAAGGAACCATTTTATTAGTAGTAAAAAAGCCAACTGATCACTTGTTGATAAAGATGCAAATTAAAGAGGTCAAGGTCGGAACATCTTTGAAATGATGGAATCACATGCCTTACATTTCGAAAGTCGTAACGGGTAGCCTCACCAAATTTATTTTGGGTCTCAATTTTCACAGACATGTCCAACAATTTCTGGGAAAGCCTATTTGCAAGAAAGTGGCCAATCAATTCAACTGTCCTTGTGTATGAGTTGTGAATATTGTTATCAACTTGTAAACCAAAATGGGGTACACAATGCATTTCACATTTTATTTAACCCTTCCAATGATGAATATGCCTACTATTGTTACTTTTTATTGTATTGTACTGTATCATGTACCATTTCATGTATATTCTTATCCTGCAGTTTGCAGCCTGAGTGTAATAAAGTTCTGTTCAGGATAAGCATCAACAAATCCATTTGTTCAACTACACGTTACCTGTGATAGAGCTCCATTGACAAATCATCATACATGGCATAAGCTGCTATAGCTTGATGGTTCTATAGCCATTCAATTCAAGAGCAAAATTGTTCAAAATAAAATCAAGATATTAATAGCTCAAGCAATATTGATTAAACTCTAAATGTGATTGAAAGGCTTTGAAGATAAGCTTTGAACCAACTGACAAAAAGTTCTTGATTGAAAATATCAATATCCATCAGACACTTGTGTTAAGTCAATTAAGACAAGACTTGTTAGCAATATCATGAACTTGTACCATAAATGATTTATATATAAACATGTGTGGCACACAGTTTAATCATGACTTAGTCATCAGCGATACCTCCAGTTGGTACACACGTGCTGAGGTCAAGGGTCACCACCTGAGCCAATCACAGACACTGATGCAAACCACATTTGGAATCTTGTCACAAAAAGTAAACCGTACACATAAATAAATTTCAGGAGAAATCAGAGCCAGATGACAGCATCTTGCCACCATCTTGACATTACATCAAAATTTCTGTTCACAGTTTAATATAACTATAAACAACTTCAAAAATAATCTTTGATTTTATCGATAGGCGTAACACCTTCTTTGAAAACACTTCAAAAAGATATTAAGCATTGCTTTTCATCATAATATCTTGAAAAACAATGTTAGTCTTTCTGAAGTTGCTAGCAAAATACTTTGACCACATGTGCCAGTTTTGTTTTGACAAGAAAAACGTGTCCCACGTTGTGTGATAATATTTTCAAGACATGTTGCCAGTTCTCAAACAGGTGGCTCACAGTAAACTCTTTACCTGGCACTTGGGGGCGTATAAACAAAATAAATTTCATTAAATTTTTTGGAAAGATTTGACATATTTCAGTGTGAACTATCTTGTACAACATGAACAATAAATATCATTCCTTTTATTGAAAATAGTTCAATTTGTACAACATATTCTTGTTTTAGAGAAAGATTTACAATTAATATAAGGATTTACTCTTGAAACTATCCCTTGATTAGTTTTCTTATTTATTTGGTGTGTCCAACTATGACATTAACGGCCATGTGGACATCAGTTGTTGTTGTTTTATAGAAGACAAAGTCTATCACTGACTACATACATATTCCGCAATATGTTTTCAATGGAAAAGGCTAACGAAAGCCACACCAAAACACATTTTGGTGTGAGAACAATTCGGTTTCATTACATGTTATATAGATTTCATTAGAAGCTTCATATGTAACTGATTCCACAATAAATTCAATTTCATTTCAATAACAAACATTGAAGTATAACCATATTCTTCTTAGAAGTATGACTAAAGTAACTGATTGGTTTTATACAGAGACACAATCTGATTGGTCACTGATATGTATCAAGGCTTTTGATTGGTTCCCTTAGCCACCCATATGGATGATACAGACTCCCAGGTGGAATCAAGGTGGGTTAAGCCTGGGTTTAACAATCACATCGCCTGCTTTGTTTACCCAAAGCACAAATACCACTTCCAACTTCAGGTAACGTTAACAAAAATGTTGAAGTTTGGGCATTTTTTGGCCATCTTGTAACCACCTGTGCCTGTTTTTACTGATTCCAAAGGGAGATAAGTCATCCTTGAATATTGCCTTTTTGCTTATCGCAACATCCACATTTGTACACGTCTATCAGTGACAGAGAGTATTTGGATTTGGGGAAAGGGAAACATGTCATGTTACAGAAAACACTCAACACTTCCACAAAAAGCTGGATAAATGTTGTACTGACATTACAAGACAATACTCCTAAGGCGGGTCTAACTTCCTACGAATGCTTTTATCCAAGAACCAAAGCCTGCTATGCTATGTATCCTTGTGTAACGCTTCTGATAACCATGACGTGGAGTAAGCTGGTGGCGTAATGAGAAAGGCGATTTGCAAATATGAAATTATGGAAAGATTGGTCCAGGTTTATATTTATGAGAGAAAATGAAAAAATATATGACAAAAATAACTATACATAGGGAAAAAGCGTTTAGCACCCTAAGTTTTTTTCACAACATAAAGTTGTCTTTGAAGCAATTGGACAATGTGTTAGTAAAAATAAACCCGTAACATGAAAGATCAGATTTGGAAAGAATCACTTATATTGGTTGTGATATCCAAATCATTTCTGATCTTCTTAATTATGATTTACATCTGACTAATGAAAACTTTAAACACTATCACACACAAGGACTCCATTACACATTTAATTCATACAAAAATAAGTCTAACCTGTTCTACTTATTATTGTCTTCCATTTCAAACATCTTGTATTTTTTAAATCAAGGGATATAACCCATAGGATAAACATGTCTAATGAGAGTTACCTACCTTGATGTCCCTGACAGGACCCTTGTGACCTTTCAATGCCCTGATGCATGTCATGGTGGAGAGATCCCATTCCTTGATTGTGTTGTCACTACAGCACAAAAACAAAAACTCAATGACAAAAGGTAATAAACTGGATAAAAAGATAACACCATTGGTGCAGCTCATTTAGTTCTGAAATAAAGGTTTAAATATCAAATAATAGCTATTTAGGATGATAAAAGGCTTAATCAAACATCCAATTTGATCTGCTGGTCATGGCATGTCTAGACAGGATTTTAGCATTCAAGTGATTATCCGTTAGAACCTATTACCCTGAAGTGTCATTCGGAACATTTAAAGGGACAGTAGCGCGTTTTTTTTATAATTTTATATTTTAAATATTTCACTTGTAATTATAAGTTAATGCTAAATGTATTATATTGACAGTGTTAACAATCTCATAACACGTGCTACTGCCCCATTAAGGGTTTGATAAGGAACATAGTGAATCCAAATGGACTACTGAAAATATAGTCTTTGAAAATCCTGACAAGATCACCTTTAGTGAGATAGTTTGATTGAGCTCTGCCACTTCTTCTAAAAAGAGAAACAACTAAAGCCAGCTATCTCATATGAAAGATCCTTATCTCTCATCGTCCATGTGATATGAATAGCTTTCATTGAAGCAACCAAATGTTGTGGATGAAACGACTGATGGTTATCATTTGATGAAAGATGCTGATTACATATTCAACAGATAAAAAGTGTGTAGAGTGATGCAGTTTACAGCATAAACATAGGTCAACTGTTTAAGCGAAAGATGAATGAGTAATATTCATGGGAGTTCAGGTGGTCTGAAATTCCTATTTTTTGGTATATTTTTTTCTTCATTTAAATTGCCAATAAAAATGGGGATCCCTTTTTCAATGGGTTAATCCCGTCTTCAAAATGCATGCATCTGCGACTGTAAGGGATTGAAATTAACAGAGAGAAATATTCACTTCATCGCATTCTCACTCATATATAAAGGTGTGTGAGTGTGTACATAGCTAGAAGACCTTGATGTTGAACAGCACGGCAATGTGTGAAGAGTAACAATAACAATATGACCATTTACAGAGATGGCAGGAGAACTAGAAGAAGAAATCGACTCAAAGCATAGCTGACATTCCAACATCCATCCCACCTGCCCAGCTACCATTATCTAACTAACAGCTTAATTTGGATCACACCTGCCACTGCTGGCAACAAACAATGGCTCTGCCAGAGAGAAATAAACCACTGACAAGGAAAAAAGAGGGATAAGAATTATTCAAAGAGTTCCTGTTTTTGTCACAAGATCTGTCAAACATGTGTTGGCACTTAGAACTGTGAGATCATTGCAGTTACGAGTTCTGCCAGACCCATCAACATGGATTTGCTTTTGGCTGAAATGAGTAATAAGTGAAGCTGCTTTATTGAGGTAGACCTTGTTCCTCATTCGGCCAAACCAATTAACACGAGCATGAATCTGTGGCAAGATTAGAATAATCAGCAGACACACCAACAAGCCAGTTGTCAGACTACAGGTCTTTAGCAGTTGATTCCCATTTCTTATGGACTAAATTAGTCAAATTCTGTGTCTGATTGAAATACATCTCTAATTCAAAGCCCCATAAATCACAATCTTCAGCACTAAATCATTAAGATTTCCCAAAATAGCAACTGTCAGTAAAATATATGTTAGCAATTTACAAATCTCAACTAGAACATGGCAATCCATTACTGTAGAAGCATCTTCACTTCTCCCTTACTCATCAACACAGCTCTGTGATGGGACGGACTCTCTCTTAATGATGCATCGTAGGACTGACCACATACTTGGTTTGAGACTTGATTGTATACAACGAGAATAAAGGGAACACATTCAGTAATCACTCTGAATAGATAACAAGCAGAAGTTTTCTTCCTCTACTCCTTTGAATAAAAGTTCTTTCGCCAGTCAAATATTGTATGGACATTTTTTTTAAATATTCCAATTATGTTATAAATTTTGGTTACTGCAACAAGTATGAAAATTAATAGTTTTACACATCAAGATTCTTAGAAATATGCCCTATGGTGTTCAAGTTGTAATCAATATGGGGAAACTAACTAGGAGGAAATGAATAGGCATTGTAACTGCAATTGGCTTTATCAGGACAGGTCCTTCTCAAACTAGATTAGCGTTTGCGGGATACCGCAAAAGCAGAGCAGCCCCGGAACTTTGGGTTTCGCCTTACCCTGTTCCGCCTTTTACAGGCCTCACCAAATTGGGAATTTTCTCGTGACCTTGACCTTTGACACTCAAGGTCACACAATCAATGAACACATTTCATTGAGTATAACATTATTGTAATGAAATAAAGTGTTAAAAATACAATTAATCCATTTTCTCCATATATGTTGACCTTGCTGTGACCTTGACCTTGACCTTCGACAGTTAGTACCCAAAACTTTTTGAAAATGTTGTACTTCTCAAGAGATAATATATACAAAATCTAAACTTCATAGCACAAAAACTTTTCAAGTTATTGTGTTTACAAGGAATTGCAATAACTCATATCTCATGACCTTGACCTTTGACCTTCAAGGTCACACAATAATTGAACACTTTTTATTGAGTATAACAATCATGTATTGATTAAAAGTGATCATAGTTAAAATTAAGCATTTTCGCTAAACCATGCTTAAGTCATGACCTTGCTATGACCTTGACCTTTGACAGATTGTAGCCGAAACCTTTTCAAAATTTTTTACTTTTCCAAGGATGATATATACCAAGTTAGAGCTTCATAGCACAAAAACTTTTCAAGTTACCGTGTTTACAAAGAATTTTGTGGTGATTTTATAACTCGTGACCTTGACCTTTGAACTTGAAAGTGAACATGTCATAATGATTCCCTGGAAGTATTAACATTTAGACATGTTCATGAGTTCTGAAAAGCTAAATGGGATAAAGTTATACCCCAATTTAGTGCATTTTGTAATAACTCATATCTCATGACCTTGACCTTTGACCTTCAAGGTCACACAATCATTGAACACTTTTTTTTGAGTATAACAATCATGAATTGATTAAAAGTGTTCATAGTTAAAATAAAGCATTTTCGCTAAAACATGCTTACGTCATGACCTTGCTGTGACCTTGACCTTTGACGGATTGTAGCCAAAACCTTTTCAAAATTTTTTACTTTTCCAAGGATGATATATTATAAGTTAGAGCTTCATAGCACAAAAACTTTTCAAGTTATCGCGTTTACAAGGAATTCTTAGTGTGAATACATAGCTCGTGACCTTGACCTTTGACCTTGAAAGTGAACGTGTCAAAATCGTTCCCCCGAGGTATGAGTAGTAAGGTATGAATAAGAGTTCTGGAAAGCTTAGGGGAAAAAAGTTATAGCTAGTAGTACGAGTGCGGCGGCGGCGGCGGCGATGGAAACTTCACAAAAACTGATAGCAGCCCCGTCCTTAGACGGGGCTGCTAATTAACAGTTTACAAAGGCAGAAAGACCTTGAAGTAAGAATTCTTGCACAAGTCATTCAACCTCTTAATTCATAGACAGGATAAGTTGCTCTGAGTACAATTTTCTGAATTCAAAGTAACTGGACACTAGAGAGAAATTGAAGTGGAACTCTTAGTGTTCTGGAGATTGCCGATTTATATTGCAGCAAACCTTCAACTATCAGGAAGCAACACTGTAATTCCTTGAATAATTGCCCGCTGGTTTTCAATTTCAAACACCATTTTGAGCAATGCAGTAATTAAAGGCATGTTATTCTTTAGGACAGGTGATTATTTATTTCAGACCAATAATTTGTTTGTTTGTTTTTTAAATCAAGAAAAAGATTTTTATAGCAAACGTTTTCCTGTGAATAGTAAACCTTTGATATAAACTCTTACCATGATGTTAAACTGTTCAACAGAATGCCAATGTGAAGAAGTAAAAGGGAATGATTACGTTGTTTTATTTATAAAGTGATGAATCAAGCCAAGCTATTAATCATTTGAGCAAGGGCTTCAACCTGACAATCAAGGCAAGTGATTTTTCAAGGATTTACGGTATGAGAATCCATAAGCATCAAGATGTATTGATATAGGAAGACTCAGCTATCTCATCTCCAAGCTTAATGCTCCTTCTAATGTACACTGATTTACTGCCAAGATTTCTCAATAACAATTTAGTCATAAAATATTTACACAAAATAAAGTGCCTGTCGTTTAAAAAAGAAATATTTATGGATAAGGTAATTTTGAATCTGAAATAGCAGAAATCATTTTAAAAGATGAGATATTGACATGAAACAAATAAATGGTTAAAAGCACTAAAGATAAGTAGTGTTATTGTGAGAGAGTCTTCAATGCAGCCAACGAGTGGGCTTGTAAAGTCCATCAATCTTGTACAGCGTAGAGGGCTCATCTTATCTTGTCTGGGCTACAGCTCACTTGATATTGGATTATTGAGCATATATGATCTTCTTGTCACAAATCATAGGCTTGCACCTGAACACACGATAGAGTCTATAAAAATATAAAATTCTGTATAAAATTGAATTATGCTGCGACTGTTCTTTATACAATATATTGTAAAGTGAGTGAGTTATTGTTCAGCCTTTTGGCAATATTTCAGCTTTTAATGGTAGGACAATCGCTCTGAAAAAGCAACTCGATGCATTGTTGGAGTCATGTTTAGTTGATACATACTTAGTGTTGCTGAAAGTGTCAATTTAAACTTACTGGGTTAGTTTGGTGTGCCTATATGAAGGAATAAAGTCACTTTTTTCTGCAAATGACTGATCATCAAAAAATGATAGGAAATATTTTCTGAGACTAGGACAATGAAAAACAATAGTGGAATCTCAGGATCAAATATACAAATTTTTATCTCCTTGGTACAAGATATCTCCACAAAATAATGCCCAAGGGCTGGTCAACCACAACTCACTCAGTCTTCCCACTTCAGTCCTTTATGCCGACAGTAGTTCTTCAGAACCAAAAGTCCAAAATGTTACAGACACACTGACTAAATTCCATAAGGTCTGATCTTTGGTGGGTGAATGAGAGGGTAAGCAGGTAGGTTGGGTAGGTGATTGGTTGGGTGGTTGGGTGGTTTGGGCAGGTGGTTGGTTGGGTGGTTTGGTGTTTGGGTGGTTGGTTAAGTGATTGTTTAGCACCATGATCACTAACAATCTCAACATTATTCTTTAAAGATAAACTGAATTCAATTTGTAAAGCGCCAGGGCTCGAAAATTGTAAAAATATGTACTTATCCTGCAGGGCAAGTGATTTCAATTTTCCACTCGTCCTTCTGGAAATGTACTTGTCCTATAATTCACGCAAAAACATGGATGCAAATTTAAGTTATGAATTAATAAGTGATGTCTGGAATAAAAATCCCCTAATTCATTAGAGCTGCATATATATACACCTGAAATGTGAAATTCTGTGAATGTGAATGTTAAAACACATCATTGTGATGTTTATAAGTTGAACATTATAAGTTCTACGTGTTACCCATGATAAAATACAGTTACAGTTTTTACGGTTCATTTATTTTGCATGTCAATAAATTTTTGAAATTAATTCTGACCAAATATGTCTCATTATCATAATCATGGTAACTTTTGATTTTATGCATGTGATTTGACACATCTCAATTCAAATCAGTAAATAATTGGATATCAAATCCTTAAATACATCAGAAGATCTGTCACTCACGTATCGTGTAGTGGGTGAGGCGCCATGTTTGTTTACATCAGGCAGGGTTGGAAATTTACAACTGTTAGATACATCTCAAAGAATACAACTTTTGATGTTAACTTTCAAGGAGAGAAACAGGAAAATATTAACAATCACACTATCGTATAAAAATGTTTATGTCACTATTGCGTTCAAACAAAGATTGATAGTAAGGATATAACATGGACATCCCTACGGTAGTGGTTATTATACTCGCGGCTGCCTCGGCCTAGTCCGAACACGATCAACCACTCTTTCTCTAAACAAATGGTCCAAATAAATCTGCCTCATAGTAGGATATTTAACAAACTCCAGATGTTTCCTATTGGTATCGTGTTACTGTGGGATATATATTCTCTTCAGAAATAATTAGAGAATAACCAACGAGGTACGAGTGATTACGGGATATCTGCCCGAGTCGAAATAATGTTCACAGTCGCGAGCCTTGGCGAGCGACTGAACATTATTTTGACGAGGGCAGATATCCCGTAATCACTCGTACCGAGTTGGTTATTCTATATATTACCCATTTGTAATGAAATATGATTAAAAACGACTGAAAAGATGCGATTGAGAAATCGTAGTAATGCTGTAGTAAGTGATACCAATCAGCTGATCAGTATTCATACGCGTGTCCAACCGAACATCTCCAGAGTGAATTAGTCAACAACGCATCGGAATCTAGTTCAGTTTCAAAACAATACGAAAATGATGAACATAATGTCCCTGAATGATATAATACACTTTTCAACATTGAACAAATTTACACACATAAAACTCTTAACAAACAACATTATTTGATAAAGATAATAAGTATTTGAATCAGCCGATCGTCACGCCGTACTACCACTGTGATGTGTTGTTGACGGCACAATGTTGTAACGAAAATGTCAAAAACCTGTCAATTTTTTTAAACTATACTTGATAAAAATGGCAATATCTTTAAGAGAAACTTTCAAAGAATGCACCAAAACAAGTCTGTATGTCAGGATAATCAAATAATCTGAAGTTTGAACAACATTTGTTTCTTTCGACGTTACTTTCATTCACGTAGCAAGTGTCAAGAACGATAACTCTAATCGGCCTGTAATCACGGTAGGATTGTTCCCAGGGCTAATCAACTATGAGTATGTTGATTTGTAAAAGTTATTGCTTTCATGAATGTATGTATTGAATTTGAGTCCCTGTGGTTTTTATGTGTTAATAATTACTAATGGATCCGTGAAATTCTTGTGCTTGGATAGATTTCATGAATTTTCGATGGCAGCCATGTTTGTTTACAAACAGACAGCGCTTACCGTACCTTTGGAAAAAGCACAATCTTGAGATCACAATGAAACTTAACACGTAGATGAATAGTTTCTAATAATACTGCGTTTAAATATCAACCTGTAAGTTATATGATGTACAGTAATATTCATCGTTCTACGATTTTATTTTTAACCTAATCGACATACGTTCGACACGTTCGATTTATCAATGAAACTTGAAAATAGTTCCGTCGAACAATCGTCTTTCATTCTCTTAGGAACCGACCAATCAACGTTGAGAATCACTAAAAAGCACATGTGCGGATATCAAAAAAATATCCACTCGTGTATCCTCGCCCGTATGGGTAATATACATATTTATCAAACATCCCATCGCAATGTTTTCCTCGTATGTAAACAACGTTTGTGTTTTATAGTTTTCAGTTATTGTTATCAACCATTGAATAAATGTTATTTAATGATAAGAACAAGTTAAAAAGAATTGTATTATTAGATTTTAGTAAACATTTATTATTTCAATATTGCTGGATGTCATATATATTGAAAACAATATGTCAAAGCATGGAATTCCCTGATCAGCTGTTTACGCATTCTGGTTGGTCGATCTCTTGGGGATGCCCAGATCTGATTGGCTGATGTATAACTAGCATCAGATAAGAAAAGATACTCAACACTGTAATCAGAACATCGTCGAGACTTTGATTGATATAACAGATTTCAAGAGAATCTGAAGAAAAGTTTCAAAAAATGATTCAGAGTTTAAAAAGTAAACAGTTGAATTTAAAATTAGGATAGAAAATGTACTCGTCCTATGGGACGTGTAGAAATATTTTTTCACTTGCCCGAGCTGATTTCCACTCGTCAATACGAGCGGACGAGTGCTATTTTCGAGCCCTGAGCGCATCTTAAATTTGAAGCAATTACCTCTCTTGGCTGAGAATGAATGAAGCTCTAGATTGATTGTGTATCATGGTACATGCTAAGAGCCACAGTGCCCCCACCTACATTTCGGGGGTCTGGCAGCCAGCAGTCGATGCTAGGTGCGTTTAAGTAGACAGAAAGCAGAGAGCTCCCATGGACAGCGTATTTGACTCCTTATATTGCCCAGACACACATGGGACCTGGGCCAAGTTTGGGTACAAGGAGAAACCTTTTCATACACAATAATCTCTACAGTTTACAAAAGTTTTCAAAAGTCATTATGAGTTTCCTTTCTTAACATTTTGACTGATGACCGATAAACATATTTTGATTTTTTCTAGAAACAAACAGAGATGTTTTTCCTCACCTTGTATCTGTTTCTTCGATAATGTCTCCAATTTGTTGAATTCTAAAAATAATGTGAGTCATGACAGTTTTATTTCTGATATCAAACTCACCCTGATGCTGTCCAAAGTCGACCCTGGTGGTAGGCAACCTTGTGGACGGGTGCCTCGTGGGTCTTCACTGCAGCCTCAGATTCTCCGTTGATCCTGTTCCAGAAGAATACAGTCCCTGATTGGTCTGAGCCGATCAGAAGACAATCCTGCAGCTGCAAATAGAGTCAAATAGTATTCATTTCTGTAACAAATCCCCTCATTACCAAATTTTCTGGGAACAGAATAAGGTCAGCACTTTTTGGATGGCAAAACAGGCGAGTTCGTTAGCTGTTAGTATGGTCATTGCTGGCAGTGTTGCCTGACTCTGAGGGTGTGGGTTCGAATCCTGCATGGGACTCAGGCTGAAAAGAACAGAAATCTGTACTATTGAAGATAGTGTGATCCCAAATATAACATTGTTACATTTGTTCAGTATCTAAATGGTATTTATCTCTAACTGTTGATGTAGGCCATCAGAAAAAGGTTAATGATGATTCATTTTAGTTAGATCATTCAACCTGAAAACTTAACTTCTTGAAAAAGAGATATTGATGATGATGCTATCAAGAAATATAGAAAAGCTAATTAGCAGTTAGACCATACCACATATGCACATTTAGATTATCTTTCATGAGGAATGAGAGAGTTCACTTCAAATTGAAGAAGAAGACACATCAAATTTGGAATACAGAAATAATAGTTTTTTAAAGTTTTCGTGTTCTGATTTTTTTCCATAATCATCAACCTGATGTCAAGGTAAATGTTCAAATGTGTAAGTACACAAAAGCTTAATTGCATGACTCATCCTAAATAGATATGCTTTAACAGTATGACTTGAAGGACATCCAGTTGTTTCCTGGGGAATTGTTTACCTAAGCAATATACTTATGAAAGAAAGAGTTGATATCAGTGGGCTTATTTTGTCTATCTCCTATCAGAAGGAATTACCGTGGCAAGAAACAGAGCAACCGTGCACGATCCCTGACAATATCACATAAACAATTGGTGTAAGTGTCTTGTAATGAAGCTGACATTGTGTAACACCTCCCTCACCATGTTTTCAGCAAGCCCTGTGAGTTCTGATTGACTATGACATGCTAACACTTTCATGAACCTTGCCCGAAGTCAGCCAATCTTCAGAACACCATTATATCATTAAGTAATTATCTGCCCTTGTAGGGGGTGTGTGTGCAATATAAACAAACTCATTGCTTTTCTTTGATCTGCTCCACCTAAATTGCTGTGTTTGGATTAGCATTATCTCAATATGGAAACCAACAAGGAAGTTTTCTACAGAAAGATGAAGAATAGAAAAGCCTCATTCATCTTGACAATCCTAACGTATGAGTATGATCAGCAGACTCTATTTTAAACACTCAAGGACAGATAACAATGAAGAAGGACCAGGTTAATTAATATTGTTATTGTACATAATGTTCAGAAGTACATAATATTAGGAAATCTTTGAATAGTTTGTTGATTTCAATAGATACTCGACTATTTTGAACACCAAATTATCTAAAATGGGAGTAAATATGCACACCTGCATTGGGTCAGTTTTCCTTATCAGTTTGTGGAAGACCAAAAATAGACCTTTATCATCTACCTAAGCCTCAGAATGCAATTGCTTTATATCTAATAAGTCAAAACATAGATAAACAACTTGTTGTTTAGAGTTACAACAAAATTGAAAATATGAAAGTTTTTACTTAACAATTTATCGAATCCCAAAAAATTATAAATATACTGATCTAAAATGGCTGAAATAAATAAACAAGAATATTTTCATTACAATTTTTAATCGATCCCTAATGAAACCTTGAACAACAACTGTTTTTAAAATAAAAACATGAAAGTTCAAACTACTTCAAACTTCCCTGACACCTGAACTACTGAGTCATATGGATCCTTAAAGAATTCACTTTCAAACTGACTTGCCACTCAACACATACACAACAAGGAGATATGTGTAAACCATCTCCAACACATGCTGTAGCAATGGCAGAGTCTTGATTCCAATTCCAGGACTCTGGAAGCCAGACATCCAGCAGTGGCAGAGATTATCTGAGTGTTCCTCGTCTGGATAGTGTAACAGGTTAACCCTGGAGCACACCATACTGGCCATGTGTGACCAGGGAACAGCCCAGTAGAAACCAGTAGATCAGAGTTACTGCTGCACCATTCAACTGCGCTAAGTTTAGCTGAGTAGGCAACCAATAGATCAGAGGACAGCTGAGAAGACATGTAATAGATCAGGGAACAGCCCAGTAGACAACCAGTAGATCAGAGGACAGCTGAGAAGACATGTAATAGACCAGGGAACAGCCCAGTAGACAACCAGTAGATCAGAGGACAGCTGAGAAGACATGTAATAGACCAGGGAACAGCCCAGTAGAAAACCAGTAGATCAGAGTTACTGCTGCACCATTCAACTGCGATAAGTTTAGCTGAGTAGACAACCAATAGATCAGAGGACAGCTGAGAAGACATGTAATAGATCAGGGAACAGCCCAGTAGACAACCAGTAGATCAGAGTTACTGCTACACCGTTCTATTGCAATAAGTTTAGCTGAGTAGACAACCAATAGATCAGAGGACAGCTGAGAAGACATGTAATAGATCAGGGAACAGCCCAGTAGAAAACCAGTAGATCAGAGTTACTGCTGCACCATTCTACTGCGATAAGTTTAGCTGAGTAGACAACCAATAGATCAGAGGACAGCTGAGAAGACATGTAATAGATCAGGGAACAGCCCAGTAGACAACCAGTAGATCAGAGTTACTGCTGCACCATTCAACTGCGATAAGTTTAGCTGAGTAGACAACCAATAGATCAGAGGACAGCTGAGAAGACATGTAATAGATCAGGGAACAGCCCAGTAGAAAACCAGTAGATCTGAGTTACTGCTGCACCATTCTACTGCGATAAGTTTAGCTGAGTAGACAACCAATAGATCAGAGGACAGCTGAGAAGACATGTAATAGATCAGGGAACAGCCCAGTAGACAACCAGTAGATCAGAGTTACTGCTGCACCATTCAACTGCGATAAGTTTAGCTGAGTAGACAACCAATAGATCAGAGGACAGCTGAGAAGACATGTAATAGATCAGGGAACAGCCCAGTAGAAAACCAGTAGATCTGAGTTACTGCTGCACCATTCTACTGCGATAAGTTTAGCTGAGTAGACAACCAATAGATCAGAGGACAGCTGAGAAGACATGTAATAGATCAGGGAACAGCCCAGTAGAAAACCAGTAAATCAGAGTTACTGCTGCACCATTCTACTGCGATAAGTTTAGCTGAGTAGACAACCAGTAGATCAGAGGACAGCTGAGAAGACATGTAATAGATCAGGGAACAGCCCAGTAGAAAACCAATAGATCAGAGGACAGCTGAGAAGACATGTAATAGACCAGGGAACAGCCCAGTAGAAAACCAGTAGATCAGAGTTACTGCTGCACCATTCAACTGCGATAAGTTTAGCTGAGTAGACAACCAATAGATCAGAGGACAGCTGAGAAGACATGTAATAGATCAGGGAACAGCCCAGTAGACAACCAGTAGATCAGAGTTACTGCTGCACCATTCTACTGCGATAAGTTTAGCTGAGTAGACAACCAATAGATCAGAGGACAGCTGAGAAGACATGTAATAGATCAGGGAACAGCCCAGTAGAAAACCAGTAGATCAGAGTTACTGCTGCACCATCATCCTGAGAAAATAGGTACAGCTGAAAAGACAATTTATAGATCAGAGTAAAACTGAGAAGACAACCAGGTGATCAGAGTAGATTTTCTACTGCATCATTCTGTTGCAACAATATAAGCTGAGTACACAACTAATATATCAGAGGACAGCTGAGTAAAAACCAAGAGACCAGAATCATCTGAGTAGAAACCCAGTAGATTCGAGAAGAATTTCTACTGCACCATCATTTTGAGACAGAGATACAGCTGAATAGACAATCAATAGATTAGAGTGCAATTTGAGTAGAAACCAAGTATATCAGAGTAAAATTACTACTGCATCATCATTCTGAGACAATTGGATACAGCTGAATAGACTATCAATAAAGAGTACAGATTAATAGAGACAACCAGTAGATCTGAGAACTGAGAAAGTTAAAGACTGACAATTGACAAAAAATATAAATATTACTATGAGATCCAATTGGTCAGGAACTGGTCTCACGTGATAGTCAACAGAAAGTGATATTGACTTGACCTTTAAGATCCCAAATCCGACAAAAAACGATATTGACTTGAGCTACTAAAAATAGAGCTGCTGACATCAAGCCATTGTTTCATGACGTCATGCTATTTTTATCATGACTTCATTGACCTGTCCTTGTGAGCAATTGAGCCAAAATGCTGCTCATGGCTGAACTTATTATTTCATTTTCATTTTTAAACCGAGACATAATAAAACATTTAACTTATCGACTGTTGAATTCGGTCGGAACCTGGTTTTAAAGACAACCAGAGGAAACATTATCAACCTCAGACTTCGTCCTCTACTTCCTCCTCAGTCAATATTGTTTTCCTCGGGTCTATAAAAACAGGTATTGAACTCATCACAAGTCTATAATTGTATATGTTGGTCCATAACAGAACATAATGACTCAGACTTGTGTTAATCTGTTGGTGAATCCGATCCCTACATGGCTCATTTTCAAAATAACTCGATGACAATGTAAACATATTCAAAAGCTGCCAACAATCACTTTCTTTTCCGTTTTGCACAAAACTGACCAAGCTTACCATCAGCGTGAGTGTGAAAAACCTTGCTACAGCATAACAAGGAATTATTTATTATTCTTATCAAAAGTCAATTCTAAATGTGTGGACCATCCATATCCTACCAATAATATTTTATTTTCAAAATCCCTTTAAAAGCCTTTTACCATTCTTAAATTTCCAAAAAAATCATTATCAGGGACCGGAAGTGGATATGACAGACAGTCACGAATGTGTTCAGATCAATAAAATTCAAATCGCTACTGTCCATATCATTGTATCTTAATGCTAAACAACTAAAAGAGCATCAGATGTTTGCTTTTTGTTGCATTATCAGTTTATCAGTAATATGAGTTTTGGACCTCCTGTTAGTTCCAAGGCCGATAGTTCACTTTTCTCATAATCACTGACAGGATGTTTGCAAGTATTTGAAGTCATCTGGACTTCATCATCATTTTTAAGATAACTATCATACACAAATGTTAATCATCATTTTGCTGAATCAACGTTTGTACTGTAAACTGGAGTTAGCTTTGACATTTTGATTGATTGATTGATTGATGTTTCATACCCCATGCAAACAATAACAAATGAAAGGAATAATAACAAGTACTCATCTAGATTTTATCTCCTCACTTCCTTTATGGTAATCTTGGCAAAACATATTTCCATGTCCCTGACAGGCACTTTTTATAATAATTTGGTTAAATGCTTCATTAATTGAAAAACAGTAAATTAATCTTTTAACTGAGAACAAACAATGAAGAAATCTGTAACATCATTGATTGCTGTTGCTGTACCAAAGCTTCTGCAATTTTTGGTCATCAAGATTGTATGAAAAATTAACATTGCTGATATTGCAGTTTTAATGCAACCTTCCACAAATTTCGCTTCTTTTTAGATACGTATGATATCCCAGCCAGAGTAAGATAAATGCTACATCATATGAAAATAAACAGTGATGAAACATATCAAATCAACATATTTATGCCAACTGTAACTAACACATATAACAACATCTCTACCATGCATCCTATCTAACAGCATACGCCCCTTTCCCCGTACAACAGTGAAACCCTTTAAATATGATTACCCAATCAGCACATGGCTACCCTCTTGGCCCCGGTTCTGTATTTACAGCCTCTGTTTGCCCCAGCTTGTGGAATGGGGATCCCTTATTACCAAAATCAGCCCAATCCTCCTCATCCAGTTTCATCTCATTATCTTCACACGCAGAACTATCTCTATAATTGTCAGGTGAACATATACTGTGACTACTACAGAACACATGGGAGGCGATATTGGTTCAGCCTGTGAATGTTTAAGGAATGAGTACTGGTTTTATACTCACACATTTTTAGACATGACATGAAAATAAGTCATCTGTACCTCTGATGTAACTTAAAGGGGCAGTAGCATGTTTTTGAGGATTTCATATTTTAAATTTTTCACTGATAATTGTAAGTTAATGTTAAATGTATTATTTTGACAGTGTCAAAAATCTCATTACACAAGCCAATAATCCATAGTCAGAGGACAAAGTATGAAGATTCACATAAAATCCGTTGGCGGCTATTTTTTGTGAACACCTTTAATTCATTTTTTGTAAGAAAAAGAAATCGCATGGCTAAACTTTACGTTATATATTTGAATTATTACTGCTACATTCAGTTTAAATACATTGTCTTTCAATTGGAACCATTAATTTTCATTTTCCTGACATCACCTTATATTCCCCCTCAAAACGTGCTACTGGCAAAAAGTAAGTATGTATCAATGTATGTATCATATGTATATATGTATGTAAACATAAGTAATTATCTAAGTTCAATACAATAATGTGAATCAGGTGAATATAACAAGCTTTATCTTCAATATCCGTTCAAGGAATGGATAAAGAAGGCACATTTCGAATAAAACATCTTGCCACCATGGGTATTTCAACTTCAGGTCATAACCCTTAAAACTCTCGAGCCTTGCCAATTGTTGCTGAAAATCGATGATTGCAATCAACAGAGGTTTGCACAGGCCCAAGTGCAAGCACAATTCTTCATCAATATAACTTGGAGGTAAGGATGAAGAGCAGATGATTTACGTGATATACGAGAGGGCACCTGCACCTGGAGTAACACTTGTTGCTAATCATGGAGACAGATCGGCCTCCTATCATGGTTTTCTTCAGTCCTGACGCAAGATTATCAACAGTTTCCAAACATTTCAGCAATGTTAACAACATTTCAACATACATTTTTTAACGATAAGCTAAACATCCTGTCAACAGATGCGTATTTCAAATTTGAACAAGTGTTTGCAACTAGGATGGCAGTGTCATATGTTCAGTACTTATCAGTATGACAAAGAGAAAATTTTTATTCATTTATGTGATACAATGTTTTTTATCAAAAAATCTGATGATAGTTCATATGAGACAACAAAAACTTGTTATTCCTTCATGGTGGCATGTTGTTCTATTGCATTGCTCACCTACCTCCTGTCAGTATAGTTCAGCAATAAAGGGCCTAGTTCATCAAATGGGCAGTAACCTTGCTGTTGGATTAACTATTTCTTGTCCCAAACAGAACCATTATATACAGACATGTGGTATCACTCTTATTCACAAAATGGTTTTGTTCATGATCAGTGATTATGTTTGAGATGTTTTCAACGTAAGGTATCAAATTGGTATCTTAAGGATATTGGACCCTTGATCGACAATGTCTTGGTTTTGACTAGAGTAATGCAGCATGTACTACTAGATGATAGCTATTGAATAGTATCATAATCTATAAGCAATGTTTTATGTTTAGATTTATGGATATTCTCAAACTCCTTGGAAGTGTCATTTGTAATTTTATTTTTAACTTTGTTAATTCTATATACATATAATTTTTTCTTTTGATAAAAGTTTGTACGGTTTATACATATTTATATGTATCATGTATGACATCATACTCCTATAAAGGTAAAAAGGGTAATAAGGTGTTATCTTATCATCTAAATCATTACAAAACTCTGAAAAACTCAAAATACCCATGTAGTCCTAACAAGCCTTGATGGAGATATTGACAACCAAATGGCTATGTAATCACATTTTAACTCATCAAGATGCAGATGAACAAATATCTAATTCTACAGTAATCAGGACATTAATACCAGTCCACCTGTGGAGCACATGTTGCCGGTATCACACCAGTCCTCTGTCTGCTTTCATGCTCTTCCTCAGGTCTGACACAGGGTTATCTTCTCTGTCATAACTTATCATCATGGAATTCAGAATTTCTCGAAAGATTTTCAACTCAGCATATAAGCTGTGAGGACACTCTGTACTTGAATGTTAGAGGTCTGTTTCAACCTTGTAACAACTTATGTGCAACAATACTGTTTTCATCACCTCTAGCATTACTTATTATGATTGAATTCAGTTTCAATCAAGTGAAAACAATTCTAAAAAAGTTTGAAACTTAGTAAGCTGTTTGGATATTCAGTTCTAGGATGTTCATGTCCAGGTTCAAACTTGTAGCAGTTCTGTTTCCATATTCTTTGTCATAACTTACAATCATGGAATTAGGAATTTCTTTTAAGGTCTGCAATTCAGCATTTAAACTTGTATACTTGCATGATGGCTTCAAGGTTCAAACTATTAACAAATCATGAAATTGTGTTTCCGTCTTCTCTGTCATTGCAGTTTTTAGTTTCATTTTAAGTTTCACTACATATATTATAAAAGCTGTTGGGACATGCTGTGACCAGTTTTTAATCTTATAACGATTCATGTGCAAGAAATTCTTGATCAGTTTTCTGTCATATCTTATAACCATGGACTTCAGTTTCAATGAGTGAACTTATTTCTGTTCATATGTGTAACTCAGTACATGTTGTTGGGACTGCTGTGTTTGAATGTTCGTGGTCGGTTTCAATCTTGTGCAAGAAAATGTGTTTCTATCAAGGAACCTATTTTTGTATGGTCTTGTAAGACCATCTTGCCTTTTAAGTCTGATGAACTAAAAACTGACAAGATAGCATAAAAATACTTACTACAATAGAATGGATGTTAGCGCGCACAGATTCGAACTTGAGAACAGTGTGGCCTGTAACGATATCTGTCATCTTCACCTGCCTACAACAAAAACATTATCATAGAATGAAAGTGAAGTGAAAGTTTATTCGTATTCAAGGCTTCATGGCCAAAAGTACAACATAGAATGGGCAACTATAAAAGGTCTAATCACAGATACATAAGTAGAGGATATCATATGAGTGTCCATGACATACTAAGTTAAGACACGAGTGGCTAATCATAAGTATTTCCCAAGCGAGAGCGAAGAATATACTGATATTTAGGCACGAGTGTCGTAAACATAGTATGTCAAGTGCATGAATATAATATTCTGTTTATTACCGGGGAAAATTAATGAAAATACTCAAAACCTAGGCATAGAACATAGGCGGACAAGCCGCTGCTAATATGGATTTTGACGTCATAGGTGAATCGAGACGTAAAAACATTATATAACTTGACGTCACAATGAAAAGGTGATATTTTGCCCTAGGGCAACACATGAAACATATTGCCTCAATATTACTGGCCCTGTAGGTAATAAAAACATATGAACTAAATTTTACATTGTAATGTAATTAAGCTATAAAAAGGTCATAAAACTGTAACAACTTCACACAAGAATATCTCATGGCAAATAATATATCAACTGTTGCTTTCCCTATAAATCATTTAGCCATTGCTCCTAAAAAAAATGAATAAAAAATGGAAGAAAAACGCCATACTCTTTTTTCTTTTAAATCAAAAGCAAGAAAAATGATTTAATTTTTTTCAATCTAGCATCCTTTTGGAAAGTGACTTCCTATAAACTGGATCGCTCTAACATCAAGTAGCATGGAACCTTTTGCTCTGGCATTACTTTAGTTTTTTCTTAAATTATCCTTTTCAAATTGACAAACTTATATTTTGAGTCTGGCTTCTATCGGTTCATTTGATACACTGCCTGAGACCCCCTTCAACATGCACCGATCAACCCGAGGCATCTCTCATTCCATGTTTACCATACAAGATACACACACAACAAGCTGGTCTGTGACAGCACAACATACTACAGAAGGTGCCTCTAAAAATACCAACAACTTTGTAAACATATCAAGATAGCAGAAAAGCAGCCGGCCCATGTGTGTAGTCTCCGAGTTGCTGTAATTAATGACAATGCAAAGAGTAAAACAACTGACTAAATACCAGCCTATCTGATTCATGTGTTCATTGTAAAGCTAGCACAGACCCAAGTGAAGTGATGTTCTTGTAGAATCCTGATGCTCCACACACCGGGTCTGTCAGAGAAGTTAAGATATCAGAAATCATCAGAACGAGCTCTCAAGATATCTAACATTGTTATTTTGGATTGCCCTCACTGCAGTGGTACACATTTTTGTACTCATTTCTGGTCAAATCATTTGTGGTTTCAGTGATCCAGAATCTGGTCATGGATTTTGTAAATTAGGCCCTATTTAACATGTCTTGGATCATTTTTTTATACAATAAAAACTCATAATTGACACCCTTAATCATCATGCTATGTAAAGACACTGCGTTAAGGCTTTCAAAGTGAAATGTCTATTTTTTTTAATCATTTATTAAAAAATTGAAATGAAATACTTTTTTGTTAAAACTATTCAAAAGCATCTCAGAATCAAGTTACATAACCAAATGAATTAAAAAGCCTATTGTCAAAACTGTTTTTTGTAACAACTGTAAGTTGTAGGGGTCTATTTGTGTTCCCATCTGTTTCAAAACATTCATTTACAAGCAAAAACTCAAATGACGGAAGGCATAGCTGGTAATACAAAAGAGCTCTATTCTTTCCAGTAGACAATATCAAAGCAATACCTGTCTAGCTCAACTGTGATATAAGGGAGACAACTGCATGCTCCATCCCCGACGTCTATATATCAGACGAACGGGAGAGACAATGTGCCTGTCATTTCAACAACCATCACCTGGTGCAATGTGTCTGCTTCAACATTGGACCATTCTGGAGATATTACTAAGGTAGAACTGAAGCTGGACATATTCCACAGACTCTCTCAGCCTCAACAAGCACCTGCTATTGTACTTCACCTGTCTAGACCACTAGACTAACAGAAAGTCTCTTTTTCACATCATATAGAAAATAGACAAGTAATGTAATGTAATGTAATGTAATGTAATGTAATGTAATGTAATGTAGTGTAGTGTAGTGTAGTGCAGTGCAGTGCAGTGCAGTGTAGTGTAGTGTAGTGTAGTGTAGTGTAGTGTAGTGTAATATAATGTAATGATCATTTTGATAATGATAAGCATACATTCATATTTGGAACATTAAACTGATCAAACCTCATGTTTGTTTTGCAAATACCCATCTTAAAACACATTATTTAATCTCTCTGATTAGGTTGCCTGACTATTGTTTATGTTTTCTTGACCTGTTTTCTTTGCTATGCACTAAGGAAAAGATCTATCCGTGTTTGTTATTCCCGACATCACACATGATAACCATCCTCATTTTCATAATAAAATTTTTTTTATTCAGGGAATCTTCAAAGAAAATATGAAATGTTTCTTTTCATCCCTTATAAGTCAATGACATTTTCAAAAGAATGATTTTATATGATTAAACATTTTCTTGTGCTTCTTGAATTTTGGAATAGATGTTAATTCCATTCTGTAAATATGATAAATATGTAAACATATGTGCCAAGGACAAGCTAGACAATCTACATGCATGATTCTCCCAAACCTTGTTACATTATCTCATAAGAATTCACTTTGTATGATTTCAAAGAGTGTTTTCACAACCCTCAACCTAAACACGGTAAGCATGAGGTTTGGGCCATCACAGTCAATTAGCAAGAACATGGCTCACAATCTGTTACTTAGACTCTCTGGTTCTTCAAAGCTTAACAGTAATAGTGGAACTAAATATAAAGAAACACCTGGTTTGAATCAAAATATGTCATTTCCAATATAGGAAAACAGGAAACACAAATCCAGGCGGCATCCTTGAAAGACTAACTGCAGAAGCTGATGCAATCAGATACAAGATGCTGCACTTGTGCCCTTTATTTTTAAAACTCATAGACTAAATAAATCTCCAGAAACTATCTGATATTTCTGCAGAGAAACTGCATGCTAAGTTCATACAGCGCAGAAGCGTGGGAGCAGCTATTGCGAAGTAGAAATCAGTCGTAAATTATCATTACATTGGTGATCGTGAGCCCATTCATCAGTCTGAGCCTAGTTACAGGTCCCTACACGTGCCACCCACACAATAATGAGATGAGCTCTTAAATCGCCTGGAGGGAACAAATGGAAGTTTGATGTACCTCTCAATGTGCTGGTACATAAAACAGTCAGACACTTCTGTGAAGCACAAATGAAGAGGAAGTTTAAATGGAACCAGAGTGCTTGTAAAGAACTTCTTTCATAATCTATGTAACCCTTTCATTTTTAAGTGCATTATAACTTTGAAGGAGTTTTAAATCTAAACAATTAATATAAAACCATATATTCATTGAATAAAACTTTCTAAAAGATATTGAGTGAGTTGGGGTTTTACATTTCTTGGGAAGTATTTCAACCATAAGCCATTTGAAAAGGTTTTCTATGCATGTTATGTTCTTTGATAAAATTAGGACCTCAGCCTAATCATTTGATCCTACTAAATATCTCTTTATGACAGTAATTATTTCTAACTAATCTGAAATTGATTATACATATATGTATGTATATGTATGTATAGCTGCAAAGCAACAGTATATATCAACATTATTTTATCACATACAAAGTTAATTTAGGGTTCATGTCCTTGGGAAAATATCACTTTGTCATGATGAATCCTGTGAAACTAGGTGCTTATGTAATAAGGTAGAAGCTGCAAGTACAAGCTGAAACTATTGATACTTCTGTACTGAATACCAATCATAGATGGCAACAGCATCGCTTACTGCAAACAGAATAGTTCTATACGGCAAAACAACAAATTCAGGATTTTCAGGAAACCCTATTTATGAAATCAACAATTGTGATAATAGCACTTTAAAAGAAAAAAACAAGAAAAATGAGACATGAAATGAGTAAAATGTACAAACAAAGATGCTAGTAACAAAAAAAGTATTATTTTCTGTAATGTTTTAAAAGTTGTGAAAACTATCCAAGACTAACTTTAATTATGCTGACACAGCATTTTCCAGAAAGCAATACCTAACATTTTTCTCCCATAAAAATAACAAATAACAAGTTTGTCTAGTGTGTGAATCACTGTCTGTTATCAGCTCCAATCTTCCTTCCTCTTCACTGAACAAGCAGCCATGACACACTCAAACAGTAATAAGAAGAACGGTCAATGACAGTTAACAATTTAAATGAAAAACAAAACTTTTGTAAAGATACATCACTGTTATCAGATAACCAGGTTAAGAGACCATCACACTTAAGATAAGGCCGATGTTTACTTAACCACCTGCCTGCCAAATCATTTTGAATATCAGATATTGGGCGACATGTGCTGCTCAGAAGGGAAGGGGTGAAACTGATAACGATTGAAAACTTGTGGCATAAATGTCAAAGGAGGAGAAAAAACGATTATTTCAAAGGTTTGGAACTGCAGGAGGATGATCTCAAACAGATCATGATACATAATGAATGACAGAGGGTGCCATCAGCTTGCAATTAAACTGCCACAACACAACACAAAAGATGACTTATTTCTACATTTGCACTGTATGGAGTGCAGTAAAATAGCGGAATGCCACAAATTTCACTTTTGTTTCTTTCCTTCAGTTTTAATTCCTCTTTCTCTTTCATACCATAGTTAATGGCATAGAGCAATCTTTGAACGTGTGCCAAGCTCAGACGGTTCAGTTTCGGTTCAGTGACGGTACTGACGTTAAAATGTTGATGTCTTGACATTCGGTCATGGCGTATTGGAGCTGACGTCAGCTTTTGTTCGCTCCTGCTCTTGGTTGTGAGAGGAATATGGTTCTCGAAGCTCCTCCAACTGCTCGACTGGCACTAATTGATTATATTAGAGCTTTCATAAACACTCATACTGTCTGGCTGATACTTTAAACAATCAGAGGCAGAATCTGTCTTCGTAAATTACACAGAGCGGATGGATGTACTTGCTGTAATGAACTTTTAGTACTTGCTTGAAATGTTTAAAACATGCAATTGTCAGCATACTGCGCAGCTACCTTGTGTATACATCGTGATAAACTTATCATCTTGTACATGAATCATATTGCCTTGCAAATTTGCTTCATAAACTGCATATAAATCTAATCATCTAACTCCATGATTTAATTATTTCCAGACCTTTCTCAAATTATGATTTTTTTTAAATATTTCAAAGGTTTTTTTATTCTGGTGGGGTAACATACAAGTTTGTTAAAATTTAATCTTTGACAAATTGAAATTATCAGGAAATTATGGAGATAGGGTGTTTCCTTGATTTTATCAAATAAGGCAATGTCCTTCAATAAAAAAACTACACAGTTATCATGAGAAGATGAATATGAATTCAACATGTAAGAAAATAACATTAACCCTTTTGGTGCTGGTTCAATAAATTTCTAAGACAACCTTTCATTAGCAAGTGGCCATAAGAGATAGCAACTTTTGATTCCTATGAATTTGTCAACAAGCATATTTGAGCAAATTTCTGAAGTAGAAACAAATAAAGTATTGAAAAATACTTGATTTATCATGATTCAAATAAATATAACGAGAATAAAAATATATGAGAGGCTGATTTATTTATTCAAGGTTACTGCTACTTGTCCTATTCTACTAAAAGTCCTACAATATTCAATTATGTAATCTTATGTGATAATATCATTTAACTATTGTATTAAGTGTTTATTTTCTTATTCTCATGGAATGTTATTTTTGAAGTTACTGTCTTGGTATTTCATGCTTTATAACACATGTTTTAATATCAATGCAGTTTATCATTTGGACTGTCATTTTAAACAATAACAGTGATTAATTGCAAATAATGTTTTTAATACTTAATGTGAATACAAAATATTTCAAAACAGTGAATTTTGCTGGAGTGAAAATGAACTGAATAACAAGTAACTACTTTTAGATAAGGTGAATGATAAGAAACAAGTTGCCCTACTGTTTCAAAATGATTAAATACTTTATTATTGCCAAAGAAAACTATCTTTTGAAATATATTTATCATGAAACATTACAGCAAACATAAAACAATATCAATACCCACTGTGAATTTACCTGTCTGTGATAATGCAGTATTTGGTATTTTAAGGCTGCTTCAAACAATATTAATCCCTTTCAAATTCCCAAATCTTCTCCATAGCTTTGATATTCGTTTGTAATCAGGTGAAAAAGCAAGTTCTTTTTAACGCATGCTATCGTAACCTTATCATTTAAGTCCTTTGTAAATTAAGCATTAATTTTGATATATATATATTTTGATTATATATAAATTATGTCTTGAGAATCAGTCAATCTCAAAATCTTTAAAACTTAAGCACTATTGCTGTTGAAGTTTGTTCTGTCAAACCATTCTGAAGGCCAATATACAGGGACCGCTTATAAACAGAAGGACAATCTAAATACAGCCACTGGCTAAAGATTAGTTATCAAAGTATTTTTAGGGACCAATAGATAAACGGTTATCATTCTTAATAATGAACATTCGATAATAAACTGACTTAAGTTACTCAAAATACCAACGCAGTCTACAAGAAATGCCGGTCTCGTCTCCACTTCCTGCGAAAAGCTACAATCATTCCACATCGATTCCACGCTGATGTCTTTGTTCTATAAATCATGTATACAATCAATTTTAACATTCTGTATGCAACTCTGGTATGGACCCCTGTCACTCCAAAATAAGAACAAGTTAAAAAGGATTGTTAATGTATCAGGAAAAATTGCCTGTTGTGAATTTGATAGTTTAGACACTCTGTACATGTCATTCATTTTAAATCTTCTTTTAGAATTTTACAAGATCCAACACATGTATTATATCCTTGTTATCAGCTTTTACCGTCTGGCCGCAGGTATCTTTTACCGAATGTCAAATCTAATAGAAGTAAAAACTCTTTTATACCTGTTAGTAGTTCATTTTTAAACAAGCATTACACTGTATTTCTTTTATCATATCTACCATCTACAACTTTTACCAATATATTGTTATCATGTTTAGAATATCACTGTTGTTACTCATGTCTTAAATGTTGTCTACATGTTCTTAACCCTGATGTACACGAAATTCCCTTTCGGGTAATAAAGCATTATCTTATCTATCTTATCTTATCTTATTCTTGCAGGCAACAGTGTTCAGTTTGCAATAAAGTAAAAATGCTGGCTTATTTTATATACTACTTGATTAAAATAAGGTCGCAAATTTGACAACATCTAATATACTTTTTTAAACGTATTGGTTGAATTGCTAGGAAAGACAAATCTGTTGGCTGACTATGCAGAATGATGTGTATGTAAGTATGTGGTTGTACTTCTTAAAGTAGGCCCGGTAGGTCGGTACAATCTCATTGTATCAAACATATCACTCTCGCAGTAAGGTAACAGAGAAAGGTTTCATCCTATTTCAATGAGATTGTATTAGAATATCACTTTAGATGCAAGGAATACAAGAAGATCTATCACAATTATCTTGCAGTAAGGTACAAGTGAAGGTTTGTTCTTATTTTGATGAGATTGTTTTGCAATACCACTTTCAATCCAAGTGATAAAAGAAGATCTATCACACGTATCTCGCAGTAAGGTATGAGAGAAATGTTTCATCTTTCTTCAATGAGATTGTATTGCAATAATGCTAGAAATAAAAGTCTATCTCTAACCTTGCTGTAAGGTACAAGTGAAAGGTTTATTCTTATTTCAATGAGATTGAAGATCTATCACTTTAATCTCACAGTCAGTTATGAAAGGTTTGTTCTTATTTCAATGAGATTGTATTGCAATACTCCTTGACATGCAAGGCATGCAAAACAGGCTAAGAATGTGGAACTGAAGTGGCAGTAAATGTGTACTGAAGTATACACACAGAGACTGATCAGAGGGAGCTATGTGCAATTGTAACCACCTGAATGTTCAAGAATTCAAAGCAGAAATAGAAAGAACACTTTGCAGAGACATGTTTGAAATACCGGAGATAACATTCAGAGGAGTACAAAAGCACTTGACATCAAAGAGTCGGCCCGGAAAATGTTCCCTTGTTTCTTTTCAAAAAATTACTTAATTTAGAACAACTTTGATTTTTATCAATTTGAAGTCAACTTTTTACACACATGTTGCACAACCATACCACCTTATTTTCATTGCTATCCAAGATCTTGACATGTGGTTGCGCATAGAATTTACTTTGCAAATTTTCATCATTTAATGGATGTTTAAACATTTTTATAACTGCTTAGGCCATCTGTGGACATGAATGCAAACGACTGAGGGTAGATGTGCTTTAATATTTGAAGTGTCTGTATCTATAATGGAAAGCTTAATCAGACTACGATTCCAGTTACAGACACATCTCTACTTTCTAAGTCCTAACTGTAGGTGTATTGACCGATACACCTCTACTTTTCTAATATACCGGTACCTACTATTTTTTGTTCATCTAAACTTAGTCAGGTGAAGAGATCTTCAACTTTGGCAAATAAATGGACTTGTAAAATTGAGAATACTTTTTAAAGAATTTTAACAACAATGTCGGGAATGAAACCCGGGACCCTTATGCTGCAGAGCAGTGACTCTGTCGACTTAGCTATTGAGAATTGATACAAGCAGAGGTATTTCTGTTGTTATGTGTATGTTGTTATTCATTCCTATATAAAAGCCTATATATAGGTACTAGTTTGTACCAATTTTTAATAAAATGAAGCTAGTTTATGGTTTATTAATCACAATTAGAAGAGTATTGTTAATATTCTATCTAGTAAGGTCAAGACGAATATACATAAAGAAGGATGGAAAGCATTGTTTCTTAAAATATAACCCAACCGGAGTGGGGTATAAGTCAGAGATATCCACACTTCCCTCTGTGCATCTTTCAATACACCTCCTGTTTGAATCTTGGTTCCTCGGCTTTGCTACGCTACGCCTCAAAGATCCACAATTCAAACAGGAGGTGTATGTCATAAAAATACCCACACTAACCGAGGTGTATCACTCAATATACCTCCTGTTTGAATCGTAACGTAGCGGAGCCAAGGATCCACGATTCAAACAGGAGGTATATTGAGTGATGTACCAATGGAAGGGTGGGTATATCTGACTTATACCCCACTCCGGTCGAGTTAAATTTGATGAAAAAGAGCTATCCACCCGTCTCTATGTATATATGTCTTGACCTAACTAGATAAAATAATATGAGCAATACTCTTCTAATTATGTTTTGAAAACCATAAACTGACTTCATTACATTAAAATTTTGTACAAATTAGTACCTATATATAGGCTTATATTGGAAAATACAACAATCTAGATATGACCCACTAAAAGTACTGCTACTTGTATCAAGCCTCAGTAGCTAAGTTGATAGAGGCGTTGCGTCGCAACATTAAGGCCCCTGGTTAGATTCCCACTTTGGTCGTTAACATTTCTCAAAAATTCTAAATTTTACAACTCTGTTGATTTGCAAAAATTGAAGATCTCTTTACCTGACTTAATGTGAGTGTGCAATAAACAGTAGGTGTATTAGAAAAGTTGAGGTTATCAGTCAATACACCTACAGTTAGAACAAAGGAAACCATAGCAACGAGACCGGAAGTGGGGTATAATGAGCTATACACCTCGGGAAGTATGGGTATATCTCTCACTTAGTCTCATTGCTATGCTCACAGGTACCAATTCAATTTTCTTCAGTAACAGTTTCTTGCTTTTTTTCTACTTGACATTAAAACTAGGTGGAGAATCTGTGAATTCCCATCAATATTGGCACAAGTGCCAGTTGGGGAAAAAAAACAACACTCATCACTAAGTAAAAATGTCTTGTTCATCAGGTTATGTGAAGATACTGTGAATCAACCTTCTACATAAGCGTCATTGTACATCAGCATAGCCCTACAAACCCTGATACAGTATCTAACACAAACATTAATCAAATCATAAACAAAGTATCTGAAATTTGAATTCAGATTACCCCTCCATTAGGAATTTATCAAATAAACTTAACTAAAATGGATTAGATTTTTTTCAAATGTTAAGGATTTTATGCTTTATTTCAAACCTTGATAAAATTTATAATATAATGTGTCCACATGTAGAATGAAAACTGAAAGATAACATTGTGTTAAATTATCTCTCAAAAAAAGTCACTGTTTAGAGACAGGTGATAGAAAGCAATGTAATGTCTTAACATTCTAATTATTAGTTACAGACTCATTTTCGCAAGACAAATATTTATGCAACTTTGACGAAAAGTTCATCACTTAAATCAGTCTTTCGTCGGGCATTTGCAACAATTTTCAGACTTTTGTGTGCATTCTAGCATTCATTATCAATTGAAACTCTTAATTAACCTTCTTATTGTGGTATGACAAAGCTTAACCTGTCATGTAACAAAAGTCAAGTGGAATTCCACCCAATCTGATCCATAATAACAGCTGCAGATATGTGAAAAGGCCCAGTGCAACTGACAATTGCCTGCAGACAGTACTGTCAATACATTTGCATGTCATATTCCAACATATTCCATATTATCATGAGGATTAGAGTAAGACCGGCTACCGGGGTATATCAAATAACAAGACATCTGGTCAATACTTAATTAACATCTTAGAAAGCAACAGTCCAAATATTGATTTGATATCATATTTCATAGAATTAATTACATAATTATCAAAGCTTTTAATTACTTAAAAATTTGAATTTGCCTTGCTAAGGTGACACTATGACTGTTATCCAATTATCAAGGATCACATAACAGTCATCCAAAATCAACAAAACTTTGGAACTTACATATCACTTGCCGCTGTGATGACATTATTCTTGTGTAGACAGATACTGTTGATGCTGGCTCGATGGAGAGACAGCACGTTGTTACAGTAGTAGCTCTGTCTGTCCCACACTCGCACAGTTCCATCATGGGAGCCTGATACACTGAAATGATTGTAGAAATTGGGTGTCATGTCATAGTACATTTACAACAACATTACTTGAATAATTATTATGCAAATTAAAGTGAGGAATGTCAATAATTGACATGCACAAGAACATTACTTCATGTTACATTTATGACACTGGTGCTATATATTGGTATAATGCGTCCAAAGGTTATGTTTAAGCAAATATTTGACATGTGCAAGAAGACATAAATCAACTTATTATTGCAGTCATTAAAGGGACAGTCCAATCAGGGAATTTTGTGTTAACAAAATTCAAAAGTACTTTCCCATTTACACTTACATATGATTATTACATGATTATTTCACAATTATTTTCATATTTGTTAGTTAGGGTAACAATAAAGTATGCTAGATTTAACAATTTAACAAAGAGTAGGAGGCATCACTGCCTCCTCTTGAATTTTGTTTTCACAAAAAATACCAAAATAGAACTGTCACTTTAAATCAAATGTCAAATGAAGTGCATTATTTAGCTTGATTGTGCATAGTTTAATTTTTTCGGACAAAAAATTGGTGAAGAAATTTTAATAAGGTGGATAGTGCCATTCAAAGATTTCATGCTTGAATTCTCTTACATGAAGTCTTTGTTCAATTTGACGGAGGAGACACAGCCCTTGTGACCCGACAGGGAGGCAATATGGGTGAAGAGCTTCATGTCCCACACCTGAACAGATGGGAGAGAAAATTATAAAATAAATATAGATTTTATCCAAAAAACAAGAAATGCTACAACAATCATAAGAGGTAGTCAGGTAAAGTCTTTTTGACTACAAGCAAAAATTGATTACAACAACGCAAAAACTTTTCTTCTACATATTTGTGTGTGCTTTTGGCAGATATTGTTATAACACAACTGTTGATAAAAGTAAAATATCCTTGAATATTTGTTACTTTTATCAACTTATGTTGTGCTGTGTATCAGAAGAAACTTGGATGTGATTCTCTATATATCACCTAAGAATATGAACTTATAAAGAGTGTCAGCTTTAGTTATAAAGCATACTGTGTATTATCTAAAGTCATAAGGAAACATGAAGCTTTGGGGCAGGTAATGATTGATATCAGTACATGTATATCTTATATTTTTTACAAAGCACTGTAGAAGTCGAGCTCACCATGACAAGCATATCCCAGGATCCGGACACAAGAATCTCATTGTCAAACTGCAGACATCGCACTCCACCCTGCAGATAGATACACAGAAATATTAATCTGAGAAACCTCAAATACAAAGATTTAAATATGATGATATAATTATGACTTAAACAATTTTTTTTAATGAAAACTGTTAGAAAGCAGATATTATGTTTGATAAAAGTTCAATATTTTAAGAAGTAAAGTTAGCTAAATATATAAGCACTGGAATAATGCATACCTTCGGCCCATAGAACTTGTGAAGACTTCGACCACTCCTGACGTCCCAGACCCTGATGCTGCGGTCCTGTCCTCCGGTAACCAGTCGCTTCTTGTCGTACTCCAGACAGAGGATTCCACTCATGTGGCCCTTCAGGAAGAAACAGTACTTGCTTTACCATAAATATTGAGTCAGCCAACCCAGCGGCAGATCCAGGATTTCTTTTTTATAGGGTTCTTCTAATGACAATCCCTGGTTTATGTTTTACATTTTACAAGTTTGCTAAAGGCTTGGGGGTTTGGGGGTTTGGGGGTTGAGCCCCCTGAATGTTGGACAAAAATAATGAGCAAATCAATTTACTGTAATTATATAAACATAAACAGATTCACTTAGACACTTATAATTTGCATTTTGAAAAATTATTAATTGTATATAGAAGAAAAGATTCTGAAAATAAAATTGTGACAGGGGTGATCCAGAGAAAGTTTTTGGGCAAGAAAATGACTCACAAAAAAAATCTTGTTATACCTGCAGTTTGCGAACCTTCTGTACAGGAGTGACAGTACCCGCAAACTTCCTCTGTTTGTTGTTGGCTGGTTCACTCTCATCCGACATTGTTTTCTGCCATTCCAAACTGGCTCCAGGAACTACTTTACCCTAAAGAATCATACATTCATTCACTATCTTCATCCAGTCCATAAATACATATAATGCTGAGTTTAATGCTATTCAGAGATTATTTTTTCTTAAACCAATTCAAAAAATGTGTAAGATCCATCAAAATCTCATCAACTTTGATCTAAAATAAATAATTGATAGGTATCATAGCTGATTATCAACTTCCCCTGCAAAACATAACTGTAAGTATTGGCTGATTCAAGTCTTGCTGCAGTGCATTTTATCAAGTTTCTGTGACTTCATCCAATCAAAAATGTCCATGAATTCCCCATCAGGGTCACAGCTTCACTCAACCCACAAATTTTGGTGCAATGAAAAAATACCATCAGCGAGCACTTGCAACTGACAACAGTCATACACGAAATTACAATTTTCGTAAAAGTCATATGAAACACTTTAAAAGGTAATTATTTCTAAGTCACATGCATAACATGCATAAAACCTCCATCTACAATTGCGACAGCCCTAACAATAGTCTTTTGTCGTCATAGACAAAAAATATGGTGACTTGCACTAAAACAACCAATGCTAGGTAAAATTGAAATGTGCAAATCTGCAGATATTAAAGATATGTCACAATAAAAACAGAGGAAGAAGACAGATATCTCACCAAGAGGTCGACACTCATGGAGAGTGTGGGTCTGATATCCAGGATGGGCTCCTCCTCATCCTCCTCCAGGTTCTGTCCCGGGGTCCTCTTGATCATAGATCCACTCTTCTCTTTCTCTTCCAACCTGCAGTCAGGACAATAGCAGAACAGTTATAGTCAGAGGCCAATCAAGAGTAAGTGAGTGAGTTATTGTTTTACTCAGCTTGGGCAATATTGCAGGCATTGTGCGCCAATCAAGATAAAGAGTTTGGGGGGTTCATTGATGCCAACGCCCCACCCCATCAATTATCTTCCCTTTCAAAATTCTTATCTCCGATATTGTTCCACGGAATGATAATTTGCAGGATTCACAGATCTTTAATAACTGCCTGAATGATGTTTTAACCAAATACAGTTGCATGTTTTGACACACAATAAGCAAATTTCAACAGAGATTTAAAATCCTTCACCCCTACAAGCCAGATATCAGATTCAAAAATGTATTAGTTACTGGTTTCTGAGAGGGACAATGAAGTAAATGATCCCAAATGAGGAGTTGACTCACTTTTTGTCCTCATCTCCTTCCACGCTGGCATCTTTATCGGTCTCCTTAACCTTCTTGGAGGGGCGTGATATCCTCCGGTACTGGCGCTGGTATGTGTATCGACCTGCAATAGCAACAATACAGTGGACAATAGTCATTATAAGACAAGTTTTATATTATCATTGGTTTCTGTAAGTTTTAAAACAATAGTCTCAAAAACGGCTGAAAAAGACTCTCAAGCAACTATCACTTTATAAAAGAAAAGGGGGAAAATAGGGGAAACAACTATATGGCTCTTTAAAATTTTTTTCAAAATTTTAGAGTCATATAATTTATTGAAGAAAATACATCCCACTTATTTCAACATTCCAATAAATTTTATGATTCCATCAGATTAGATGGTACTTTTCTGTCCATAAAGTCCAAAAATTGCACTCGTCAATTCATTTCAGGTCAAAAAACTTCCCAACGATGATCAGCTTTGGTTCCATAAAGATTCCAATCCACACCTAAGAGCCATGAAACAACCACATGCAATGCGAGCACCAACAGTTTACCAACTTAACCACCAGACTTCTACATATATCAAAGTCCATCAACAAGTAGTTAGCGATGTAACATTCATTCTCCTCTCTTATAGATGTGTATCTTGACTAACCTGGAGGGGTGACCTCAGTCTGGAGAGCGTATTCCGACACAAACTGAGAGAGGTCCTCCTCATCTGTGTCCTCGCTGTCTTCGCTCTCCTCACTATCCATGTCTGTTGATCCTCTACAAAGAGTTACCTCCCTTCTCTTAGCTCTCATTGGCTCCCCAACCCCAATCTTCACCTTAGCTGGAATTTGAAAAACATTAGATATTGACAATATAATTATGAAAATACATCAAAATATATGAAGGATAATAAAAATTAGGGTAATGGACTCTGTAGACAATCTATCATACCTGAATTCTCCTTTTACATACCAGTACTTTTAATTTATGAATTCATTTACTTCTTACTGTTATTTTTATTGTCTTTCTAGCATGTTAAAGACTTACGAGGTGTTCTCTTCTTGTCCTTCACTTGTCCATCTGCGGAAAAAAAAAAACATTCTTCAGTCGGTTGTCGTGTCAAATGTGTATAAATGAATATTTAATTAAACTGCTTATGCCTGAATTTCTTTAAGGGATCTTAATCTTGAAACTTAGTCCTGTGAATTTTCTGTATTATGTGTTTGGAGTGAAGGTACTGTGAACCCTAATGTTAATAGATTGAAAGACAAATGAGTCATCTTGTATTATTTTTTTTTGAGTCACTAAAATGTTACCTCTTATGCTGCTCTTAGTATCCTCTGTCCCTGAAATAGAAGGCTTCATAAAAGTTATTTGAACATGTGTAAAATTGAACTTGTCATTTGACAAGTTTTCTATAGATACCCAGATTTTCTTATATCTCATTCTGTTTCAATACACTGTGCCAATTAATTGTTTAAGGCTATGATAGATAACCTTATTTCAAACAAAAGGCACAGTTAGACAACCTTGTTTAAAACACAAACTCAACTTCACATGGAATCCAAGATGGCCAACTCTCCCACACTTTGTTTATAGGTTAGAAGGATAGGTATGAATACTAAGAGGAATCTGGTAGAAGGCAAATGAGCTGCAATAAATCTGATTACATTTCCCTATCAATGAATTGATTTTCATATTCTAAGAGCCTACCTACCATGCTGTATACATGTGTTATGAAACCTTAGTTCGCAGTGTGATGGTTGCTTAAGGATTTGAGGCTCAATTTTCACAAAGCTCCCTTAGCATTAGGTGATCATAGCTCAATGTCATAGCTATGTGTAAAGGGTGCCCTTAGCACAAAGGAGGCTGTTATTATTTTGGTGAGCTCACCTAGCTGTATATCCTGGGGAACCGCTAGCCCCTGCTTCATGGTGTGGATGAGATGTTTGAGCTCCAGATAAGCTAGCTTCCAGTCGATTCCGCGCCCCGGACTGTTGGCAGCCAGCACCAGCCCTGTGATGTCCTGGACTCCTTCCTGTTCTCCTGTGGATGGAGGTTCATATGGTCATCAGGTGTTTATTAGGGATGTCACAATACACCAATGTATCGAAGTATTGTTGTGGTACAGTTCACGATACGATACATGATGTTAACTATATCGTGATACCGATTTTGGTAAATATCGTCACTGGTAAAACATTTTGTGAACACCAAATCAAGAAATCCATAGTTTGTCAACGTTTCTTTTCATGTTTAAATTATAAAAAAGGTTACTATGACTTTTTGGATAAAGAAATTGGGTACTTTTTGTGTTTGAATGAAAGTTACAGGTACTAAAATAATTTTTGTTAAATCAAGATAAGTGAATTTGTACACATGATTTTTCACCAGCTAAAGAAAATCAACTCTGATATCTACTGCCCTTGTTATATTTTGTTATTTAGTTACTCTTAAAACCAAAAAAATAAAGAAGTGAGAATGATTAATTAAATGAACAGATCCTGCTCTACATCATGCTGTTTATTTTGGATACTTTGAAAGTCACATTTCAAAGTGAACTCTTTCAAATACAACATTTGTCGCAATAGACTGGCAATGTAGGAACTTTGAACACACCATCATACTGATGTAGCAGGATGCTTTGCAATTCATTTTAGAAGTTAAATGATGATGAATTCTATCCGTATTGTATAGTGTGCCGTTGTCATGTGAACTCCTTTGACGATTGGATAAACAGTTTTTCTTACTTAAACTCAAACATAAATATGACATTACATTTGACATCCTCATTTGTAAACAGTTCTAGTACAGTTAAGGTCTCATTGATTAACAAATAGGTATTATCTTAACTGATATAACATATTTTGTGATAGATTATAAAAAATAATTTCTAGAAAATGTTCCAACGATAAGTGATCAAATCTATGCATCACAAACAAACTCAATCCAACAACTAAGCTTGACAACAAAATTATATGAAACTGATTATAAAACACTTGCCAAATCCTTGAACTAAGCTATTCTGAAAGAACATGATTATATTAGTTTATATAATACAAAAATAGCTTGTATTGAAGGCTTTCCATAATCTTTATTACTTTGCTTAGGTTCCTAATCTAGTTGGAAATCAGCTAACATTTCTTTAGCTCTTACTGTAGATCACTGAATAACATGTGGAAGGGTTGCATAAAAGCCTTCAAACTAGGGATATCCCTTTGGCTGAATTGGCAGAGTATCTCTCATCAAAGGTAAAGAATTCAAAACGTGTTTGAGTTGATCACACATTGACATTTTACGAACATTAGCAATTTTACTTCATATTTTGTTTAAATAGTCTGAAGGTTTATGTACTATATTAATTATTAACAACTGACAACATCTAAAATGCCAAGACATTTTTTTTTATACAACAGCACCTGTACTACAAATGCTCACTTAACAGTTATTGATTAAAGATTACAAATATCAATAAATAATCAAGGAGCATAAAGCATGACATAAGTCAATAAAGGTAAACACTGATCAATATCTCAACAAGTCCTGAACAATAGACTCACAATTACACACTGCCGGCTCCAATCAATAACTTTCTCATTAGCTCTCTAAAGACGAATAACTCCTTGCTGGGCCACTAAAGGTGAAATATACTCGGATACTTAAGAGGGATTATGAACATGAGAGAAAGAATGAAGGGATTACCTCGAACAGGATATTAATATGTAAGGTCAGTACTTTCATATTGTGGTTATTCATCTTTTTTATAGGGCAGATAGACAAATGTTTTATTTACAAACAGGATTTGATTAACATATCTTCTTATAAGCATACAGGCAGATAATTTTGTTCAAATAACAGGAAACCAAAAGTAAAAATCATGTGACATATTAAAATTATCTATTTCTAGTACTGACGGCATTTTGATAAATGTTATATGGTAAAATGATGTTTGTAGAAAACAAAATCTAAATAAAGGTTTGTTCCTAAGGACTTCAAAATCAAATCAAAAGATTTGTTGAATATATGCTTCCCAAACAATTTCTTCAATTTCCTCAAAGTGTTTGAAACTTACACAATGTTCCTTACGGCTGTATTATCATTTGCTTATTTCTTACACATCACATCAATAGCTCAGTAGTCTGTAACAACATTTCAGAATGCTGCTTCGCCTTGCAGCAAAGAAGATGAAAATATATTTTGAGGTTTTAGCCACTGTGACCCTTATAAAGGTTAACATAATAATCAAATCTACAATTTAGAATCTCCATTCTCTAGTGTAGCTCTACATAAGATTAAAACTCCAAGAAGTCTGAAAAGCTTAAAGCCTTTCTGTTATCAAATTTCAGAATATTGTTTGCAATGGTACACAAGTTTGAAAATTATTCAAAAAGTGTCAATAAGACATTCTTTTCCCAACCAAACATCAAAATAGTGTCTTAAAATATATATATATACAGATATCCTTGAAAAAGACAAAAGTGAGTACAGCTCACATAACCTTGCTGTTGTTTGACCTCCATTTCATCAAACTAAATATCAAAGACAAACATTTTGTCATGTGATTAAATTAGGAGATAAACCTACTGTGTTTTTTAATTTTCGTTGTCTAACGTAGATTTGATACCTGTTGTTTTCACTCGGAGCCGAACGCGGTACACTGTAGCATTTTGTCATGTCATGTCACTATGAGTGAGGTTTAACAAAATAACAACAGAAGCCTTCAACGCTTTAAAAATCTGCAGAATCAAATCAAAGTCTGGATGTTGGACTATTTTTGGTCAAAATTTGAAATTGTTATGGCCACCTAAAATGAAACCCTTAAAGGCACATCAACAAGTAAAGGAAATATCACATTTGATAATATATGATGTTATTAAGTCAAATACTTTTTCTAGTTATGCTTTGAAAACTTAACAAAGTCAAATATTTGGCTGTTTTTTGAGCCAAACTATCAAAACATTTTGTACCCTAGGATCTTAACCCCAAAAAGGAACATCACTGCCACAAACATTGCAAACCAAATAGGAAGTTTTTAAGTCAACTAATTTTTAAGTTATTGTCAGGAAATGGAACAAAGTCAGAAATTAAGCTGTTTTGGGTCCAAAATTTCCAAAAGAAATTGTACCCTGGAATTGCTATTGCAAAAACATTTGAACCACTAAGATACAATCTCCATACCAAAATTGAACTTTCTGAGTCAAATAGTTTTCAAGTAATGCACCAGAAATGGAACAAATTCAGAAATTTGTCTGTTTTGGGGCCAAAATTTCAAACAAAGTTTCAAACAATCAACCTTGTAAAACCTATAAAAATCATATTATTATCATACAGCTTTTGTTATAATCTCTATAAACATTCTATTAAATTCTAAATATGATGCAAATTCCTCTCACCCATTTCAAGGCACTTCAACATCCATAGTTTGTCTGAAGCACACAGAAACCTCCACCTCCGGCTCACCTGCGCACAACATGGTTCAATCTAGTAGTCATATGATTCAACATGGTTCAATCTAGTAGTCATATGATTCAACATGGTTCAATCTAGTAGTCATATGATTCAACATGGTTCAATCTAGTAGTCATATGATTCGCAACAGGTCAATCTAGTAGTCATATGATTCAACATGGTTCAATCTAGTAGTCATATGATTCAACATGGTTCAATCTAGTAGTCATACGATTCAACATGGTTGAATCTAGTAGTCATACGATTCAACATGGTTGAATCTAGTAGTCATATGATTCAACATGGTTCAATCTAGTAGTCATATGATTCAACATGGTTCAATCTAGTAGTCATATGATTCAACATGGTTCAATCTAGTAGTCATACGATTCAACATGGTTCAATCTAGTAGTTATATGATTCAACATGGTTCAATCTAGTAGTCATACGATTCAACATGGTTCAATGTAATAGTCATACGATTCAACATGGTTCAATCTAGTAGTTATATGATTCAACATGGTTCAATCTAGTAGTCATACAATTCAACATGGTTCAATCTAGTAGTCATACGATTCAACATGATTCAATCTAGTAGTCATACGATTCAACATGGTTCAATCTAGTAGTTATATGATTCAACATGGTTCAATCTAGTAGTCATACGATTCAACATGGTTCAATCTAGTAGTCATATGATTCAACATGGTTCAATCTAGTAGTCATACGATTCAATATGGTTCAATCTAGTAGTCATACGATTCAACATGGTTCAATCTAGTAGTCATATGAAAATATAAATATGGTGAGAAGTTTTAGCCCACGATCTTTACGGACCGTTCAATCTAGTAGTCATATGATTCAACATGGTTCAATGTAATAGTCATATAATTCAACATGGTTCAATCAAGTATTCATATAATTCAAAATGGTTCAATCTTATAGTCATATGATTTAACTTGGTTCAATCCAGTAGTCATATGATTCGCAACAGGTCAATCTAGTAGTCATATGATTCAACACGGTTCAATCTAGTAGTCATATGATTCAACATGGTTCAATCTAGTAGTTATATGATATAGAATGTATATCAAAGCTATAAATTTCATTCAACAAAGAAGTGTGTTTAAGGTTCAAGGCCTTTTGCTTTGGGATAAGGAGATGAGTACCGTAGTAGGAGTTTCATGCCGGACACCAAATCCACACATAAGATTCTCTATCAGGCTAAAATGCTAAAGTTCTGTGTTGTGGCAGGGGACATCAAAACAACTAAGTTTAGGGTGCACCAGCACAGTCTCTCCATTGAGTTGACTAATTTCATAACCACATAACCTCTTTTTCGGTTGGGCTGTACTGTTCAGAGTCTTTTAACAAAATTTGATTTGTTAGAAATGACAGTGTTTGGATCACAAAGACATTTTTGAACAAGTGAAAAGTTCAATGTGAACATAATTACATTACATCATATTGGAACAGATGATATAAGGGGAGAGAATGCAGTGTAGTTTTCAACAACATTTGTCTCATTATGTTCATAACAAAGCAAGCCTACCTGTGAAGCTACATCAATCTCGTGTGGTTTGAGGTAAGAAAATATGTATAACAAGGTCCTGTCCATCAGGCGGTTTATATCTGTGTCATCTCTGATCCTGGAAAAAGATTAATGTAAAACGTCATTCATTTGATCTTTTTTCCCTGCACGCTCTCCTATTTTTGATTACTGAAAAAATTCCTTAACACAAAAAAACAAAATATCAAGGTATTATTTATATACCAATCAAGGAAAAATTTCTGATAAATGTTTAGATTTGATTTGATTGAACTTATTCTGGACTAGGTGGAGAAACTACCTTTCACTCTGTTGAATATAATTTTAAACCAGAGACGTGCTCTCCAAAATCTACCTAGTTACCTACTGCTAGTCTACGAAAATACAACAAAATTTCTTCTTCAACTTTTCATGAATTAATTTTAGCATTATCCAAAACAAAAATATTGTCATTAGTTGAAAAACTGTTACTGAAGCAAGCTTTAGCAAAGTTTAGACACCATTTTCTTTGCGAAAGTGAGTCTCATCGTTATTACGCTAGTGAATAGATTGGAACAGCTGTATATAGTAATAGGGTGGTCTCCTTTACCCTCATACCCAAGCATCTTGTAATTTTCAAGAGGATAAAAGGAAAGAGATTGAAATATTTAAATCAATCTTGTTTGAGAGTTTACTTACTTCTGGTTGATGTGCGAGACGAGATATTCCAATATGGCAGCATCACACACTTTGACGACTTCTCGTAATAAAGCAATGCGTTCAAAATCCTCCCACAAAGATAACCACTGCAATAAATTATAGGCAATCAGTAAAGTCTACTGATACCAAACTCTTGTAACACATCGCATATGTTCATGGATTAACACATTCTTTTTAAAAGGCAAATGAAATTGACAGAGTTAAAGTTTTATAATTAGCACTGTTAACCAAGAAAATGTACAACCTCTGGCATTTAAAACCAAATAAATTATTACAAAATAACAAATTGTATATCATTGCAGAAATTAAAAAGAAAAATAGCGATGGTTATCCAAAGAACCAGAGTGACCAGTGGATTTGAATGATATAACAGAATTAGAAAATACGACATTCTCTTATATAAAGTCATACATTACGATACACTATTATCTGGTAGAGGAACTTGGCTGGCAGGTTCTATGTATCAAAGTATCATTGAACCAAACCACTCCATTACATAAACTTTTCCGTTGGTGATCATTCCACCCCTGCTTATTCTCCATTGGTCCTAGAGGGGTTCCTGAGGAAATTTCCAAACCCCCTTAGCTTGGAGCTCTTATAATTTTTAGAAGTATAGAATACCCATGTGCTCAGAAAGGACAAATTGTTCACTTCAGCTGATCAGTTAGGATAAACCCTGCAGGTGTGAGAACTTTTCAAATGTCTAGGCCAAAATCAGTTATGGTTCAAGGATTGGGTGTGTTTGCAACCTGCCCGCTTCCTTTTTAAAACTTTTTCATAAAACCACCTTTTAAAGGGTGGACTCAAAGGGTAAACCAATCCTTTTCAATAGTTTACCATTAGCCCCATCCCCTCACCCTTCAAAATACCTCAATCTACAACTGAAACTTATGCTTATTTTGCTGTATCTTACCTCCCATATCTGGGCCAGTTGTTCTCGGTAACTTCCTGACAACTCTGAGCGTTTTGCGGTCTTCAAAGTTTTACTGGAGTTTTGGGCTTCAGGCCACCACTTGACACTCTTGTACGACCTGGCTAGCGGTACGGGAATGTCCACAACACCCGACGGCTTCTGAACAGGCCCCGTCCGTATTTCACGCATCAATTTTCCACCTATCATAAGTAATTTAACTTGTGAACTTCAAATAAACAAGTTAGACAATCTTCTGGGTGATTGATTCCATTAGCTTCATGTAAGAGAACAATGTGTACAAAATCATTAGCTTTTTACATTGTTATTATCAAACGCATAAACCTTTTCTGAACTTTATCAATAAATACTTTTCTATAGGTCATATAATTTAGCTCAAATCACTCATTAAAAAGTTAATGTGTCTTACTAGAAAAAAAGGATTTTTTATTCAGCTAAATGAAATGTACACAATAAGAATATCCTCAATATACAATTGAAAGCATTCTTTTAAATCAGGATATTCTCATCTGCAGGATTTCCTTTGTATGACAAGTAAAGAACCAGCTACTGATATTACATAAAATCAAACAATATTGGATGAGAGTACAGGTCTGCATCAAGACATGGTCAATCAGTGAACAAAATCAAGGGATTGTAGGAACTTTTGAGCTAAATATCCTGATGAAGCATGGTAAAATGAGAAAGGTAATATTAAATTTCCATTTACTTACCAAGAGTCTGCCTGGGAGAGAAATACTCCAGAGTGCTGACTGCGGAGGAACCGAACACACTCCTCCTGAACTGGCTGGAACTGGTTCGTGCGTCACTCCGACTACTCCGCTGCGACCCCGTCCGCAACACAATCGTCTTCACCTTGTACTTCTGCGTCTTCTTCTTCTTTTTTGTGTACTTCTTCAAGATAGACTCTCTGCTCACTGGTTTGTCAATGTGGGGCAGGACGAGTACATTGGCTGTCTCTTTATTTTCTTCATCGTTTGCGTGTTTTTCTTTCTCCTCATGGTCGACTTCATTCTGTTCCACATCTGAATCTATACTTTCAACATCTTTCTCTTCCACATCCTCACTTTGATTTCCGTCACTCTTCTCTTCTCCATCTTCTCTAGGAGTCTTCTCAACAGGATCATCATCATTGTCGACTGATTCTCCAACATTTTCATCTTTCTTCTCCTCTCCTGGTTTAGATCTTGTGAAATCTCGTTTTTCTATATCAACAATTGCTGCAGCTTCAGAAACAGCAAGTTGCAATATTGATGTTGCAAGCTGATCCGCAAAACTGTCTATATCTTGATCAGATCGTTTTTGGTTGTCCACTGGCTCCTCTGGTTGGTTCTCATCTGCAAACGACACTGATGACTGTTTAGATATTGATCGACTTTTCTTTCTCCTCTGATTACACTGAGTTGTGGGAGGGGTGGGCACCTTTTCAGGTGATTTTAGGGGTGCTGATGGCTTTGGTTTCTTCTGCTTTTGAGGCTTGTGTTTGGAGGGTGAGTCAATTTTAATCCTGTGGATCTCTCTGACCTTCCTAAATGGAGCTGAGGGGTACCTCTGATGGGAGGCGGTGGTGTAGTCACGGTGACGGATTGGTTCCAGAGTTGTTGCCAGGATGTCAAGCTGATGGGCTGAACACCTATTGCATAAAACATTTTGATGACTTGGAAAAGAAAACTAGGCTTTTAGAATGATCAGGGTTAATATGAATTTCACTTGTCTTTTTTAATACACCATGGAACTTCTTTTTGTTAAACTTACTTATAAGCTTGACAAATTCCAATCCATTTAATCTTCATTTTCCATATTTCAAAAGCTGACAGCTATCTGATTGACCATTTTAGAACCAAATATGAACAAACTCATCCACATTTTTAAGTTATCATACTTGAACCATAAAAGCAATAAACCTATCTAAGGCAGAGCCTAAAACAGCATAACAGCTCTTACTGTGATTAGGATATAAAAATTCTAAAAAGGCATTTCCATATTAGTGATATGAACAAATTATTCAAGTGTTTGCATTACAGGATATTTTTATTTGTCAAACTTCAAAAGGTAAAAACAATCATTATTGGTGAATGTACCTGTTTGCAATGCCACACAATGAGATCCTCTGTTGCCATGGTCTCCATGCATCAAACCACTCACACACTGTCTTGTAAATCTGCTGGTTGTTCAGAGCTGAGAAGTCACTGTTCCGCCGACCAATAACGTGTACTGGAGGCAGATGAATCACTCCTTCAAAGTTGCCATACCGCAAACCTGGTGGGGGTCTTACAGAGTGACTTCTTGTCACCTCGATAGGAGCTATTGATGATGGCATTTTCAGCTTCTGCGGAAACATAATGAACCTAATCAGGTATCTTGATTTATCAAAAATATGAAAAGGAATAAATCCACAATAAATCTGAAATTAAACACATACAATCAAAAAAATACATTGGACAAACATTTTATGAATAATTATCAATGATACACTTTCGGCTTATGTTTAGGACTTGGATAAATGCATTAGCATTGACTTATATGCTTTGTAACAACCTTTCATTTGAAAAACAGTTTCAATTGGTAATTTGGTATAAACAATCTTGAAAATTCATATTCAGAACTTCAAAGCCAACTATAATTAGAAAAATTAAACATTAGCAATTTATGACATTACTTACACCCATACTTAAGATATTCAGCTTGGTACCATTTACACAATCATGTTTGTCATACAACTTGTATTTTGATACACAATTACAGTCAGCTCTCTGAGATGTTATCAGAATGAGATTATCAGTAGTGAGCTATCTTAGTATCAATGATAGCATTAAAGTGAGCTTGCTGTATAAAACAACTTGATATCATGATTGCAGTGATAAAAACTTGATATCTTGAATGCAGGGATAATACATATATACCCGGTAGCTATAATACTCCATTCATGAACAATTGACAGAAGTATACCATCATAAGACCATTTCAACAAATATCATATTCCCCTATACAAAGTCATTCTTCTAGCATAAACTAATATAATCCCACTTTTATGGGAGTGATTACATTTTGAAAAATAAGATTAATTTAGGTTTGGTTATTATTTACCATATGCAGATATATTTATGGTAGAATATTCAATTAATAGTCTTTGTTGATGTCGTGTTGTAGAACAATATTGAAGAGAATGAATCTTGGTTTCTTTCTCATTAGAGATGAAATAATGAAGTGAGGGGTTCAATTAGATCTACCAAATTTTGTTTAAAAACTTAGGTGTACCTTTTAGTCTCTGTTTCTTGTGTATCATCTAACATGTCCCATATCAGTTGTTTCTCCATTTCAAGACCGAAAGCAGTGTTGTTATGGAAAGTCACAGAAGAAACACCACTTGTAGATTGTCAAGTTTGATATTGGAGTCAATGTCAAACATGATCTTGCACTGAACTGATTTCCAGTGTCAGGTGACAGGTGCTCGAAAAACAAGAAAAACGTTTATTATCAAACATAATCCACTTCAAAGAGTGGTCAAAATTATAGGAAAAAGACAATGTAAAATGACCTTTTGATCGAGGTCTTCAAATACATCTATGAAATTTATATTTTTGTAAACATCATTGATGTTTTGAATAAAACGTGTTTGTTTACATCATTTCGACTCCATTTTGGAAGTTTCTATGATGGGAATTGTGGGTAAAAATTGTCATAAAATATTTTAAATTCTTGTTGCAGTTCGGGATAAAACGAGACCATGAAATATTCTGCATTTATAAGTTATAAAAAATCGAAGCTAATTTCATGTAGATGACAATTACATTTGTTAATTTCTAGATACCGTGCCACGAGATTTTGTATTTGACCAATCAAATCTCATCTTTGTCACGCGCGGGAGAATCAAAATTTTAAACTTCCGGTTGTGTTGTTTTGTTGTCAAGTAAGTCATCAAATATCTTATTGTGTTATTATGCATCTTTTTCCATTAATTGAGGTCAAAGATCTTTTGAAACAGTGACATAAACAAAATAACTTAACAGTCTCAAACAAGAAAATGTCCAATTTAGTGTGAATAGCACAAGGTTCTATTTTAGAGAAGAGTTGTTCAGTTTTCGATCAGCATGGTAAGCAAAATTGTTATTAACCAATATTATTAGAGTATTTTTTAAGATATTGATGTTAATCTTATTAGACTCAAGCATTTCATATAGTCGAAAGCTAAATCATCAACTGCAGTACAGCTCGGAATTTAATTACCCTTAATTTTAAAGGTAATTATTTTGATTAGTGTTGTCAAGCGTGACTGTCAACTTAAATTAAATCAAAGTAACTTTGAGACAGCTAGGTGTACAATTTTGTTTTTTCAAATATTGCTAAAGACGTGGCTTCATAACTGCGCGATTAAGGAGTACAATGAATCAATGAGGCTAAGTGACAAGAGAAGAAAATATCGAGTTCAGTTTACGACCTCAGGACAGGATGATATTGTTTTTAACATAACATGCTTTTAGAATTTCAACAATATTTTTATTGTCGCACTATTATTGTTCAAAACTTGCGACCAATGCTTCACAATGAATTCTCGCTGCTAATGGCTGAAATATTGCTCAAGCACTAACTTCTTCACATTGAATGCACATGAAGTCAAAATCTTAGCCAGTTTTACATAATCTCAAATATTCGTCTCTTGTGCCACAGGTCCCGTGATTCCATAACTGATATTTGTCACATTCAAGTCCATGCCAAACAGTTTTGTCACACTTTATGTTATGAAAACATAAATCCAATCACTTATAAAAAAACATAGCACATGCCAAGAATTAATTTTGGAATTGATTGGGATCACTTGGCTAAGTAAACATATTACAACTATCAAATGTAGGTTGAATGCAATGAATATATATTTATTTAGTTTTTGGCCCTTTTTCCTCAGCCCTTAGGAGTATTTACTTTGGTCCTTTTGACTTTTTCACTCAGCCTTTTCATCCTTCAGTCAATTTGACCAGATCCCTACAAACCCCAATTGTCTAGGAAAACACCTACGCCCATCAACAACAGTGAACGACTTGGGTTTTGGGTAGATTTCTAATTGTATGATGCCTGCTAAACCTATTTTATGTGGATCAGTTTGTCAAAAATGTATGCGCTAAGTCAATGATCTAAATTAGATGTCTTGATTTTTAGATACTGATGAATGAATCTTATTAGAATTGATTATGAAAATGTCCTACTTCAATGCACACATTGATTGAAAGATAAACAACTTCCTAATTTTCGGACTAAACTTAAAGTGTTCAGTAAAGTGGCCCAATATATGTCATCAATATGGTGATCTGAAAAATAATCACATAGTAACATCTGACAATATTTGTATCATGATACGATGACTGGCAATATTTGTATACAAAACAAAAGATGAAAACCAATATCAATTAAGAAACTTTAACTGAGAAATGCAAAATATCAGTTTAAGTAAATAGAAAGTATTGACCAAAGTAGCTATTTTTTAGTGTTATCACTGAACGAGTTATGCATGAACGAGAATGGATAATAGTCAACTACATTTTACCGGTATGATCAAAACAGGTTAAATGGATTAATTAGAATTTATCCTGAAACCAAATTGAAGTAAAGTTGAATATGCAGCTATTAAAAAAAACAGTTGTAGTTAGAAATAAGAGTTGAATATCTTAGTATAATCTATGTGGTAGAAATATGTCTACCAGTAAATGCTTAAATGAGTAAGAGAACATAACTTGAACTGTCAATAGTATGAAACAATATTCATGTTTTCAACCATTGTATTTTTATGCACATGTAAAACATTAAATATATTATTTGATTTTTCCTTCATATTTAGTATTTTGTACATAATATAAGATCATATTTTTTATTACAGTCTAGTTGTGGAGTAAAGCATGGCAGATTTTGACACTGACGATGAAACTGGGGATGTAGATTTGTCTCCACTGGAAATTGCTTGGTATGAAGTGAAACAAACTCTTGGCATAACTGTAATTGGTGGAAACACCTTTTTGCTACCCTGCAATGAAATTTATTTATATGTTTATTTAAAATGTGTGAAAAAATAATTACAACCAAAAAAGACAACATTTAAAATGTGTTTTCTTCTCTCTCTCAGTTTCAAATTAGTAATTTATGAAAATGTTTTTGTTTGTTGATTGATTCAATAAGTTCAAAGTTTAAAAATTGTGCCATGTGTCATCTGTGAATTGTATTTGGGTTGTAATAACGTTATCTCTGTTGATGTCAGGCTGGATCTCAGTTTTACTGGTGTTGAAGAAAAGTTGGGAATATCAGGACTTCCAGGTGAAATATTACAGATTATATCTAAAAAGTTCAATTCATTCACATTTCACAACCATTTTTAAATTTGATCATTTGATGGTGTAAATACGATTTTACAAGTTAGAAAATAATGAATTCCCTTCTGAGGCCTCGGCAAAGTTCAATATTACTGAAATACTGATACTTTCATCATGTTTTGTAAAATGTAATGAATTATGAACAATGATATTTTTTTATATTTATTTTGTTCACAATATTGTTCCCAAGGGAACAGGTAAGGGAGTCATTTTTGCCTCCTGATCCGATTTGGACCTTTTTCAAAATGATAAACATTCTATCCCTATTAAAACAAAGATGGTAAGCAAAATATCCTAAGACTTGCTCAAGGAACAACTTTTATTTCTTGAACCACCTAAATGCTGATTAAACAGAGAATTGTTTTTGGTTTTTTTATTAATTGGAGGGTTGATTGTTTGAACAGGATGCCGATTCAAGGACACTTGGAGGAGTGCAAGTAATGATCTCAGTAAGAGAATTTGATTCTTCCTTCTTTGCATTATCATCTTTTAAGGATCAGAGACCATTACCTTTTTAATTTAAAACTTGAATAGTAAAGGTAAAAAAGCAGCCTGATTAAAATTGACCTTTTTATGAGGAATTAAATATATAAAAATGACCACTGGGATACAATCTACTCCCATTAAAGATTGTTCTCTACTAGGTCTGACAACAGCATGTATAGGGGGATGTTCTGTTACCAGTTTAATGCAGACTAAGCATTAAGTTTAAGACTAAGTCATAAGCAAATGATGTAAATGATGTCACATTTACGGTAAATAGATTGATGGCAGTGATCATGTAGAATGAATGGCTTGCACTAATTACCCCAACCAAGCTTCAGACATAGAAGGCTGTTGAGTGAAGTCTTGTGATTGGTTAGCTGAGCTTACCCCCGGGAGTATGTTAGAACATGTGACTAACCAAGCTGTTCTCAGACCATGATACAAATATGATATAGAATAACATATAAAAAAAAACCATCTGAAAATGACCCATATCTGAATATGTCTTTCCAAATCCCGAGATATTATGACTAGAATAGCAATAAATCTCCCTCACAATTGCAGAGTACCTGCAAGACCAAGGAGTGAAGGATGTCTTCACTCTGTGTACGAAAGGTGAGCTCAACAAGTACCGAGTGCCGGGACTCCTGCACGACTTTGCCGGGTTCGACATCACCGTCCATCACTACCCGTTTCCAGACGGCCAGGTGCCTCCACTCAGCAGTGTGCTGAAGATGGCAGAAGAGTTGAAGGTCAACATTATGAATGGGAAGAGGTCGCTTGTACAGTGAGTCCAGTTGTGATTTGTTTGATGTTAATCTGGGATGAACTTTGATATGATAAAAGTTTACAACTTCTATGGATAGTTAATTTCTTCCATCAATTCAACATTTAACTGTTATACTGTCATCAGTGCATCAATAAATAAGTCAGAATCTGAAACTATGACAAAAGATAACATAAGCAGATGTAATAAAAGTTTTCTAGCCTTGTTGAAGAATGTCTTAAGTGTATATTCAGTTTTAGAGTATGGTCAACATTCTTTTGCAGATGATGATTTCTTAGAGATTCATATATAGAGTAACATCTATTATATATGATGTCATTCAAAAACTTAAAACTCCTCATAATAATAATGAAATCATTTATGTTTTCATGTGATAATTTGAAAGTTAATCAGCTTCTTGTTTTATGCTAATTTCAGTTATTGTTTTGTTAACCAAAATTTGATTCTTTTCAGTTGTTTTGGTGGGCTTGGGAGGTCATGTTTAGGTAAATATCATTCATACTGTTTAGATATATATAGTAGCGCTATTGCAGATATAACAAATGAAAAAATGTCTTACGCACGTGTCAGGTCTTGAAGTATTCCCTTCAAAAACAACAAGTTGTGATTCCTGTCAAAATGTCACTTAGAAAAACCTAAAAAAAACCCACCATATTTCATGTAAGTTCATAAATGATAACCCTTATTTGCTTTATTAAAATTACAATATCAGGGTTCAAAATTAGCACTAGCCCAGTAGCCCATGGCTAGTGAAAAAGATGCTGGGCTAGTAAAGTTCAATGAATGGTAGTCCAAAGGACTAGTTGAAGTTAAAGAAGATACAATTATAGCAATGTATTTGGCTAGTCAGAATGTCTTTGGGCTAGTGCTCTGAGGAATGCACTAGTCCGAATGGCTAGTACCCACGTAGGACTAATTTCGATCCCTGAATATGATTTCAACTTATATGATTTCAAGATTAGACTTTTTGGAAAATGCTATCTAAATGACTATTTTTTAATAATACTTACGGTAATATATGTCAGCTGAAAAAAACATAAAAACTTTGATTATCATGTTATTCACCAATGAAGATAAAAATCACCGAATTTTTTTACCAATATTAATATTTTTCAATTTAATAGGAAGTTAAAATGTGTGGGACAAGGCTGCCTGGAGAAACGTTATTTCTTTGACAATGTCACATGTTATGATGTATGAGCAAATGATATGATCTTCACTGGTGAATGGTTACAGTTGCAGTGTGTCTGATGATGTTGCTGGATGAAACGCTCGTCGCGGAGGACGCCATCAACAAAGTGCGGGAACTGAGAGGACCAGCGGCCATCCAGTCCGTCAAGGTGGTTACATTAACACTTATAAAATGCCTTTCTTTTATGGACATTTTAGATGTTAAGGTGATCAAGAATGATTAAGGCTTGTTTATAACCACTTGCTCAATCATTCTTTGTATATAAACCTCATTTGTTCATACAAAAACTCATTGCGAATATATGTGTTTAAACAACTTTTATTAATGATCCTTCTAATGTATGCTTGAAGTTACAAAGTTTATATTGCCAATCTATGAATAAAAAAGATGTATGTCCATAAAATTACCTTCATGATCTGTATTAGTCCATAACGAATGTTAGTTCTTACACAAATCATTTTGTGTGACATATTGTCAAATTTAATAAATTAATTAAGGATATAAAGTTTCCAAATTTTAAAAGAAGTTGAAGTAATGATCTCATCGTTTATACAGTATTTTTGCCTGACAAACTTGCCATTTCTTTTGGTTTTGTGTAACTGGCTGGCTGTTAATGAACATAACCCTCTGTCTATCTTAATGTTTTTCAATTATTTTCATTTCAGCAATACAATTTCGTAAACGACTTCCGCAAGCTACAATCTGAAGTGGAGTCTGAAGAGGGGTGTGAGAGTCGGTCCGTCTCGCGATGATGCAGTGTGCTGCAACTTGAAATGTTGTGAGATTGGTGACCTGGGGCTCTGTTGAAGTGACTCATTTCTATTTGATATATTTCTATATTCAATTACTCTTACTGCAGGGGGTTCTGAAGTCCATTTATTTAAGGAGGACTCTGAAGACATCAACATACAGGGATTAAGAAACATGTCTTTTACAATGGGCCATTTCTAGACTTCTGTAATTTCTGTACAGTAGTACACGGATATAGTGAACTCGGATATAGCGAACAATCGGATATAGCGAACCAATTTTCAAGTCCCGTCCTATATACTATCATTTAAATCATATGTGTATAGCGAACACCGGATATAGCGAACTAAATTCTTTGGTCCCTTGGAGTTAGTTATATCCAAGTTCTACTGTATATTTGAAGGGGTCATTGCCCTTATATCAATAGAAAAGCTCATAATTTTAATGGGCCATTTTTTTCATCATTGGGCAAAATGGCCCTTGCCCCCTGCCTTTCCCAATCCCTGATCATATATGTTGAGGGGAGTATCTGTATGTCTTTCCATTCAATGCTCATTGTGCTTTGAACCTGTGCCATTAGTGATTCTTATGCTTGCTTTGTAAATTTATTGTCATGTAAGATGATACATTAGGTCTAGATTTTGTGATGGATGCATTAACCTGTATTGCTGATATCATTGATAAATGATAGTTATAAAACTAGATTTAAGCAATCTTTCAATTGTTATTATTTGTTACTTATCATAATCACTTACCATAATTTTCAACAAAGACATGAAAGGCAAATGTGACAGCTCAATTGTGATTTCAGGTTTCACTGTTTAATGATGTCAGTCAATGAAAAAAGGAGACTTTGGTGAAAGAATGGTTGCTAAGCGAATCTTCAAAATATAACAAAGCTCTAGTTGTACTCAATTGGAAAATGTATAATAACATTCCGATAGTGCTCAAATCCTTTGAATGAACATCCTTACTTCTTGCTCTTTTGTTTATCAGATTGTCAAATCATCCTAGGAATCTCAGGGCTTAAATGCCCATTGGATATTTTCAATACAGATTTTCCTTATGAAAATTCCCAGGCTGATAAAGTGTATTGCATGAATATTCGGCTCGGAGATACCAAGGAAGATTGTTCAATTTTGATTGGGATTCACTTGTAGTTAATTATTACCTCAGGTAAGGAAATAGATGACATTTTGTCAAGAAGTATATAAAAGAGAAAGAAAATAATTTTATAGATTTACAACTGTTTCATTGCCAAGAAGTATCAGTAAAAGTGTATCCATACCAGCATCTCATATGCTTCTTGAATAAGATTAATAGGATTGATTGTTTTTGTTCATGCTACTAGAAGATAAAAAGTCCAAGAAAACAACTTCACCACAAGCCTAACATGCTAGTCTAAAGCACTGCTAATCTAAGCCTTGCAGCATTTCTAAAGCATTATTTCTCTTCAGGCCACTGAACCGAAATCAATACTCAAATCAGAAATCCCCTAGAAGTAAAAACTTAGTGGAGATGAAGGTGTTGTACTCCAACCACAGTGATTTGACTAAGAAAGGCTTCAATCAGCGAGTGATGAGGACTTGTACTTTTGTACAGGTTAAAGGGGCAGTGGCACGTTTTAAAAAAAAAATTATTTTAAATATTTCACTTATAATTGTACGTTTATGTTAAACGTATATTTATGGTAGTGTCAAAAATCTTATTAGACAAACCAATCATCCTTAGTTAGAGAACAAATTATAAAGATTCACATTGACGGCCATTTTTGTGTGAACACCTTAATTAATTTTGTGTAAAAAAGGGAATCACATGGCTGAACCTTACATTATATATCTGATTTATTACTGCTACCATTTATTTTCATTTTCCTGACATCACCTTGCATTCCCCCTAAAACCGTGCTACTGCCCCTTTTAACCTTAAGGGGTGAAGAAAGGCTTCTGTGTGTTTATCTCTATATGTGATATTTTGATTCCACATTAGTTGATGCCTTTTGCTTGTTACTTTGCAATAAAATCAAACAATATATGATGTTTCTATCCAATACTTAGATGTGGACCAATCAGATGTTCCTTGTTGATTTTATGTGTATACAAGATGAGATATTTGATCATTCACTTGCTTTTGTTTATTACATTTTGAAAATATAGATATCATTTTTCATGAAATAAACATCACTGACAAATCTTCTGTTTTATGTTCAGTTGTGAACCAAAAAGAAAAATTGATGTCTTAAATCTCACATTATGAAAACTAGAGGAACTATTGAAGACAAATGACAGACCATACTCACTGAGAATTGAGGGAAATGAAAGCTGGTGAAAAAAATAAAATGGATACAAATTCATAAATGAATAATTTTACTGACCAACAATACCTTGCAATCCCATTTCTAGGTTGATTTAGGAAATCTCCTCACCCGACTTTGACAAATGTGGAGCTACAAATGGTCTTTATACCACCCCAAATAAAATATGATCAAAATGTTGACAAATTTTACAAACTAAAAGAAGGGGGAAATTTTAAAATTAAACACCATTTTTGTACAAATTTTAATGTAACTATAGTGTACAAATTTGTTACTTTTTTACCTCCTGTATTTTGACATTTGCCCCCAAAATCCACAGATCAACTACCGGTAATAAATTTTTCTGAATTCGGTAAATTGAAAAAGTATTCAAAGAGATCCACCACTTACATGTATGATCCCTTGTCTGCTAATATCAAATAAACATGAGCAAAATGAGATGTGAAAAGGTGTAATAAAATATAAAGGTGAAAATTTATAACCTAAAGAACATAACTAATTCAGTCACGGGCTTTACAAAATCACATTTGCTAAATTTCTATTTAGTCGAGTTAGTAACTAACCATGTAATTATCCGAACTCGATTTAATTTAAAAGTGAAAACATGAAGATTTTATCTGAAGCACAAAATGTTCATCCTTTGTGGTCAAAGGGAGATAATTGCATTTAGAGTTACCTCCCTTAGACCATTGAGGAAGAGCAACTGCAAGAACACCCGAGGCTATTTTGTTTTGGTAGTTCCATTCATTGACAGCCGATAAGAATCGAAAGAACATAACAGGGAGTCAAAACTAAGGTTGTCCCTTGACAATTTAACTTGTCGGCCAAGACAAACCAAATGAAGCTTTCATACTGAACTGATGCCAAATCATGTCGACGACTTCTAAAATCGCCCTTGGAATTGCAACTGGGTTTTCTGTTGGCATTGTTTATTATGTACACTATAGCCAAAAACAAGACAAAGAGGTAGGTATCTCCTGCAGTTTAAACAGAAACAATAAGCTTATCTAAAAGAGGTCAGAGGAGGTCGTCAGCAGTCACGTATCGCATACCATTCAGGCATGGTCATTGTTGATAGGATTAGGCGTGCAAGAGTTGTCTCCCATGGACCACTTTATACTATAAGTGCTTAAAGTAGATTGTAATGTATAGAATACATTATAGAAATAAGATGGATTGTTTTTTGCTCAGTGTCATTTTATCAATAACACTTTTTTTTAATGCAAAAATGACAAAGTGACATTAATGATTAATCCTTCAAACCCTTTTTTCTGTTGATTCCAGCATTATTGTACTTTGTAGTACGGTTTCTGTAAAGATCAAAGGCGCTGCCCCACCTTTATTCTGAGATAAAGTATAGTTCTTGAGTGACATCATAAAACAATGGTCCGTTAATAACAATTGTTGTCACTTCAATTCAGGACAATGTTTTTGTTCATAGATAAGTAACTTGAAAAGTAATAGAGTTGCCCAAACTGCCATCGTGCTTTAATTATCATAGATAAGGGCAAAACTTATTTCAGAACATAATGCTTAGGCTACTCTTTTTCTTAAGTTACATTAATATACAAGAATATTTGTTTCTTAAAAGATTTCCAAGCAGAGCCAGAAGATATTAACAAAAACATGAATTGCTAATTGAATTCAACATTCTAATACTCTTAAAAAGTGTAATATATGCTGAGTGTTACAATTGAATATTATCAGAGACTACAAGGGGGGATAATTCGAGACATGGAGCGTCAGTCGCGGAAGATTCAGAATATCAAGAAGCTCCAGGACCAGATAGAACTGACAAAGGTTCTGAAGAGAGAACGAGAAGAAGCTGATGAATTGAAGAGAAAATCATCAAGCTGACAGGAATGAATAGGTACGTCAATGATGCCATATTCTTCTGATATTTATGATATACGTACTTGATTTAAAAGAGAGTTAAAATGCTTTGCAGTTACAACATTGGCAGTCTGTTTAGAATTGACTGTGTTCCAAGGGGAAAAAATTATTAAAATTTAAAAAATTATTGATGGTACTGGGATACAAACTTGATTCATTTTCGAAGTTGAAAGTTATCAAAAGACTTAATAGCTCATAAGGCCCAATTGGCTTATGGCATGGTATGGTGTCCGGCGTTCGTCCGTCCATCCGTCCGTAAACTTTATGGAATTTAGACTTCTTCTCCAGAACCATAAGACCTAGAAAGCTGAAACTTTGTGTACAGACTCCTTGACAAGTGGGGATTATAATTTATAACTTTAATGATAATTTGGGTCACAGGGGCCAAGCCCTTAAAACCTATTTTCATTTTTTTCTCAGACTCTTTCTACAGACTCCTTGACGTGAGGATTAAAAATTGTAATAATCTAATAATTCCAATCTTTTTTCTCTGTAAGCTTAAGGACTATAAAGCTGAAGCCTTGTCTACAGACTCTTTAGTTAGATAAATTGTAAATTTAGTGACCCTGTGGACCCTTCTAAGGGTGGACCACATTTGCCACACCCTAAAGCAAAATTGATGTAAAGTTTGATGAGCTACAGAGCCAATGGCTCTATTTTCAAATATGACTTGGCATGTTTAATGAATTTGCTTGATAAATAATATCCACCCTTTTTTGTTCTGATATCAAATATTTCAACATTTATGTTTACAATTTTTATAACCTCAAACTTTTTAAGTTGCATTCTAAAAGTTAGTAGTATAAGGAAGACAAAAGAAATCATATGATGACCAACTTCTTTATTTTCAGAGGGACATTTTGGTATAGATACTTTCTGTATAAATATTATACCTTATCATAGATGCTTGAAAATGGTACAAGGACCTATTAAAAACGTTGTTACTCTGGAAATGAAGAAGTTGTTCATCCATAGAAATTCCTTTATTACTCAAAATGCCAGAAAGGCTGGCATGGCGTCTGTCCGTCCATCCATTTCTCCATTCATAAACTTTTTCCATTTTCAAGTTTTGAAGAACTGCTGCAACCGCAAAGCTGAAATTTTGTGGGGATGTACCTTGGCCCAAGGTCATTCTTATTTGTTACTTTGTGGCTGACTTCCTCTCAAATATGGACCGATATATGTCAAATGTGTTTAGTTACTCTTGCATATAATGATTTGAAAGCAGATATGTGTAAGATTGTGACCATGTGAATTATCATCTGCGATTATATTTCTTTGAGAAGATGAATTTAATGCTGAAATCTTTTATCGCCAATTTTTTATAAAACCTTGTGATAATTGTATATTTTGTCACTACTGATTACCTTTTAGACTTTTTTTTCATTGATTGGTATACAGCTGTGTTCTGCACAAACCTACTGTCGATGGTTGAACAAAAAATTCAATCCAAGGTCTTATATTTTGCATATCTCTCGAAATTACAATCCATAGGATTAAAAAATAAATAAACTCACAATTTTATATTCCTAGCAGACAGTTTTACAAATGAATCACAAGAACAAGAAAATTAACATAATACACATACTGTTAGAAATTACAACAGTAAAAACTCTTGGCCAAATTGATTATGTTAGATTTACTGATAATTTCTCACAGTATATATGAAACATATGTGCCCAACGTAGTTGGCGGGGGATATTGAAATGGTCTCCGTCCGTCCGTTCGTCCGTCCGTCCGTCCGTCCCGATAATGTTTCCGGAGCACAACTCCAAAACGGTGAGACCTAGCTCGACGAAACTTGGTATGTGCAACGGGCATCATGTGGAGATGTGCCTTTTAGGGTTTTCAACTTCTTTGCATTTTTATTTTAACCTGTTTCCATGGAAACGTAACAGAGGATTTCGTTTCCGGAGCATAACTCTAAAACGGTTAGACCTAGCTCGACGAAACTTGGTATGTGCAATGGGCATCATGTGGAGATGTGCCTTTTGGGGTTTTCAACTTCTTTGCATTTTTATTTTTACCCTTTTCCAACGAAACGTAACATAGGATTTCGTTTCCGGAGCACAACTCCAAAACGGTGAGACCTAGCTCGACGAAACTTGGTATGTGCAACGGTCATCATGCGGAGATGTGCCTTTTGGGGTTTTAAACTTTTATTTTTACCTGTTTCCATGGAAACGTAACATAGGATTTCGTTCCTGGAGCACAACTCCAAAACGGTTAGACCTAGTTTGACGAAACTTGGTATGTGCAACGGGCATCATGTGGAGATGTGCCTTTTGGGGTTTTCAACTTTTATTTTTACCCGTTTCCATGGAAACGTAACATAGGATTTCGTTTCCGGAGCACAACTCCAAAACGATTAGACCTAGCTCGACGAAACTTGGTATGTGCAACGGGCATCATGTGGAGATGTGCCTTTTGGGGTTTCTATGGAATTGAAATTGAGGATTGTTTTAAACTAAAAACAGTGAGACCTACCTTGACAAAATTTGTAAAGTAATAACGGGTAGGCTAAGGTTGTTTTCTTGTGTTACAAACCTTGCAGGGACTACAACATCATGATTTCTTAAAGGTTGCTTGTAGAAAAACAACATGATCATTGTTAACTGTTCCACAAATAGTATCCTTAACTACCCTTTCCCTTTGGCGGGGGATATTGCTGACTCTGTCTGCTTGTTTTTATTAGTATTGTCCAAAATTATAGGTTGTGTCCGTAACCTAAGTATTTTTTTTTAAAAAGCCTTCTAAATGAGATATTTTTATATGCAAGTCTTTGATCTTCTAAAATAAATCATAAAATACTGATGAGCTACAGAGCCAATAGCTGTACAGGTTACTGTATTGAGATTCTTTGTATGCCATTCGCTTCTAATGGCTGAAATACTGTCCAAGTGGTCAAAAACACCAACTCACTCACTGTATCCATGTTATTCTTTTTAAAATGACAATGTTTTAAAAAACATTCTAGATACCGTAGTTATATTTCAACATGTAAGTTACAATCATATTCATTGAATAAAGATGATATCCACAACCAACTTCAGCTTCCTATGTGGGAAACTTTTCTCCTCCTCCTAAAGAAATCACCTGTGGATGATCGTGAATTTGTTTCTTCTGAGAGGGTGAAGAAAGCTATTGTTGTGTTGCCATGGTGATGATATTTATGAGTAGGGGTGGTAGTTATTTCTCAGCAAGATAGAATTCTGATTCACTCATATATACATGTAGGGTATATAAGTAAATGGAGATATATGGTCACACATTGCAGATTCAGTTGAAATAACTGTTTTTCACCAGAAGATTGTAAAAACAGGAAATTTAACAGCAGCCAATGATTTTAAATTTGTGATTTACAAACAGGTACAGATTGTTTTAGACTAACATTTAGTCTCAGAAATAAGTTTTTCCATTATCAACAACATTTTACTAAAATTACAAATAGTAAAACAACAAGGAGCCCAAGCAATGCCTTGATTTCATAAAGCTAAGGCATCTAGACTTGCTATAATTTTCTAGACTATGTTTGTCGTCAATTGAATATTTTGCTTTAGGGTCTGGATGACAGATTAAGATTGTTTTAGCTTTGTTGGAAATTTGGTAAATTTTCAAAATGTCACTTCATGAAATTGTGCTACTTGGTTTGCCGATCTGAAGACTTCTTTTTTGTCACAAGCAGAAATAAGTGCGTGGGCCTTGTGGAATATGAATCAGAACAAATATCATTGCATGTAATTTTCCTAGCATGTGTTTGGCAGGCCTGTTTAGTATATGTTGATTGTTTTATGATGTTTGTCAGCAGTGAGTATGGATAATGAGAATTAATTGGTATTTGTAATTTCAGACAGAAAAATATGATTGCACAGCGATGTCAGTGTGCAAGACAAGGTTGTTCCTAGAGGGGGAAATTGTCTACCTTTTTTGCTTGGAGTCCCTTGAAATTTTGAGAATTAGCAACTGATAAAATGTCTGCTCGGCATTTGCAAGGTCAAGATTTGATTCCTTACTTTTTTCATTCTAAATTGTATTACAACATAAAACACAGCATTGAGAAAACCAAATTGTTGATGATGAAGTGATTTGGACATTGACAAATGTTGAGAGAAATGATAGAATGTGAATTATAACCATAAGGCCACACAAAATTAATTACCTGTTTTATTTACAGAATTATTTTTATGGGGGGGGGGGGGGGGGGGGGGGGGGGGGGAGGGGTTGGGAGTTGGAAAGAATTTGCAAGGGCAGGGAAAAAATAATGAAATAAGAGCAAATTTGGTGTAATGTATATGAACATTTTCTTAACAGCTTCAGGTATGCAGGAAAGGTAAAAATTAATTTTCAATTAATCATCATTCATGTAAGGTTACTCAGTAAATTGACTTATCAATTTCTTGGCCTAAGATGAAAAAATAAAATATTTTCGTGTTTTATGTCAATTTGGAATGTGTAAGGGATTTTGAAGGGTTAATATTACTCAGTGGTTTAGTCCACAAATCACCAACATCTGAGAGCAAGTTTCTACCTCACACACACTTACTGCATATAGGTACATCTGGGGCTGGTTCGGACGACCATATGCTAATGTGCTCTGATTAGCGCTGTTATCAAATAATCGTTTACCGTTAGTCTAATGATCCCATGTAATCTGATGCTGAACATATTGGACTATTATCAAGTTATATTGGTACTGTTGGGGACTGTTCCTAACATGGTTATCTGTCATATATTTTTGTCCTTTTTTTGCTTAACTTAAACAATCAGGAAGAGTTTATTTTAGACTAGACCAAAGTGTTGATTCTATCAAAAGTTATAGTGAGGAAACATTTTATGCAAATATCCGGTGATAGAAGACCATGGGATAAAAATACAACAGTACTGATTGACAATTTAATGATCACTCAATTAGTTAATTTTGATATTCAAAAGGGTTAAAAATCTTTTTTTAAGTGCATACTTTCTTTTGTGTTTGATAAGCAGTATCAATATTTGTTGAACCTTAGCAGCAATGTATTTTATTAACTTCCTTCCTGAAGCCATTGATTTCTATCTGGACAGGACTTATATATTTGGAGCTGTTTGAGTGGCATTCTATTTTGAGTTTTTGTCAAACACTCTGCATTTTAAACAAGCATTTTACTTCACTTATGTTAATTTGTAGAATTTTTCTTATTCCTTCTTTGTTTGTTCTTTTAAGATAAATAACAGTTTTGGTTTACAATCCCAATAAATCTTGACATGTTTATCAACTCATTTATTCTCCCATTGCATATCTCATAAACGACTTTCCAGTGTAAGAACATGTCTGACAATTATAGGAGATCTGATCTTCTAATGGAACATCACTTTTGTTGTTATTCCATTTATTCTTTGACAGACCTTATGTAGTTCAGTTAAGAAGTGTTTCGACTTTTATCGAGTTACATGTATATCTTTCTACCAAGGCACTCAACTTTGCTTCAGGATAGATTAAGGAATTAGAATTTAGGATGTGTTCAAGACGACAGCCACACTGTGCTTAGTCCAAGATATTCTGGTAACGGTGTGTTGAAATCAGTTTGTATCTGTGCACAAGTGAAATCAACTCTTCTACAGTAGATCTTTGTGTTGACAACCATGCAAGTGGCATTAATTTTGTCTTGTTGTTGATCTAGGATAAATTGAAAATTCAGCTACTGGACTTAGCTACAGAAGTCCCAGATTATCAGGTAAAGAGGTCTCTGAGCATGAGTAGAATTATATTCTTCCTGTAAGGAAACATGATGTCTATGGTAATGAGTGGTACTGTCGTATTGTACCAGTGTCTGTAGCCAGGACTAAGGTAATGATAAATAGAGGATATTATATGAGATCTGAGAGTTTGGACAAGCACTGCTGTAGAGTTGAAACGTAAAACTAAAGCAAGTACCAACTTTGGCCGATTCAGAGGGGGTCCCCCAAGAGAGCTCAAAATATAGATTAAAAAAATGGGGGCACCCTCCCCCTTCCCATCCAAATGAAAATCCTGGATCCATTATTGTACCAGTGTCTTGGTAATGATTACAGTAGACCTGAGATGGAGACAAGCACTACAGTAGATTTGAAGCATAGAGTAAAGCGTCAACTCCTTCTCCTCTCAGTACGAGTGTCTGTAAGCAGGACCACATGCTGTTTACAAGTACAGTGTACCTGAGGAAACCATCAAGGTCATACACAGTGTAGACTCTTCCTAGTTGTCATCATCATTGTTTATCCCTTTCGAAGGATTGCTAGAGCAGCCCTAGAGCAACACCTTGATTTTTGGAATCTGAAGACATTTCATTTTAACAATTTTCCCTAAAAAATTCAAATCTTATATTTTTGACCACATGTTTATGTAAGTCTTATTATTGGTGTAAGGAAGCACATATATCCAAGTAACAGAGTAGTCACTCTTACTCTGTTCTTTGTTTTTATTTTGAAAAATTACTTTTATTGCAGATGGCACTTTTTTCGCCAAGTCTGAAAAACTTATTATCAATGAATCTACAATCATTTTATTTCAAGGAGTTATTGCCCAAAGGCCTCTAAACCTTGCATCTGAGGTAACTGTTATACTAATAAAGGTATGGAAGAAGAAAAATGCCAAAAAGAGGAATTGAAAAATCTCAGCTAACTGTGTGCAGTACTGAATAGCATTTTGAATTTTAGACTGGCTGCACCAATTGTGAAAATACTGGCTTGTTAAGAGATGGGGGACATCATAATTATACAAAATAAATCCTGTTTATTATGTGCCCTCTGTGGTCAGCATTGTTGTGACTTGGGTCCAAAAATGCTTTATTTCAGCTGTTTCTCTTTCAATTTAGCAACAGCGATGTCATTGCATTTTGAAAGCTGACATCAAACCATTGTACATCCACTATGTGGTATTTTTTTGAAAAAGGGATATCAAACTGCAGCATTGAAAACACTTGACTAAGACTGAAAACTTCAGTCACACTGTGCTTAACATGTAATTAATTGCATTCTTCATTAACTAAGAACTCACAATCTTTGATGGGATAACCTCTTTTATTATGGTTACAAGTTTCTCAGTGCCTTAAGTAAGTCTAAGCAAGGATTTAAAGAGATGTTTACTAGCGTCATTATTCAAGCCTGACAGTTTGATGGGTTCTCTGGGACTATGCTCAAGAAATGAAATCTAAATTTAGTGTGCTGTTTGTCTGATGGAGGATAGGAAGTGGATGTACTGAATAGTGTCTACTGAATGATATCCATCAATCTGATCAGATAATAGCTCTTCGACTGATACACCAGAAATTATTTTTGTGATGAAGTTTTAGAGAAAATAGTTTTACTAGGTTTGATAAGATTGTTGTTCTCTCCGCACAGAGGTAGCTCAAGTCTAACACCCTGATCCAACCTCTGTTGCAATATGACCATTTCTTGGGGTTCCAGCGGCAAAAACTTTGCACCACAAATTATCTGAAATTTTTCAATGAACACACTGTTGATCTCATATTGTTGATGTCACTGAGGCCTGTGCCATCTTTCAGTTGTCAAATTGCTCTTGACAAGCTTAAATGCATAGTCAACAAAATTTTAGTTTTGCTGAAGCATAAGAAAATGCTGATGCTTTCAAAAGGATTCCTTGTACTTTTGAAAGTGCCTTACTGATTAAACAACTAACTCTGATAACCACCAATAAAATTCTTTCTTTTTGTCATAAAAAATTACTCATATTACATCATAATTAGTTATTTAATTATTATTATCATTGATTTTTTACCTGTGAGGAGACAGTAATGACCAAAAATTAAAAAATTGGTGAAATTGGTCTTCTTTCACAAAACAATCTTTTCTAAGGTTAACCTGAACTCCCATTCTTTAACATTATACAAAGGCTACCTTAGTGATATACGATCACCTAAGGACTTTGTGAAAGCAAGCCCTGACATTCTTAAAAAACAAGGGTGTCTGACTATCTGAAACCTTGTAACTTGTTAGTAACAGTGTTTTCTATTTTGCCCAAAATTTACAATTCATACCATTTATCATGTAACTTATCAGGCTTATTACATACACTGCTCCAAGACAGTCTAGATTGAGTGTGGATCACAGAGACACATGGAAGAGATTACTGCACCACTCGGCACTATCGGGCTGATGATCAGAGAAGCGTCTCCAGCATGGTGCAGGTTAATGGATCTGCTGGATGCAAGTTTTTTCATGTCATAGATAGTGATAAGGAGACAGCTGTACAGACTTCCCTTTGTTAGTTGGAAGAATGGAAGGAGATCTGCTTGGTTCAGAAGCACCAAAACCATTTGTACTTTTTTTTTACCTCGGTCGAAAGCATGTTAAGATAACTGTTCAAGGACATTGCATAGCAACCAATGACTTCAGGAAATATTTTGAGAAGGTTTTCTGTCTATGATTTATGCAGTTTCACAAATGTTTTATGACAGTTTTTTTCATCCCCTTTGATATTAAATTGAAAAATTTAATTGGTGCTACAATTTTTATCATTTTCAACTTCATGTTTTCAAACAAGCTTAAGGAATTACACAACAGTAATCAATTCTCATTAGCCTATCAGGTCCAAGATCTGTAGATGTGCAACAGATGTGAACATGCCCCATTACTACTCTAACCCATATTTTGACCAAACATACACTTTAGCCTCAAATATTTGCTTGAAAAATTCTGCATTTGGAATGAAATTCATTTGACTGCAGCTAGAATGAAATTAAATTCTTATATTCAATAAAATAATAATTTAAGAAGAATTAATTCTCAGAGACTAGATGGTAATCTAGCCTATCACTGGATGTTTTCAGGGCACTGCTCCCAATGTTTGTTTAGTGAAATGCCTGGGCAGATGGTGCATGATAAGGATGGTGAAGAGAGAAGAGAGCACCTGGCAGATGGAAGTAGCATGTCTTGTAGTTAGCATGGCTTGTGGTGTCTGGCTTCACTTCCAATCTCAGTCAACTACACAACAGCAAGTACAGTAACACTCTGTTGCATGATGACACCGACCAAGGTCTCTGTGCTTAAAGAGCCACTCTGCCATCTCATGACACGTTGTGTCTTTGATACAAACCTTTATGCCATATGTGATTATATGTGTATGTGGTATATTCAAAACATCTCAATTATTCAGCACAAAAATTACGAATATTTGATGGGTGGTTTTTAACTGAAATCTGAATACACCTTTATTCAACTGATATCTCAAGTTCAATTTATAGGAACCCATATACCTTTAACCAATTCTTACTGTGTTCTTATCTGATAACTTAACCTCAGTTTGAGAAATTGATGCAAGTTGCTGTTATGTATACATTTTTATTCACGACTATAACTTCATATTGTCACTTAATACAAAACTACTGATAAGCTTTAAAAGGATACTTCTAAGCAACAATCTCTTGATTAAATGACACCTTTTATGAAGTTTGGCAAATGTTCCCTAAAAACCACAACTCATAAAATTTGCTCTTTAAGTTTACCCTCTGTAAATAGAAGACACTAGTACCATTATGATATCCTGGTTGCATTTGTAGGTGAACTCTTACCTCTGAGTCAGTGCTTGGTCCCTTAGCTTCCTTTCACTAAGTACTAAGGAGATAGAAAGTTATTTAGCTAACCTTTGTGAAATCTTACAGAATTAAAGTAAAAGGGACAATATATGATTTTCATAGAATTTATTTGCCCTATTTTGACCCAAACATCAATGAAGCCAAAACGTCGGTCTTTATTCATCTTCCAAATACATTACAATTACTATTGTGTGTATGGAAGCCAAAACACAAAATGTACGCGCAACCTGTTATGAAAAATTCAACGAGTCATAGAAAGTCATTTCTTACCTAACACTTCTGTTACAAATAATCATGATTGGACAAGAAAAACTCATTACTCAAAACTCAGTTTGTTTACTTATCCACCCATTACTTAACGAGTTGCTACAGTATAAGGTTCTATGAGAATTTGAGAAACACCAGTTACCATTATGAATCTACCTGGTAATTTCTTTCAAAATCTTCCATTAAAAAAACTCATTTTTGAATTCTCAAGTGAAATGGATTTTTTAAAGCACTAATTCTTACAATTTGAAATATTGATATTTACTAAGGTTAGATACTCATCATAAATAAATTGACTCTGGCGAAGTGTCAATTGATTTCCAAAATGATATAGGAGGAAAAATGTTGCTTTAGAGTTATCTTACTGTTATTAGCAATAATAACTTTTCGATAACAAATTTTGATATTTTTTTAGTTATCTTGAAGTATATTTTTTCTTATTCAAACAATAAACTTGCTAACGTTCACTTTAAGACCCAGTCTCGGAGAAACAAACAACCTTTTGGCAGTTCTTGTATTACCCATAATACAGTACGAGCAGCTGAGGAAGCTGTTTGAGTCTGTTCTGAGACAAAACATACGAGCCCTGCTGTGCTAGTTGAATAATTAGTTTTAACTGCTTTGTGCATCTCTGATTGAAGGAAAACAACAGGGGCTGTTTGTAAGAACATTTGAGAAGAAATATCTGGTTTAGTTACAAACAAGAGTTTGGAACATGTTGAAAGGGGGTACTTATGCTCAAACGAGATATGAATTTATACTGGATAAAAATGTGATGCTTTGTGTAACAGTTTAAAATTTTGGTCATGTGCATTATTTAACACAATTATGAAAAAAATTATAAAGAAAATTTCAAATTTGTTTTTTTTAACTCTTTTGTACAGTGTTTAAAGGTTAGCAGTTGCCTGCAAAAGAAATTGATATATTCAATTCCTTTAACATTTTGATAAATATTTAATTGTAAGTGCAGCAAAAGAATAAAATACAATTCAAGTTCAAGTTTCCTCTGTTTTTATTTCACCGTTTTGTTTTGCATACAATGAAGTTAACCATGATTTTTTGTCCTAAACACTTTTGGAAAGACCAAATCCTGCTTTTAACACTTCCATATCTCATTTGTTCCCTTATCCCAGTATTATAGCACATTAGCAGACCAATCCCAAACACAGCTAGATGTGCATATATTACATGAGAGACAGATGAAGTAGAGAGATAGGGACAGGTGTAGGATAACAGTTATACCCTCCAGCGGATAACCACTCGCATCACGCCGCTAGCAGAACACTGACATTCCATTGCAATCCTATCTAATAATAGAGCATGCTACGGAATCGGTATCACAGACTCTGCTGTACTGCTTAGTCCACAGATTCCTGCTTTACCTGTCTAAACCATTGTGCACCCTTCAGTAGACTAGCCATTATCATTTATTGCAGTGGCTATATGGGAATGTTGAGGATAAACCGTTTAAAGGTTTACATTTTTAAAGCTTTTTTGTCTTGTGAAATAAAATTGAAAAGAATAGGATACCAAGTTGCCTGTTTTTAATGTTTGAACATGTTAAACTGGAGAATATGGAATAAGCAAGAGAATTTTGTTTAATGTGGTGATAGTTTGAATAAAATTGTTTTTTTATTTTTTATTTTTAATGCTAATAATAGATTTGCAAGAGAGTTCTACACAATAAATGAATAAAAATCACCTTAGTTTCAAAATATCTTTCACCTTTATATAGTTCTTTATCATTTGTTTCTGAACCAAAAGCAAATAACATAAAAATCATGTCAAACTATTCACATCAGTAAGTGTAGAAGGTTGAGACATTAATAAGTTGCCCATCTTGAAAGTCTTAAGAAGATATCACTTTGACATGATCCGTAACAATTAACTTGTATCTCGTAAAAGAAGTTCCAGAGACATTTTTTCAAGTATCAAAGCTTATGAGATACCTTCCATATGGGAATTGATTGAAGCATTTAGATAACTTGATAAACCATACCATTAATAACATACATTTTAAGCATGATTAACAAAAAACCAGATTTCAAAATATGTTGTGCTTAATCAAAGCTTGTTCCCTGATGAAATTTATACCATCATTAAACATGAGATTGATTTAATGTATGTATTCTTATATGTTTCTGTAATCATGGATATGTGGGTCATTAAGTCTTTTTATTGGATAAATTGTTATAGATAACAAGATAGTAATTTCTCTGATATTGAAATAGAGAAAGATAGTGGCAAAATCTAGTTATAAGAAGCTTTGTTGATGAGCTTTCTTTGGTACCAAGGTCTAATATGTTAGGCACCAACTATGCTCTTGCAATGTGAGTCTTTAATATTCAGCGGAATAATATTTTACAAGAAAAGATCTCATATTTGGGTTAATGTGACAATTTTTTCAATAACCATGTTGTTCAACGTAAAGGAACAATGATAGTCTGAAGAACCTTCTTCAAACATTTCAGAAAATGTAACACGATGAAATGTTTTACTTAAAGGGGCAGTAGCATGTTTTTTGATAATTTTATATTTTTAAATTTTCGCTGATAATTGTAAGTTAATGCTATATGTATTATTTTGGCAGTGTTGAAAATCTCACTACACAAGCCAATCATCCATAGTCAGAGGACAAAGTATGAAGACTCATTTAAAATCCATTGTGAACACCTTTAATTCATTTTGTGTAAGAAAAAGGAATGGCATGGTTAAACTTTACGTTATATATTTTAATTATTACTGCTTCATTTAGTTGAGATACATTGTCTTTCAATGGAAACCATTAATTTTCATTTTCCTGACATCACCTTATATTTCCCCTAAAAACATGCTACTGCCCCTTTAAAGTTACATAGACACTGTTTTTTAAAATGGCTTAAATAAGAGCTTGATTACCAAATGTTCAAAGTTAAGTCAAAATCTTCTAACAAAACTTGCATATTCATCCCTACATGCTTTAATATACAGATCATGTTTTCCAGTTTAATTATAAACAAAATGTTAATCAAATGTTAATATGTATTTGTGCATCCCCATTATATGTATACCAGTTATATGACCAACAAAGAACTTCTGACCCATATTTGTCTTTGTGTCTGCTGCAAATAAGTTTCCAAAATTATGTCATTCAAGAAAGACATCATTAGGTTTTCAAAAGCAAATGACATTATAGGAATTGTAGGAATCTCAAAAGCAATAAAAAGGTAACTAAAGAAACTACCAGCGATAGTCTATGAACTAACACAATTTATAAAGTTTGACACATTTGACTCCAACCACATACTCTTATGTCACTTGAACAGTATATCATATTGAGTGTCTATAAACAGGAAACAGCTTTATAGTTGATCTGAGATGGTAAGATGACCTTCTCTCTGACACAGAAACCGAACCTAGTCCGTCTTTCAGTCTTCTTAATCAGTAACTTCTTCCTCAATCTCAACAGATTACCTTCCAGAAATATTAAATAGAACAGATTATTCAGTGCCATGTAAGACACCTTAGTTCAATATCTCATTGTTACATATTCACTATGAACTAGTACTTAACTTATCACTGTGGACCATAACTTATTTTGTTGAGTATACATGTACAATCAAATCTTTCCCACAATGTTTAACCTTATTTATACTGAACAAAATAAATGAGAGATATTGAATTTGTTATCATTGATATACTATTTGCTTGTAATTAGATAAATGGGTATCGCTTCCTAATTTCAAAATTGATATATGTAAATAACTATTTTTGTCAAGTATGATATGAAATCAGTGATCTGAGTGACTCTGGTCCAGTCTAAGTGCAGTATGGTGTATGATATATATGTGTATCATGTGTTTCCCCCTGTGGAGATCTACTTGTGAGGCAGTCTCTGGGAATCCTTGAGTACAGACAGTCTATGATAACCATTCACTCGAGCTAATTTAGATGATGCAATACTGCACTAGATTCTGAGGGAATATCACTGAATGATATGGTATTGACATTTATATCTGAGTTGTAAAACTTTTTTAAGAGTCAAGACCCATGGAATCTCTTACTGCTAATTAGTTTTAATCTTGACATTAAGAGAGTTTCAAAATTCACTTTATTGCAAATCTTATCATGGATTTTTGCATTTAAATGCTCAACAAAAGACAGAATAGAAAAACAATAGTAAATATCATGATTTGTTAACTGATGATTGTAAATATACAAGAAAATATGTTGTAGTGAAACACCATTGATGAAAGATTTATCCAAGAGTAAACACTGACATATTGATGAAATGCCTTCTTATCATTATTTATTGTGAAAAAAGGAAAACGATTGTGGAAAGAGAGCACATAATTTGAAATTGATACACCACATACCCTTGAGGGAATTCATCTGGCGTGCATCTTGTATGCAATGATGCAATTGTGCTCGGAGGTAGGCACAGGCAGATTTCAAGATCCAGAAACTGTTTTGAATAGGGACCATTTGATTCTCTTATCTTCATGAAGTAGTAAGAACAGGAGTTTAGTAACTCCTGTCCACGAAGAGTATTGCCTTACTCTCTCATTCTTTGAGTTTTGATACTCTTTGCAAACAGTTTGATTATAATCAAGACCATTTTCCTTATTAAATAGGAAAATCTTCTTTGTTCTGTAGTCAAATCAAACTCTTTTCACTTAGCAATTATTGTGTAATCTTTCTTTCTTGATTTAGATTGCATTTTCTCCGATGTGAGGAGTAGGAGTTCATAAACATTATATTTTGTGGTATTCATAGAAACATGTTCATAAGAAGGTTCTATTCAGCGATGACCACAGATAGGCAGGCTTACCTCACAAAGTTCAGGATCATTTGCAACAAGCATCTTACACAATCTTTACTACCCAATTCACTCAATCTGAGTGCAACATACATGACTTTGTCAAGATGACATCTTGGAAAGAGCCGATAGAAGATTTGCAGTTTTTTCCATGCTTTGAAACTTTATATGACAACTAGCAACATGTAGACAAAAGAAAAACTGGAAAAGAAAGTTGCTCTTTTCTTGTTTCCATGGCAACAATAAAAAGCAAAGGGGAAACATTTTGGATTGAACCACTTGTGGATCACATTTCCAAATGTGCAATGCTGCAAAATATGCACACAATGTTAAACTGAAATCTCTCTAGCACTGTTTACAAAGATAACACCTCTGTCTAATAGAACATGGCCTGTGTATCAGGTCAGTAACGAAGGAAGAAGCTAATCAGCTGAAGCTCATCAGTTATGACACTGGGGCCGTGTTGTATATACATGTAGCTAGTTGTCTGGTAAGCACATTGTTCCATGTCAGGTTGTAACTAGTGGAAGGAAAACAGCACTTGAGGCAAGGGGACCAGCTTTCCTCATTTGTTGATGTTCCTTGCAGATAATGTTTACACAAACAACTTAGTTTCTTGCAGGTATAATGGACTACAATCATTGTCTGGTGTGAATATGTATATGAATAATGTTGTGATACGGATATTCAGGAAATAGTTAGTGATACTTGGTATTTATCACTTGAGATGAGCTTTGTGTTAAATGATTATTTGTCTAGGATATTGAAAGTTTTGTTCAATACTGATACATTCTTTTTAAAAAGTTTCATAGTTTGAGTCAAGGATTTTAAAATTTTAACATATTAAGACTTCAAGAAAGCAGCCTTGACGCTATGGTTTTTGATTATATGTAGGCACTTTAATTTAACCATGGTGAGTGCTACAAGCACAAAATTGTGTATTCAAAACTATTGTTAGTTTTTCTTGCCTATTTTATTTTTTAGATTTAAACTGTATGTTGATATTGATATGATGATACAGTCATTTTACAAGACATATAAACCCAATGAGTCCAAGCCCATGGTTCCTTGATGTTTTCAGTATTGACTTGATTGACTGATTTCAAGCTTTAGGTCTGCAAAATATATCTGCATATGAATACAGATATCATATTCTATTCAACTTCAGCGTCATATTTTCTTTTAAATAAGTTAACAAGCTCCAAGATTATTCATTTAGCTACATTGTGTGAAAAAGGCTCATGCCACAACACATTTGGTGGTAGTATTTGGAAGTTTTTCTTTAGTTTTCAATAAAAAATAATAAAGAAATTATGCTGATAGGTTAACTATTCTGAATTATTTTTATACCCTAATCATATGAGACACACCACATCATAGAAAGCCTTTAAAGCTTCGGAATACCTGATATTGGTAGAAAGCATCTCAAAGGTAAGAATCTCACATGAGTGATACAGGTGGCAAACAGACTCTCTATATACAGCCACTGAGAGACTTCTTCTCTCTATTATGCCTGCCACGGAACCCTCTCAGATAAGGCCAGCATGTACCTAGGTGGGAGTTCACTCAATTAAAGCCATTCCATTGGCCATTACTATGCTTATTTCCCTAGTTATCCCTCATACCACATGGTCAGTAGCCCTGGTCATGTTCTGTGGCTATCAGCCTCCACTTTGTTGTACTTCAGACTTGGTTGCAGTACAGTTGAAGTAGTCTGTTACCAAGACCCTATAGCAAAAATATTTAATTGATGACCAACCCAGTCTAGAAAAGTATAGCAAGTCTAAATCGCTCAGCTTTAGTCTGAATTTTAAGCATTCTCGGCTCCTTTTTGTTATAATACATGAATTGTTTAAAGACATTTGTCAATATTTAAAAAAAGTATACTTCTGAGACTAAATTTTAATCAAAAGTTCTTTTTAAATATTCCAAATAACCACATTGGAACCGTCTAAACTCAGAAAAGTGTCAATGTCAGTCAAACTTATACAGACCAAAACCAAATGTTTAGCCTTTTCAGTACTTATCCATGATTAAACAATTCTGAATGAGAACACTTCATCAAGGAGTTCTAAATGTACATCTGGTCGGCTTATGTCAAATCTGGTTATCCCAAAATTACTGATGGGTCATGTTTGTTTTTGTCAATCTAAATAAATTTAGATCAACGAATTTTTTATTTTGTCATACTGTTGTGTTTTTATAGAAGTGTTTTATTTTTTACATGCACTGAATTATTAAGGAATTATGTTAGTCATGTTTGACAATGATAGCTTTAATTCTCTTTTATGTAACTAAGTTTCATTGATGAACATGTATTTATTTATTAAACATCATATAAGAAACAATTTGCAAGAATTCAGCAATTTATTGAAGATAATCAATTTGTTGTTCCATGTTATTTTCAATGGAAAACTGCCTTTAACATTTTGAATACAAAAAAATGTCACTCATTCATAAATATCAGTCATTATTTTAAAAATAACTTCTATCTATGAAGTAATCAACATTTGCCGATAAGTAAATTCCAGGAATACTTGTGGTTAAGGCTGGGTAAGGAGTTTGAGCTTGAGAGGGAAAGTTCCCACTGTGTATGTAAGCTTGATAAGATGCTAATTAAAGAGGCACACACGCTTAGTCATCAAAGAGAAGATTAATGAGACACTTAAACCTTTTGCTAATTACTGTCTTAAATTGTTTGTAGCAATTATGAACATGATGTTTATATTGATATACTTTAGAGAAATATCTTGTTTCTTTTTCACTGTTTCATTTCAACAACTTGGCTCTGAAATGTACAAACCAATACGACATTGCAGGCAGCAAAACGAATAATACATGTACTTATGATATTGCCTATTCATTTCTGTTAAATGTTAGCAAAATATCTATATTATTTCAATCATAATTTTTGTAATTATTCAAAACATATTGTCTGAATGTTATATTTTGTTTGTATTGATTGTACATGGGCCAATGGCCTTCCTATTGAAATAAACATACTTACTTACTTACATATTGCCTATTTCTCTAGTATTCCATTATCATGTTTTCGTCATTATATCTTAGACACCTGAGAATATGATGTGGGATGTCTGAAATATATTATGGTTATGTGTATCAGTTAATAAGGTAAACAATATTTAGCTCATCAGGCCTTACCATCATTACCTTTAACATAATTGATACATCTACCTAACAATTTAAAGTTCTGACCTACTGAAATTATGTTGTTGATGCATATTATAAGGTGTACACTTGATGACTGTCTTAACAATTATAGATACCACCGCCACTAGTCGCTGAAATATTGTCCAAGCTGCGTAAAACTCACTTACTATAGACACCACATAGGCAGTGTATTTTTACATGCGTGTGCATCTTCAACCATAGATTTGATAAATACATGTAATCAATTACCAAATGAGCTGCATCCTTCTGTCAGTGTCAGCTCTGAAGGATTATTTGGACTGTTTGTGATAACCTAAGCTTGTTGAAATACTAAGGTGTCTGATACATTTGCTTATACGATTTTATTTCTTATATTACACCATTAACCGGTTTGCCAAATGCTTTTATAGCGGAACCTTTTAATAATATGTTATGCCATATGTTAATATGTATTGATAATACCAATCCTTGATAGCTCAATATCCTTCGTTTATTACCATCACTGTTACATGTTTCACCCTTGTTCTATTTCCAGTGTGCAAGTTGTCCCACTTTGTGAAGATAATGTGAAACAGCTGAATCCTGTGTTTTATACATAACTGCAACACAAGACGGACCAGTTTTCACCTACAGACTTGTGTATAGGAGTCCCGCTGTTGGCAGTGGAGCTACAAGTCTCTCTTGTGACCTTGAAACAAAAGGGAGATAACTCAGACAGGTGTGGAACTCTCCATCTTGATAAGACAAGATTATCCTGCATCCAGTTTGAAGGAGGCTGACATTTGTGTCTTGAAAGATGTTCATGTTTGGAATAGTCAGTAAATTTCATATTGCATATCATTGAGTGCCTTGAAGTAAATATGGTTTGAATGGGTTTTGATTGAAATGTATGAATTGATGTATTGTACAAATAATTGGAAATCATTGGATCAACTTGATTGTTTAGATTGGAATTAAGTTATGGTTTAACTGCATGTGACAATATTGTGATACAAGTTGATAAGCATTTACATTTACTAAAACGGATCGTAATTACTGTAAATTTGTGTTTGTTGATTAAAATAACTTAAAGAAAACTCATACTTGTTCATTGAATAAATAATGATTTCACTTTATTCCTTTTCTCTGGAAAATATAGACTTGCTGGACAAAGATGAACCCAGCTTGGCTCTATGATCATTGAAGCAGAAAAACATATGAAGAGGAGACAGGACATCGTCTCCACTAGTTAAAATGTAATGGCCTCAAACTCCTCTGGTGTCATTACATCATCTGACTCAAATTCTGTGTATACACCTTACGACAAACAATATATCTGAATCCCTATCATACCAAAAGTAACCAGGGTGAAAACAGAGAAAGCTTGCATCAATTTCCACAAATGGTATGTTTAAGTCAAGGAACATATTGGGGTCTTTTGAAAGTGAAAACATATTCACATGAACAAATAATGGAAACAAAATTGCCAAAGAAATTGTTTTTAAGGAACCCCTACAGTGAAATAATATATACAGTCCATATGTTGCCTATACATGAAAAGATCATTACTTTTCATTAAAAATATTTGCAATCATATTTAGCATATCCATCTCCTCAAATACACCATACCATTACTTATGACATTTTGTCTTGCTTAGAATATACTGTATTAGGTACAACCTGTAATGGAAAGCTACCTGTAATGAAAAGTGAAAGAGCATCTATCCAAAGCACACACAAGGATCATATTTATGAAGGCTGGACTGTCTAAAGGGCAATGGTCAGAGAATACCAAGTATTTCTGGAAGACAGCATACTTGAAACTGACATGATTGAAGGGTACCTGTCTGAAAGGTCCTTGCACATAACCCTCTTTTAGAATTTATATCATAAGTTTTTATCATTGAAGTGACACAGGATGTTGTTTTTGTCAAATATGTAATGGTAATATTTTATCAAGCAAAAATAGCTGTATCTAAAAAATACTACTTAGTATAATGAGAACACTACCTTATTATCGTGATTAGTGATAGCAAAATTGAAAATGGGGCATGGAAATAATGCAAATGTAATTTTCAATCATTTTTACACTTGACAATAGGAAACCTTTTGGTTGATAGTGCTTAAGATGTCATATGACAAGTATACAGGCAAACAATGAGGATGTTTTAATAGAATAGTCATCTACCAGTGTGGAAACGAAAAATTCATACGGTTTACGATTCACTGTCACTGAATAACTTGTTTTACAAAAACTTGGTATTTTTTAGTCAAAATCCAAGTTACCTTAAAATTGAAAATGAAAGTCAATGAAATGCAATGTGATTATTATCATTCTCTTGGGGGAATTGATGATTTTTTAGTAAATAACCCCATAGCAAAAGTCAATCGTTAAAGCAGTATGAACCTTCAAAATCACAAAATTATCAAATATGGAATTTAAAGAAAACTGCACAAAGACATTAATTGGTCACTGTCAAAGATAATGGATTATCTAAAGGAAGGAGAAGTGTTTGATCAACAAGTTCAACTCAAGGAATCTCAAATTTACTTACAGATGTTTAGATTGTAGGCATTTTCTAAATTTTTTATGAAAAAAATACTAAAACTTTAATGTCTTGCTGGCCTCTTATCGTGCATGATAAAAAGAGTTTTAGTGTATGAATGTCAACTAGGGATCAGAAATGTTATTTTTAATTCATAACATCCAAAGTTTAATGTGTAGTTTTCCTCCTGTGACAATAGTTATATTTGGCAAAATTTCAGTAGTCTCACAGTTGTTCTCATATTTTCATTATTTTTGCATATTAGCGATTTTTAGAACAGTTAAATAGTCAATAACAAAGCAATTGTTATATCTGGAGTGGTCAATACATCAAAATAATCCAAATAGCCCAAGAGCACCAAAGTTCATTTTACAAAATAGGGGGGTGCTTAATTAAGTTCTTTGTGTATAGTTTCATTGCAATCGGCAGTTTGATGCAATTTGATGTCCATTCGTTAAGGTTATACGTCATTCATTGTTAAAATAACTTGGTAATAAGTTTAAGATATGCTAACGAAATGAAGGGTTGCTAGTCTTAACTTGTGGTAGTAAGTGTTTGAATGACAAGACTTTCATTTCAAGGGGAAAGAGGTAAAAGCTATTCAGAGTATCCCTTTATTCCACCTGACAGTAATATTGCCCCCTAAGCTCACAAGATAACCACGAGAAGGGTATATCCAACAAAGTACCTGCAACTGTAATTTGTCTCTCATAAAATGTCGAGACGGTTATTTTCATCTCTGAATAGAGGTATGTGGAAAACTATAATATTGCATCTGAAGATTGTTGACATTCTTTTCACTGAAACTGGTATTTTGTAATCTGAGCAAGGCACATTAGCCGAAAAATAACTATCCTTTGTTAGTAGTAACTATGCATGTACGTTTTCAGATTTAATATTGAAGAACTTCTTATTGTCGCGTATGACCGGATTGGTACACTAGTCTGCATGTCAAGATACATACGGCAACGTAAATCGTACAAAAATATTATTTTTTAAATGGTATTCAAAGATGTTTGTTTATCAAGAGAATCGTACGTACATCCGATCTAGAGGATACATTTTAATTGTACGGTAATCTTTCCTTTACCGGAACGTCATATGTCATTCCAATTTTTTTTTGGAGAAGTTGAACCAAGCGACAGCTAGTCTGTACTATTCCATGCCAACAACTTTACGGCTTTCCGGAGCCTTTGTAAACACCTTTATTACGAAGATGCGACGTTTCTTTGTAAATACTAACAATTTATTAACACTTGCCCAAAACTTACCAGCCTCGTTTCCATTCATTGCATTTGTTTAATGCTTCTTGAGTGATATGAACACTGCTCTGTGGTGATTTTATTTACCACTCTCTTTGTTTATAAAGTAGCAAAATAACATCTTTACTGTAAACAAACACAACATTTCGGAAGAATTCTATGCCTTCTTCGAATTTAAGATAATACTTGGATACATATATATACATGATTGCAAACCATTCACGAACAAGCTCCGAAACTGTGGGTTCTAGAATGAACCATCTACAAGTTGGTGTGTTCAAAGAGAAAACTACCTAACTCGATAAGCGAGTAGAAGATACAAGTCAACAGCTGTAGAAGATTAAACACATATTCCTATTGATTGCCATTTACGCATATGGACTTGAGAAAGAGATCTTTCAACAGCTGAATCATGAATGTGACATCACAGGTTTTATTAATCTGTTCAGTGCTTTGGTATTGACTTAATTTGTTAGTCAAAATCAGTGACAAGCTTTAACATATGTTTAAAATGGTAGTATGCTATAACACAATTTATTATTTTTTATTCGTCATTTATGTAGATTTGTATAGTTGTTAATTTCATTTTAGTGTATTGGGGAGAGAATGGAATCTCATACATTAGAGACATAGAGAGACTATAACTTTTTGGTAAATGCACACTTCTTTGACTTCAACACTCTCTTTGTATTAATGAACGAAGTTTCAACGACCGTTATTTTAAAGTAAGTATGCATGAACTAAAAGATGGTAAAATTTCAATATTTTCCACACTAAAGGGGTAGTAGCACGTTTTTTTAACATTTTATATTTTTAATCTTGCACTGATAATTGTACGTAAATGCTAAATGTATTATTTTGATAGTGTCAAAAATCTGCGCAAACCAATCACCCATAGTCGGAGAAGATTCACATATAGTTCATTGGCGCCACTTTTGTGAACACCTTTAATTTTGTGTGAGAAAAAGGAATCGAAAGACTAAAATTTACTTTATATATTTGATATACCACTGATTCATTTAGTTAAATACATTGTCTTTCAATTGGAACCAATTTCATTTTCCTGCATGACCTTATATTCCCACTTGTAACGTGCTACTGTCGCTTTAAGATTAATGCCTATGATGGTAAAAAGTACTCAGTTAAAGTAAAAGTACTTTTTCCATCAGCATAATAGAGTGAAGACCATCACTACTGTTGGTTGAATGATGTCTCAGTGTAGCCTCTATTTATAAACGTTCTTTCAAGATAAGAAAGGCTCTAGTTCTAAATATAAATCTGAGTATTGGAGTACAACACGAGGTTTAATTGTTTTCTGTTCACTTCTATTTCTGTACAATCGTGAATGCAACATGTGTGCTCGATTCTCTCTGACTGTTTATAAAGTCACACAGTCAGGCTGTTGTACACATATGGAAACAACAACTTGAGTATTGGCCTCACAGCGACATTTCTATTCATCCTATGTTTTATACGAGAAAGTATGGTCTTGACTCTTGACGGTCAAAAAAGTACTTTCATCTTGTTAGTGTAAAGTTTCAGTCGACATGCTTCTGTACCACAAAGTAAGCATGTTCTTTGAAGATTAAACGGCAAAGAATGGTCTTAATAGACATGCAGGTATAATGGATACCATTGTTATAGAAAAAGATTAAAGGACGACTCTTGAAATATGAAAATGTGTATACATGTACCTTAGTACTGTAATATCATGTATAGTTCTCCAAATCATAATTTCGAGAGGAAAAGATGTTTTAAATCTATTATTTGAATGAATTAAAGGGATACTTGTAAAAGCAACAAATCAAATCTCCAAACTGAAAAATCCCAATGTCTAAAAGTCGAATCTCCTGTGGAAGTGTAAATCAGACTGGATGCTTGATCAATCAGAACAAAAATCAGAGTTAACTAGTATCCTACAGAAAAAAAACACGCTTTCAGGGAAAACACCATTCAGAACAAACAAGACATTCTTTAACGATAAAAACTTTTTCCTCAAAAGAAAGAGGACCATAATTTATGAGCCATGTCCTGCTTTGTATCTAAAGCGAGGACGTAAAAGGTTAATGATTTTTATGAGCAAGCGTTGTTGTCATAGTAAGTTGTGAACACCTTTGTGATATCCTGTTTTGACAAAAGTCGTGGAATGCAGGAAAATCAACAAAAGTTTACTTTTAATCTAAGAATCACTACCCACGCTCGCATGTCCTATCGGTATTTTGTAATGTCTAAATCAATATTTAAAAAAAGTCTATATACATCAATTGTAATCTATGTAGTATAATAAAAATCGCATTTTTTGCAATATAAGGTTTTCGCAAGTTATCATTTCCAATTCGTACATCCTTGAAATATGTGTGGCAATAGATATTTGTTTTGTTACAATACTTCTCATCTTACATGATCAAAACACGTCTGTATGTTAGTGCGATACATATATGTTGACAGATTCATGAAAATAAGAACACCGTATTGTCAAATCTGTAAGAATTTAATAGAAAAACACACACGCATGACAAGGGATAGAATCATAATACATTCCCTTGAGAATATGGAAAATATTTTATGAACAGAAATCCGGACCGATTGAAATAATCCTATTAGCTGTAAAGAAAAGTATGTTGTAACAACCACCCACACACACACAAACAGAATAGTAAGGTGTCTTGAAAGGATCGGTGCGAGAGGATAGGTTATCGTTATATTATTTATTTGCATTACAGTGAATGAATTTACTTCTTATACAAATGAGTTGGACAATGTATGTTTGGTTAAATATCAATATGCACATATGCATGTAGTCGTTAGACAACCCACCAATGCCTTGTCATTCAATGGCAAGGATTTCCACATTCACGATACCGATTGATTTATTCAGTTTTTATTGGTTTAATTTTTCATTTTTTCATTTTTTTAAAGGGGGGAATGTTATCTCCGTAAATTTTAATGATCAGGATCCAAAACATATATGAATTATACTAAACATAAACTATATTTTTAAAATGATAATGTTGACAATTGTAACACTTGATTTGTATAACTTTAAAATCATATGTTAACTGTTTTGGTTTTCAATGATTTTAAAAACATTTGTATAAACACTGATATTACCTACTTTAAAGTGAACATTATTATCCATTACATGATGATCTGTTTGACCTTCCTATAAATACATACTAAAAATGTCAATGATTTCAATGGAAAAAGTTAAAAAGAATATTAACGATATAAACACTGATATCACCTACTTTAAAGTGTAAATTAAAAAATATTATCCATAACATGATGATCTGTTCGACCTTATACAAATACAAACTAAAAATGTCAATGCTTTCAATGCAAATGGAATATTAACGATATCCAATATGACAGGTGCAATAAACCAAAAATCATGCCTTGGATACACTATATACGATTTAACCAACACAGGTTTGACATGTCCAGTAGAAATACGTGCATTGTATAAAACAGCCTACCAGATGTCCACTACACCGTATTGTACATCTTTTTCCTATTTGAATTATAGGTTTCACGTCTACTCAATGTCACATATAAGTTCATATTTGCTAGCTCATTTATGTGGTTAACATATATACTTTATTTTCTACAATTTCACAATATGACAATTATTTATTTTCAAAGCTTGTATTGATAAATGTAAAACATGGCATGTATTTGTTGCTTTCCTACTTTCTCATCCTGCCATATCTATGTGGGACTTTTAAAACATTCATCATATGTAAATAGAAGCATATTCGTCTTTCGTTTTATGTTCATTTGGGTAATCAAATAGATGTTTCTTAAGTGTATATGGAATGTGTATAAGGACTATAACATAACTGGGTGAGCTACTACTACCGGTACTACTATTACTATAACTACTACTGCCATTTGTACCATTTGTATAGTCTGTCAACCAGACCCTAAAACAAAATGCAAGCCCAAGCAAGTCTATAATAACACTTGAGAGCTCAATCTGAAAATGAAATAATTTCAGTCTCCTTTTCATCCTTTTTTTCCAAATTTCAGATTTATAGAAAACAAATCTAGTACTGCAACTACTACTACTGCCACCACTGGTATTTATACATCTCTGCAAGTTCGGAAATGCTACTGTTTAAAAGTATTGGACTATCATTCTATGATAAATGCACAGTGTAGTTTGGTATTTTAACATAGTAACTCAACCGAGAAACCACGAACTGTACTACATTTATTAGGATGTGCTGCCTACATGAATGTTGTACATTCACCAGATTCATAATCGCCCCATAAATCTTCCCATTGAATCGTTTCCCTAACACTGGGGTTTAAACTAAACCACTTGCAACATGTCACTTGACCTAGTTTAATACCGGCTTGTATTGCAAACACCTGAATTAAAGCTTATTAGCCGCAGAAGAATGCAGACGAGAGGAAACAGCTACCAATAAAACGTGTTCGACAAGTTTATTTAGTGCGCACACTCAAGAGGTTTATATTGAAACGTTGAGTCGACCATCATTCAAATACATTCAAATGTATACCTGGTCACGTGACGTCACACCTGTCTACTGTTTAACGCTGTACCTGACAGGTGAGGCGTGACGACATCAACAGCTTCCCGCCATAATGTGGTGTTTTATTCAGTTCACAGCTTTACACAATGTACTGGCAATGTCCTGTATCAGTGTAGCGTGCGTGTTGGTCGTTGGAAACAGGTGATTCGTCACATATGCTACTAGTTCTATTCCGTTACTGTTTCACTGTTTTACTGTTAAATTAAAATCTCAAAACGACTGGTCGAAGTCTTATTGACTAGATTCTTAACCTTACTTGGAAACAATTTTGATACAGGAAAATATAAAACTGGTATTGAAAATAACTCAATTACTATCTGGGATAACACTGAACCTTCCAAACAACTCACGCACCATAATAGTTTATAGAAAGACATGTACCGCGTTTATAAATCATGTTTGCATCAATGCATTGCTTACACATTCAGTTATCCAGGCGTACATATTATGAACGCAATTATTTGTTTGGCAAAATACCCTGGACCATTGAGACATTCTATAGAACACCCCTGGGATGTTGTATACGACCCTGAAAGGAAGTTTACCGGAGAAAAGATAACCTCCAATAGTACAAACAATGACGCCTTTTATTTGTTAAAGGGTTTTTATTTTTATAATTAAAGCCTTGGAATTGATAAGAAACCCAAAACAGTTCTCAGTGCTTTCGAGGAAATCGTGCCCACTCCATGTACCAACTAGTACTTGTGAATATCTTACTTACTGACTTTCATTTACGGAACCACTGGATGTACGTAGACAGTGCCTTTGAATGTGCCACAGCTACTTAACTTGTATTTACTTTATTGTGGTTTATCATTGATTTCCGAGACGACCTAACTGTATAGGTGATGACTGAACCGGAAGTGCTCGTTGTGTGGTTTCCTGTACAGTCCAAGTATGTGTCATGTCCTACATGTCTCCTTCTGTGATACAATGAGCTCCGTGTACAGGCTACAGTGCATTGTGGTATAGATAAGTGGAGGGATGGTGAATGACGTGAAAATATTTCAAGATAATATATAGACGGACCTTGATATAAATCAAGACGAATATTCATATTCATTTTTGTCATGTTGGTTAATCGATTTCAATCATATTCCTTTCTTTAAACTTAAAAAAATTATTGTTTCATTAAAGTGTCAAAATTGTTCGAGGCATTCCTGTGTCCGTAAGATATCGTAATAACCATTGTTGATACTCTACGTGAGTTTTCAAATATTAATATATATATGTATACATTCTCTTCACGAAAATCATGTCACTAGATACGACGGGATCTATCAAAAGGAACCAAATCAAGCCTTTTGCGATGCAAACTTATTCTGGATGTAATTGGATGTCCATTTGAGCCTTTTGCAACTTTGTGATTGATAAACTATAACGTTCTACTTTTCAAACTCCACATATTGTCTTTTTTTATCGCAACTAACACCTTTTTGGAGAATGTATTATTTAGCAAGCATTGGGAAGAGCTGTTAATTTTCCATTCAAAGTCCCTTTCAAAGTCAAAGTTGACGAGGAGTGTCTCAAGGGCGACAACTCTGTAACCTTCCCTTCCCTGGGAGATTATATGGATAGTGGTTAATCTTAACGTTAATCCATCCGATCCTTAATCAAATACAGATCACAGAGGTTAGAAAGTATGTATACGCACTGTCGGACACTGTACAAAACCAGCATATGCAGAGTGTGAACTCACGTTCTATAAACCTGGACTGGAGGTTGTTTAACTGATGACTTTAAAAGACTTAAAATTAGTAAAGGGGAGAAATGTGAGTGATTAGAATTCTAAACCAAACGTTTGAACAATTCTGAAAGTGGTTTATGTTACATCTAAATTGTGACGTCATTCTTTAGGCATTACGTTCAAAGTTCCTTAGGTAATAAACTGACGAAAGGTTGTCTTTTTTTTTTAAAAACAGGTTGAAACACGTGTCAACGACGCCCTTGGTTGGACAGTGGTATCAATACTATCACCCCATATACCCAATATCAATGAGATGTTTGGAACAAAACAAAAAAGTAAATTGTTTAGAGGCCGTTAAGAGTCAAACCGGTTTTGAACTCTTTGTCAACTTGATAAAATTGCAGGTTTTTGTATAACAAGTTATGAAATCAGAGCATATATGATTTATACAGTATTTCTGATTATTACTCGTATAACTGTACAGTCAGAAACCACACACCAAAGTGTAACCATACTAGACTAATTAGTTTGTGTATTGTCAAGCTGAAACGAGGGCTATTTAACGTATATACCCACACTAATATATCTGTACCTGCAGTAGACCTGCCTTACCGGCGTTCTGTGTACACAGTTACCTGCTTCAGGTGTTTACCTGTTGCATTAAGTACACGTGTGCGACTCACCTGTAATCAGCCTGGCGAGGACACTAACACGGTTATACACTCTCAAAATATAGGTATCAAACGTTGTTTCACACTGTCTGATCAGGTGTCAACTACCATGTACCGTTGAACGTAATTTCAGAGATCATAAAAGCTAATTGTTCTCGATAGGTAATTTCACAATAGTATATTGTATCGTTTTTTCAAATAGAGTTATTTGACACATATTTCATTTCAAAACTTTATTCAAAATTATACTTTTTATTATGTTCAGGTCTTGAGTCGATGTTTCTTCGAAGATAGATATTTAAATTTTCTGATCTATGACCTTCCGTAAGTTTGCTTTCATTGCATTCCATATTCATAACCCTGTTAAAAAAGACTACTTTAGTTGTCAGAATGTTCTGCAGTGCCTGAAACAAGTTTTTAGATACAGTATAACAACTGCGTCCCAGTAAACTAGTTTACTTCAAACCTAGACTTGCTTTTCAATAGGTTATGCTAAGGTCAAGCGTTATGAACACAGTGTGTGTAAACTAGGGTTATATTTGCCTTTTGTGTAACGGCACCATGTATCTTTGCATTTTTTCTGATATACGGAATGTACAAAACGTGTTGGTTGTATCCATCACCACAAGTATCTTCGATGAATCATACTGAAAGGACACCCATTCATCCAGTGTATATGTGAATGATTCACACCTCTGTACCACGCTCCCAGCATACTCTACAGTAGTTACATAATTCTTGTGAAACGCCTGGAAAGGTCAGCTCTAATGACAGAGAAAAAAGTTGTTCATACCTCATGGTATGTAATTGACCGGTCATGTTTGTTTACACACTCTCTAAACTGGTGGCGACATGGGGGCGGCACGTCCCTATAGGGGAAATATCAGAGGTGACGATTCATAACGTCTCCGGTTTGTTACACCTTTCCTTTATAGCGAACATCGAGTCGTTGAAAAAAGGTGGAACAGGAAGGTTGTATAAGGTAATTTAGTTCAACCTTACAAATCACTCTAACACATTTCATTTATACCGTTAAGTAAATAGTAATCAGAAATATCTTAGTAACGCGTATTTTAGATTCAAGTTCAACCTTACATATCGTCCCCGGGTTTGTTATTACGCCTGTCCTCACATTATTTGACTTTTTTTAATAATAATTGATACCAGGGTATTGGAGCAAATCTGCGGATTAAAATACCTGATATAGTAGGATGGTGGAAAGGTATATCACTTTCTCTAAGAAAAGCCACCATTGCGAAATGTACGACCCTCGCTGTTATTGCCTGGCATCAACTCAGAGTATACCCACTTGATAGTTGAAAATAAAGTACATTACTATGATTTATAGGTATCGTTGGAACACGTACGATGAAGATCTAACTTGACTGTGCCCTTGGTAATATCCATGGTAATTATCACGATGATAGTTTATGGAAATGTTTTTTATTGTAAGAACTTATGAACAAACCTTCTTTAATGATATATGCACTTTAAGTTTTATGCTTTGTGTAATGTAATTGCATTTCACGTCATACAAATATCTGTTAAATTCAGTAGTCATTGTCATATCCAAGTTAGGTGTGATTGTAATTGCAATTTGGCCTCTTAAATCGTTATAACCCTACAACAGCCAAACAAAATGTTTATTAACCTCTTTAGTAGGTCAACAAAACATTCACAAAATTTTTAAGAACTTCTTCTCTATTCAAAATAGATAATAATGGTATCGATTGTGATCTCCATTTCACCAACAGACAGATTTCCAGGAAGAGTTGATTGATGGGCTGTTGTCATTAGAAACCCATACACTTCACTCATCCAGATGGACTTCACCCCGGGCTATTCCTCTTGACAGATTCTGAATTGATCATAAATCGATGGATTGTTATTACTTGTATTAGTTCAGATGATCTTACACCAATTTGCACCCATAGAAGAAACCGCCTCCATCGATTCTGTCGTATCTTCAAGTGTCAGGCTTAATGCCTAGAACGTCATCGCTGTTGCACTTTTGCCCTCTCCCCAAATGCACGTCTCCGTGGATCGGTGTCTCTTTAAATAGGATTATCATTACGATAATTATTCTTCTTGCATTCCTTGTAAGTCAATAAGCCTTACATATCATTCGTTGATCAAGTTCTGCTTCAAAACCATGTATGTAAAACAGTCCACGGAGATCAACTGGATAAAATTCTTGACATATTTTTTCTCAAATGCGGTCGCTTGGAGCTATTATTTCAGGGTAGTTGTAAGCTGGAGTATCTACAATATCTGCATGACAAATGTAAACTGTACAGATGCCTTCACATGTTAAGTCAAGCCAATAATTGGTACATCAAACTGTAGTGCTAATTCCCCCGGTATGTCAACAGAGAGCGTCCGGGCAGAATGTGACAGTATGTAGATAGATCCGCGCACCTGACACAGGTAGCCAGGTATGCTAATCAACCTTACCTGTGGACCGACTGGACAGGTCAAAGGTGACTAGAGGCCACGAGGCAATTTTGTGAAGGAGAATTTCTCCAAGTGGCTTTGGAAGCTTTGATCTCCCACATAAGTGCCAGGAATTAGACAGATGTCAATAACTGAGATATTATCTTCCGTAAATAGGTGCTGTTAGTACAAAGGCGATATGAGCAGTGCTCTAGTATTGGTCAATACACTGAATAAGATGACCCTCAGCGACAATATAATGACGTGACTGACGTCTGATGACAACTCTCTGTCTTGTCTTCAAGCACATAAGTAGATGCTCTGTCAAAAACAAATCGCAATTTTATCAACCCCGAACTATTCATAGTTCCAATTCTCATTTATAATATTCTTAGCACATACAGAAAAATGGACTACGAGACAAATTACTACATTATTAGTCGCAAGCCATTCAAAGTCACGTTTTGTTTTTGAATTTGCAACGTTGATTAAACATGTGTTTGAAAGTAAAGATCCAACCCCTGCTCTCTAAATTTCATGGAACACTCTCTCTTAATCGCTGAAAAGGAAATTAATCTCCAAAATTGTCCCCTTTTTTCTTTACCTCTTTGATTTAAAGTGACAATGTTACTTCAAGATATGCACCTGATGTACTGTTATGCCACTATTGATTTAGTGAAGCAGACTGGGGATATCATATTGGAAAACAACTTTTTTGTGCGTGACATTTTGACATTAATTTCAAATCAAGCAAGACACTTATTTTCAATAACCTGATAACTGGGTCTTAGAGTACATGTCGAAACATTACAATAACAGAATAAAGGACTTGTATACATTATATCTATTACAACAAAAAGTAGTCGGATCCCACTGTCCCTTTAAGGAGAATGTTAGAGTAAAAAAATCCCTTAACATGTTCATAAGTGTTGTGTAAGGCAAAATGTGTCAAAAAAGTTTCAAAATGTATCAGCAAATACGTACATGTAGGACATACAACCTAACACAGACACAGTTACTGCCTGTGTGTGTATAGGTAACAGCAATTCCCCTATCCAATCTTATTACAAGAATCAGGTACACATCAGTACAAAGCATGTTTACCCTTGTATGGTCTCTACTCTATATATTCAGTGTCATATGTAGTGAAACAGTCTTTATACGACCTGACATGGTCCAACTTGTCTAACCGGTTTTCTGCTTCGTATGCGACATCCCGGTACTCTATGTCATGATAAGCTTAAGTGTGCCATGAAATAACTGTTTATTGTACATTTAGATAAACCCATGTATTATTACACAGAGCACTTGCGTATGCTAATTTGCCATTACCGCGTAAATGACGTCAGCTCGCCGGTGGTTGCTTTGGCATATCCTTTCTAAACCTATATATTTTCGCGTCACAATTATCAAAACCGTAAAGGTTAAGGTAAAACATAAAAAAATTATACGTACACCAACTAGAACCATATAAGAAAGCGTTTTTGTGTAACCCTTAGCTTTGTATGTTTGGTGTTAAGATCATATTCTTAAAAACATACCTTAAAGGTTAAGGTTACAGAAGCAAAGAACTGATTCAATATAAACCATTACATCTAAAAGTAAGAAAGCATTTTTTTGTTCAAACTTTACCTTTTAGAACACAGAAGAACTTATATTGGCAGAAATATGTTTGTAAGCCTTGGAAATGCAACACTATACTAATTGCAGAAACCTGAGATCTTTTCTTTTTCATGATCATATTTCACTACGACTACTGTTCATGACAAGATAATTGAATTCAAAACACACTTTGCTGATTAAAATTGATTTCTTTAAAGGAACATATTAATTTTGTCACAAAACATAAAAATCATTGAGGTAGAATTATCAATTTCAATACAAAGTTAAACCAATATTGTTGCAGCGTTTAATGAGATTCTTGTGCTTACTTTATTAAATCAGCGTTTAATGCGATTCTTGTGCCACGCTGGTAGACAAATAATTAGACAGAGAAGGAGGGCAGTGAAAGGCAGCAAGTCACTCGTGTCAGCTATAAAGCTTTTGTACATACCCTGAGGCAACTGATGACGCGCTCTAATAGTTTATGAATTTTTAATATGCCTTTCGTACATTTTTTCCTCAGATATTAATATTTGTAAAGAAGATGTCAAGGTTACAATAAGCTGCATTAAATTTTGACATGCTTGACAATGTGTCAAGACATGTCAAAAATGTTACCTTCTTAAACTTTAAAAGAAAAGATATTTACAATATTTTTGATAATGTAAAATGATGATTTAAACAGCCTTTGATATTTCATCACATAAAATTACTACGTCAGTATGATATTGATAACTGTTTAGAGTATTAACCCGATTTTGACTTTGCATTATGTTTTAAACGTTCTATTTTCTGTTTCATGACTCGAGGCAAGGAAAGGGGGAATTGTTGAAATGGGAAGGATAGACAGAGGTTTTCTAATTTAGTATACCTTCTTTGAGGGCATTTAAGAATTTGGGTTGACAATAAGGAAACGAATTATATGGAAGACAACTTCTATATTATATGCTATGTGACGTTTCGACCCACTTCCTTGTGTCGTTGTCAAACAATGATAGACTTTCAAATATGGACATATTTCGGAAGACAATTTTAGGTTTGTGTTATATTATTTTTTACAAACAAGGTTCAACATTAGTGCATAGAACACGTGCTAAACATGTGTATGGTCTTTATAAAAGTGGTTATCAGCATGTGTTTCATATACACAGCGCTTAACAAAACAGTAGAGAGTTTTAATGTTTATATAAATTCAAATTCAAATGCCTGTTAAACAACTGTTACATTACCAGTACATAAATCACATGCCAAATAGCAATTCAAAACATTTTAAGGCATTTACAATACAAAACACGTACTTTCCAAAGTTTTGAGACAAAATAAAGGAAAGTTGTTTCCTATTTATGAAACCACTTAAATGACCCATTTAAAAGCGAAAGAAAACGTGCAAACATATAAAAGCATCATGCTTTTAAAAAAATGTTTATTCTTAGGTTTAAAAAAAACCAAACTCTCCATTCAGGAACTTGATTTCATCAATTTAATACGCCTACGCGAGACAAAATAATTGCAAATAATATGAAAGTGAAAATACCGATTTTTCTTCATGTAGATGCCTATCGTTTCAAATCCACAAAGCGTGACGAGAAACAGTATAAGACAGTCGTTATTGTATTATGTGCATCGCTGACATATCTGCAGGTGTATGGTTATTAATAATACACCCTCGTGGAAGTCTCACTATGACAAGTTCAGCTGGGCAGCATGTGACGTATTGCACAGATAAATGTCTTGAGAGGATAATGGTGTATTCATATCCTTATGACTACCTTACGTACTTTATGATGCTGTAAAAAAGCATAATGTAAGCCATGTTAAAATCCATTTGCATTCTTTAAAAATGTTTTAAAAATATGTTTATTTCATGTGATGTTTTATAATGCACCAGTTTGACGTCAAATTCCATTTTTAAAGGTCTTCAAAACAAATTGGACAAAAACGGTTTTATTGTGTGGTTTAAAACTACATTGAAAAAGCCTTATTTAATATGCTTTTCTGACAGTCAAGAGTTTTATTTTGTATAGATTCATTTAGAGTCAAAATAGTCAAAAGCGTCGTATCATATAAACAATTAAAGTTCATGGACTAAATTCAAGGCTATCACGATGGTTTTTTTAGAAATGATGCCAATCATAGATTTTATAGACGATGTAAAGTAGGTTTACTTTATAAGTAAACAACGAAAGGTTGTATCATTTAATTCAAAGAAACACAAGTATATTTCCTCGCATCAAAGAATACAGAAGGAGAAACAGAAATATGCCATATGTCAGGACCCACTCCTTAAATCTATATTCTCTTTTAGCAACGAACCATTCCTATAAATGGCAAGGAAAAAACGGTTGAAGAGGTTAACGTAACCTTAATGGTATTCAATTTAGTATACCAAAACAAATGACAAAATAATAGTAAAACAGTAAACAAGATGAATTAGGTGTTGTCTGAAAAACAGTGATCAAACTCGTTTGACAAAAGACGCTATAGTCGCTATAAATCTACATAAAATGACTTAAATGAAGGATACTGCTCCCATGTAACTCTAAACAACACAGTGGATTAATATACCTAAAACTGCATGCAGGATTCATTCAAAACAATGACAAAGCCTACTACAAAAATTGAAACTAATAGCAATATTTTGCACAATAAACTTTATTAACGTAAAGGAAAATTCTATTCATGCTGACAGAAATCCAAAATAAATTCTGATGCCAGTCATAAAAATGACGTTACACTCCCATACGTACGTCTCAAGTACACCCTAATTCACCACCACAGAGTATAAATAGCAGCCACATGTGTAAGAAACTCGTCATAAATATTTCAGATCCGAAAATAAATAGCCTAATACAGACACGGCTACACTGTAAGTGACCGCACTAGAAGAGGAAACACAACAGATCTAGGCTGTACCTTTGTACTACTGGTGTATGGTGTGAAACATTGTTGTGGGGTTGTTCAGTGATAAGGGTGTGTATCACGCCCCCTTTGACGTATATGGGAGTGACAGACACAATGTATTGAACATTTCCGGGTCACATGGAGTAATTTATTGAGATTTATACCGTATATGGTTATAACTGATAAGTTTGGCATGCGAATAGTATTTGCGGGATTTTTATCAAGAACATCGTACATTTGTTATTTCTTATTGACAAAAAAGGAATTGAATATCGCATTACTCTTGACATTTCGTGCTGTGATGCAGATTTTTACTTCTCAATTTTTCCGTATATAGGCACATATCACCTTTTTTGTTTTAGACAACGTTATTCTTCTTCATTATGAAGAATTTTCTCCAAATAAGGTTTTTATTTTTTCAAAGTATATATATTTATATTGGCAGGACGCTCATTTCATAACGTTCACCCAGCTGTTCATTAGTCACTAAGATAACTTAAATTCAATGTTATAGAATGTAAGTTATGCTAAAACAAAATAATAGTCTCTCCACACCCATGTAACACTTAATTGCTTATACCATTTCGATAAGATGACTGTCGATCTCATTTAAATACGTTAAACGTTTTCGTTTGCATAACGAATACACCAATTGAAAGAGTATCGAGTTCGAAGAAACAAGCTTGCTTAGCATGATGTTGCTACTGACATTGTAATGGTGTAACATGATAGATTTTATCGATCGTATAGATAGAAAGCGAATATACAAGATGCCAATGGGGAAGTAGAATCAAAACCTTATTGTGATATAGAGAGTATTGATGAAGCTTTTATTTGTCTGTATAATTGTAAGAACAATATGATATGATTAATCATCACTCCTAGGCCACTCAAATGAAAATTTTAAATCAACATTTTTTAAAAATAGAACTCTGTTTTCGATAGGGGCTTCCACCCAGGGTAGTAAATATAACTACCGGTAGAAAGAATATTCTGATTTGTCTGTTATTTTTTACACGTGACAACACGTCCAATGCACACTTATTGAATTAAATAATTTTTTACAAATGTTAAAATTATTCTATGACACTGTTGATCTTGCGTAAAGTAAAAAGTGTATTTCATTTGGGAAAAAAACTAGATTTATGAAAAACATGGTATTTGACATTTGACAAAATATGTTTCAAAATTGATATATTTTGGAAGAAGTATTTTAAATAATCACGATTCTCTTATGTAGACAAAAGTATTGTAATAAATATCAAGTACATAGTGGGTGATACATCTTATGCAGCAAAAGGCTTTTCCATTCCTTCTCACGCACGTTCACCTATAAACCTTATTTACAGAAATGATTCATGTTTTACTTCGTACCCCTCTTTATTCTATATCTATATACGTTTATACTTTTGTTTCCATATATACCAGCTGTATTAGTTCATTTACTCTACAGAAAGGGACATAGACAACAGGCCTGAAGCAAAACCACATTTGGGGAACAACAAACCCAGATCACATAGACTACTGAACCATCTCGGTTGGTCTGTCAGTCACACCCTACAGCAAAAATTAAAGAAGGCTTCTTAATACAAAATGTCGGCAAGTCCATAAAAATGTGGTGTTCAGAAATCATTTTCTCGTGTAGAACGTTAAAATAACTTTCAGTCACATACGTACTTCAGAGTCTATATATTGGTCTACTTCTAGAAAGTGTAATAAGAACATAGTTTATGCAAATTCTTTAGGGAAGTCCTGTTTTCATTTTAATGCTATTTAATCAACATTTTTTTCTGTCAAGCAAGCGTTTAAGTGAGCTTGGTACAAACAAGGAGATTTGAAAACGAAATATACAAATACATAATACATACGATGCTCTTAACATTACCTGAAAGTGGTATAATACATTTATATGTTTCACAAATGTATGAATTGGACAAAGAATAAAGAAAACATATATCATCTACATTTACCTACAAATATGAAATCGCATGTAAAAATAAAATGTATAAAAACAGTTTTTGAGGTTAATAAGAGTAGCAGTTTATTTTATTGGCATTATTCATTATTTGAAAATAGTATACAGGGGTAACAACAGGAAAACAATCTTCTAGGCATTCTTTTAATGAAAATATTCATAATTAAAAAAATATCAAATTTAATAAGTGGACCAATCAAACATACACATCTGTTTAAAAAAAACACTTCAAATTTCAGTTATGAAGTAATAAAACACAAATCCTCAATTGTGTTGATTTGGTAATTGTATGTATGTTATTAAAGTAATCAAACATACCATTTCTATTTTAGAATATTACTTCCAACGTCAATTGCAGACAATTCACATTCGTTGATGACATAACGTATAATCACTCTAAGGTCAGTATCATAGACACCAGAGACAGTGACCTAGTCATGTGACTTTGGACCCTGTAACATGATGATGGGTTACAACTAGTTGAAAGGAGAACCGGTCCTACTAAGTGTAACTATGTTCCTTGTGTAACCTATATCATGCACATGACTAGTATTATAGGAGATTATGTAAGCGATATATGCGATATGATCTCGGGCTAGCATGACTATAATGGATGAGTGTATATCGTTCAATGAGTTATGTGAATAACCAATATACGGAGCTAAATGTAAACATAATAGATCATTTGCACTCACATGGATAACAGGCAATTATGATTATCGACAATGTAACGAATGTATAATTATCTATTTTCATAAAAAGGAAAATTGTGTTTTGCAGAGGCTAAAAGGAATAATACAATATTTAAAAATTAAAACAAATAAAATAAAAAAATATTCAAATATCTTTACTTATTTGTTAATATATCCAATATGATATACGAATTCACGGGATAACATCAAAGACTATTATAAGACTTTCGTCGAGATATTAAGATAAATGGAAACCTGAATGATTCTAGATGCTTTCTAAACCAACGATTTTAATTAACTCCAAGTGCCTTTTTGAAAAGCAATCGAAGAAGATGTTATCACTTGCAATCCATTTTTTATCAGTGGTGTCCATTATATGTCTGGGTACCCTGGAAAACAGACACCATCTGTAGGTGAAATGTTTAAATAAGAACGATACTATTGTTAGAATTATAACAATAAGCAACATCATAAGTGGAGACTTCATTCAATGCGTAAAGCGAGTACCTTTAATGTTATCATGATTAACAAGCATAAAGCTATAAACAGATGACAAGCAAGTTGTTATAAGAGTTTAACTTTGAAAGTAAAGCACTTTATTAAGTACTTATGAACGACCTTTATACATATACATTCTCCTTTATACAAACGTGTTATAGGTCACAAATGTATAATGTTTTGATTATAAATCTTGACACCCTCAAAATGTGTGTATGCTTCTTATATTCGCCTTCACTTGCGTCTATCATAGTGATGACATCGCGATGAAGGTGTTATAAAAATTCACATAAAATCCATTGGCGACCATTTTTGTGTGAACACCTTAAGTTCATTGCGTAAGAAAAAGGAACCGCATGGCTTAACTTTACACTATGTATTTCATTTATTACTGCTTTATTTAGTATAAATACATTTTCTTTCAATTTGAACCATTTATTTTCATTTTCCTGACATTACTTTATATTCCCCCTAAAAATGTGCTACTGTCCCTTTAATGTTCAATGGTGTAAAATGCATAGAGAATCAATATCAGTTAACCATTTAGTAATGACTGTGTTGACTGACAATGACTAATCTGATGGCCATTTTCGTCAAATTGTTCGCTAAGGAATTAATTCACCTTACCATGCTTACAATAGAAAAGGTATACATTTAGAAGTGCCAAGACATACACGTTGCCTGAACTGAAAAGAGACAGTTGTCAACGGGTAAACTTCAAAGAAAATATCATTTCATTATAATTGCATTATCGCATATTTAAGGAAAACTTTGCTTTATGCAAATTATCGTTAAATATGAATGGTTATTAATGCATATCAACTGATTTATTTAAGTTTCATTGTGTATGAGGGTATCGAACGTAACAGCTTTTCGTTAGCGCAACAATACCTTGTTGGAATATTTCCATAAACACTTTAACAAATTCGATACTTTAAGTTTAGGGACAATTCTATGAGCACGTGGTGGAGTTCTTGTTAAATAATTATGTTGTAGTTTAAAGGAGATTTGACATGAAAATACACAATTGATATGTGCTTCCTTGTGTATATGATATGGAGTGAAACTTGTAGTAGGTAACTGGATAACGTATTGTTATACGAAGATTAGCATATTCACAAATGCAAATGTCAACACTTTTATGTGGTTGCATAAATTATTATACTTTTAATGCAGGTCTAAATGATTAGGATACGCCAGTTGTAAATAAGAACTGTGTAATCCATTTGTAGGTCTTAAAGAGACAAAAATCGAGATAGTTTGTTTGGAAACGAAGTCAAGGGGACATTCCCGTTTATATGTATATGTTATGTTGTTGGTACATATCATTATTTTTATATTTTATGATTTTATTACCCAATAACACATACATAAAGATACATACAATCATGGTACATATTATCATGTCTTGAATATTTATCTCGAGTCTGCTAAACAAAAATTTTGTTTGTTTACAATTGCATCGTGTAGTTTTGACATCAAATTGAATATGGAGTTTATCTTAACAGCAAATTCTCCGGAAAACATTTGACTTTTTTCATTAGGGAATTACATTAATTATTTGATTTTATACCACAGACATAAACAACCAAATGTTCTATATACAAGTGTCTTTTTATATGTATTGTAAGAAATTATTTATGATAATTTGAACACGAGTTCACCTATAAAACTCAAAATATACGACATATTTACATCTATGTAGGGCGTTTGATAGTGGTTTATGTACACACGCTGACATGTATCCTTCTCCTGTAAAGTTATATTCCAGATCAGTATTTATCAATATGAACTTAGTAGTTTCGTTTCGATATTACATTTCTTTGGTCATGACAATGTTGATTTGGACATAAACACTGTAAAAGAAAACAACATTTTATACCACTATAGACTCATATCTAATACATTACCGGGTACCTCTGACAAATTCTCCTCTCAAGTTCATTCCACTATATAAACTGCACCATTGTATATTCAAAGACGTATTTGTTTATATTGATTAATTTTAATGACGTTCCAAATTACTGATGTTTGTATTTCAATCTGTAATGACCCTTAAACAACTTACTTCACGCTTATCTCGTGTACACGGCATGTTTATTACACAGGTTAACCTGGACACGTGTAGTAAACTAATACCAACACACACACGTGCCATTAGATAACTGACCACATGCTGTATGCACAGTTACCCATCTGGCTGCTTGCAGTGTAACCCTATACCCGCTTCTCGTCATCTCCTCGGGTTATAAACTAGCCCTGGTCAGTAGAGGCAAATCACATTCGGCCTGTGGTCAGTTTCGGACAGCACCGTCGGATAAAGGTCAGACTATAGGGGAGTAGTGGACTGAGCTCTGGAAGGGTGAGAGAGGACGTACTGTTTAGATGTGTATCGAGTCTTATAATCATTGATGGCACCATCCCCTGTGATGTGGAATTATTAAGACAGTAACAAAATTCAAAATCATATTTCTTTAATTCAATTAGTAGTATGTATTTGTTTTTTCCATGCCGGGGCAGTTTGGGATAAATGAAGAATAAATGGAAGATAAATCGCCATATCGAACAAATCTTATATTTCAAAATCTCATATCATGGATAATGGATATGCAGTGTGATGAAATGATGGAAAGGGATGTCTCAGAGACAAAGTAGAGATTGTTTTCATGATTTAGTCGTTCATAGTCATAGTTAATGCAAGTTAAACTTTAAAACCATAATATAAAAAGCTCTTTATTTAAAACCCTTACATAACTAAATTCGAAAAAAGAAAAGTTCAAGTTGATTATCAAAATGACTCTTTATCATGTGGGTGTATAAATATTGATTTCTGTTTAAGCTTACCGTCATGGTTAAATATATGTTATAGTCCCTTAATTGAAGTTTTTACCTCTTAAAAAGACGTCCATCTATTAATAAACGTCGACATATCAGCTGATCGCGGATCATGAAATAGAAACTATCATCGTCGGTTATAGATTCCCTTTGATTCAGTCACGTCTTGGGAGGAAATGACGCGTGTGTATAAATTAACGCTAGTCATAAGACTATCCATTCTTTGCACGACAGATAAAAGCACCAACGTAAACGTTTTGGCAGGTAATATTTCAGGTGTGTGCATATACTATTCATGCCTTTGACATTAGCAAATCATGTAAGTAATCAGTCCAATCATTGATCACACGGAAAGAGTTATCAAACAGGATCTTCTACTCATTGTCATGATGTAATATCGTTGATTTTCAGCTTATCAGGCGCTGTGATAACCCATTGAAATGGCTTTTAGCCTACTTGTTACATTATTATAGGTAGGCCTGTCGATCAAGACAAGCGTGGTTATTTGAAGTTAGCGGTAGACCTATCAACCGAATCCAGTTAGTATAGATGTAGGCCTAAATGTAAACTGGTTATTGGTCACGTGGTAATAATTTTGTATTTGTTTTTCAGTAAATATTCCTCTGTGACAACTGTACTCTGTTAGATCAGTGGTCACACCTCCTCGGATCTGACCTTTGACACGGAACTCTGACGAAAGAAAGCACAGGCATTCACTTCCGGAGCTCGTCACGTGACTATCTTACTCGGCTGGCGGGCGGTGTAGCAGCCCTGTAAAGATACATGCTGCCCAAGTAAAGCACATCAAAATTGCCGTTTATAATTCTTTCAGCACCTTAGTAAGCCGGGAGTAGAGAGGAGCCACAAAAATGGCGGACGAACAAGAATACTATGATGGTTATATGGAAGAAGAGGAGGAATGGGACAGAGAGGGCTTACTCGATCCGGCATGGGAAAAGCAACAGAAAAAGGTCAGTGTTGCCGATGTGATTCAGCGCTATGTGCGCCTAAAACCAGTCATGTGGAACCGTGTTGGATTTATGTGGAATTACATCTTTCTGTGTTCGTTTGGATACTACGAAACAGGTATCGTTTGTTAGCGGTCAACGGAGGTAGGGGAAGAGTTAGCGCACTTGCCGGCGTCCGCCATGTTTCTCGTGTGTATTGGGTTAGCGGTGTTGATTACACTCCTAATATGGTAGCGAATGGGGCGGGGCCATCTCACAACTATGCACTGAATAAATGGATGAATGGAAATAACTACAAACTATTCTAGAATTTGAGATAACATACGTCAGTCCAACTTAAAGTGTAAGCCCAATATAGCTGATCGAGTGATAAACACCTGGGAAAACAATAGTGCACTGTCGTTTGACAGGTGCCCGTCGCCAGTCCGAGCTCCCCCTGCTATCACATCTAACAATAGGTGATTTCAAACTAACCGTCGTTGCCCATAAACACTACAGTCAAATCAGATTTATCATTGTATTTCTACGTCCTTCTTTTATAGGTCATATTTTTATCACTTGAAATATTCTTTAGGATCCCCTTTTAAAGTCAAATAATCAAAAAAAATCTAGTGTAGACATTAAAATACCAAAGGGACATATTTTTAAATGATAACAACAAAGATGATATTGCTGAATCAAGAAATCTTGTGTACATGACCTCCCAACGGTTGTTCTATTTTGGTATATAACCTTGACAGGAACATAGGTGCGAATGGTTTCGTCCAAAGTGTAGATGTAACAGTTAATTACCTCTTTGAAACAGATATCTCATTGATATCTGAATAAGCAATATATTGCAGATTATGACAGTAATAAGCAAGTTATGGGACTTAGGATAGAGGAGAGAGCTACGGTTCAAAAACTGTGTAGGATTACTACCATGACCAAAAATGGCAACAGGCCGGTCTGGCAGAATAAATAGGTTACAGAATGGACCTGAGTCATCTATTGATGAACTGTATTGACAGATGAGTGATCTAATCGTAGTATAAGAGTTGACAGAGTTCAAACTTAAAGGGGGATGGCCGGATTTCATTTTATTGCCAGAATAATTGACATACCAGAAGCGAGGAAGTACCTTTGTTATCTAGCCGGTGATACCACAGCTGACAGAGGGGGCTGGGCTATATATACCTGTAGTGCTGGCAGCTATGTGCTTACTCACCAGTTAATGCACGTTATGGCTTTATAATATTCACCTTTTTGACACTTGGTCTCAGATTTAAAGTTTGATAGTGTCTGGAGACTTCAAATGATTAGTTTAGTTTATTGAGGGAGTTTTATTTTCAGTACCATAGAACACTCAACAGTAAACTTTCTTTCCCCATTTTGATATTGCCATTAGGAATTTGTGGTCGCAATTGAATTTTTGTTAGAAAAAAGCATAAATCAAAGACTTATAAGTACTAGTTAACTTAAATCATAAGCGATAGGATTGCCAAATCTTCAAATAGAATTTTGTTCCTATCCAATGGCTTGATATGATTCACTGATCAAGCTTTTTTTGACACAATTATCCTGCACCATCAATAGGAAGCATTGTAATGACTGCAGTGTAGTGTAGATATACCAGATAGTGACTCATGACAGTGTAGCAATAGTTGTTGCAAGTTATCATGCATGCAACAGGTAGTCAGGTAGATAATACATGATATTATATAATACATAGGTAAAAAGGCAGGTAGATGCTTAGACAGGTAAACTTCATCAGACTCAGATTCAGTAAATAACTCACCTGAGGGATATGAAGTTCATGCAGTTATATTTATATTACATTATATAGGTAATGAATTAGATGCATACAGGTGAAAACAGTGGTCTTGCGAAATAAGTCACTGAGAGATATGAAGTGTATATGCTTGTCCATTATTGACACACATTCCTCAGTGATTGTCATGAGCCATGTCATGTTTTCACCTGTAATTTACAGGTAGTACATGGTTCAATAAGTTCACCTATTCAGGTGTACAGACTGTGTGCCCTGTTGCACTGATCCATAAGCTGTACAAACTTATTTAGATTAATATTAGGAGTAATCTTATGGACAGTCTCCTAACAGAAATGCAGATCTTTTATAAAATAGATATGTTCCACATTACATTAACAGTTATATCAAGATTCTGTTAAAAATATATTGTAATGAGTTTGCAAAATTAAGAAATTTCACACTTAGTATGCTCAGAAAAAATTGAATTCTTTTAATATCATTAATTTGGTAGTTATTAAAGTGATAACAAAGCAAGTGAGTGAAATACATTTCAAAATTTGAAATTTGCATGTCACGTTTTTAAAAAAAATGAAAATACGATCTGATCTTGTCTAAACAAACACTTTCCTCCCATTTTGTATTCACTGTTCAGAAACATATTGTGAAGTGTAGGATCTATCTAATTGCTCAGATACATTGTTTGACAGGTCCCTGATTAAGTCACAGTCTTCCAGTGTTCTAGATCATTTAAATAAACTCTGCAATGTCAGGCATCCATTTTCAGAGTTTTTTGACTTGATAAGCCGGAACTTTGACTAGATTACATTCGGAACTTTGGTCTAGGGTTACTTCAAGATGACTGACACGAGGATACGCTATCTCATTTCAAAGTAGCTTATTTACATTTTTATCGAGATGAAATATGTGCATAAATAGGGGCGGAACAGGCATGACTTTGAAAATGTAGGTCAGCTCAAATGAAGATTACATGGCTATAAACACTGATCCTCTCTAGATGTAGAGTCATAGCTGGGGTCAGTTTGCAGCCATTACATCTTCACGATGGAGTGATGGACATTACCACACTGTTGTCATCATCTTGAACACAGCTCATTTACACTTGACATCATGTCATTGTTTGAGCTTTGGATCTGGGCTTGTCTCTTATGAAAAGTACATTGCTTGTCTTCTGACCTTTAGCAATGTTGTGAAAATGATATTTCCATGTAGGAAATTTGAACTCTTTTTGAACCTCAAGTTCTGCAGTTCAATTTCTTGATATTTTCCTTTGAACTAAAGTGAATGATCTCATTGATCTGAAGTGATTTTCATGAGTGACTCTGATACTTTTGTGTCTGACATCTCTTTTGAAAAGTTTGCAAAATGATAATTAGTCTTCATTGATGCTTGAATTTTATGTTCCGGGTAATTAAATTTCCCATGCAAAAGTCTCAATATCAGACCTCCAAAACTTCAAAATATGTTGAATATTTGAAAGATGCAAAGAATTCCATGATAGTTTGATATAAATAACATCACAAGTACTTCCATTCAAACATCATGACATTGATAAACATGATCAGGTATGTGCTGTTGGTAAAGGTGGAGCAAGGGCTGTTGACATAGGCTTAGAGCAGTCACTTCTACAGGGTAGCTGATTCATAGCTTGTACCCACACGCTGGACTCCCAGATTTGTAGGCGCTGGACAGATGAATGGACATTCAGACAGTCACAGATTTGTATTCAGGCACTGGACAGATTTGTACTGGGGCACTTGACAAACAGACATTCAGATTTGTACTCAAGCACTGGGCAGATGGATATACAAATTTATATTCAAGCACGGCACAGGCAGATTTGTACTTGGGCACTGGACAGACGGACATACATACAGATTTTTATTCAGGCACTGGACAGGCAGATATACAGATTTGTACTTAGTGGACATACGCACATACATACAGATTTCTATATTCAGTAAGGATCAACTGTATGATATTTGAAATGCATTTACATAATACCTCCTGTAGTTTGTTCAAGGGTCAAAATTTGAAACTTCTACACGACAGTATACGATCATTCAGGTAACGTAGTGTTGTCCAGTACAGTCATTTTGAATTCGGAAAAATTAATCAATCATATTTTTTTTTTACCCCTTCTATTTTGAAAGTAATGATTGTTCAGAATTGGTCTGACATCTTGACCCTGTCATCCAGAAACATCTTTCAGTTCCAGTTCAAATTCTGAAGTTTTTACTTTTGTTTCTTAGTAATTTGACCCAATTCCGTTTCACAAAGCCAGAGGAGTATTTTCATATGAATGCACCTAACAATAGACAGTTGTTGGATTTGAATATTGAGACAGCATTAATCATTTGCTATCTCTGAATTGCCAGTTTGACTTTTAACACTTTAAGAAATTGCCTGACAATTAAGGAATCCAAGCTGTGTCTTTAAGAAGAATCCTAGTGACCAAGCAATGACCCCAGACTGCCTAGATTATCTAGAGATACTTGAAGAGAGACTTACTTTCAGTCTTTATTAGCAGTAGTAACATATCTGGCAAACAACAAAGCTGTTGACACTGTCGCATTACCTCATTCCATGGAAATGTGCATTATGAATAAAATGTTTACTTCAAAGGCTTTTTATTAACGTATTTCCAGATTTTCTGAATAGGTTTGTTATTGTGAAAATCATAATATTTTAGGGTATAATACTGCCACCTTTATAAGTTGTTACTCAGATAATTTGGGCTTCTTTTTTGTTTTTAATGCTCTTTTGTTAAGATTCCAAAATTAACAAATAAAAGGATTAAAGCCTGATATTACCTTTTTCCTACCAAAGTTATCAGAAGAGCAAAGATCACTACAAAATCTCTTTTTAATAATCTTTTTTAAAAATCAATTTTGCTCTTCATTGATCTAATGGTTTTGCCTTTCATCATTTTTAGCTATAGGAGAAATTGATACAAAGGTATTAATGATACTTGTCAGGTAGCAACCTTCAAGATATTTAAGAGAGAAGTGATTTGAGTCTTTTTGGACAAACTAGGTAAAATGGTATTTACAATGGAATTTGTTCAGAGGTATAATTTGAGGCAGGTATTGGCTCTTTCTAATGTCGTATTCTGGCAGCTGCTCTTCAACTAGTGAAATATAAGAATGACAAGCTACCATGGCTACAGTGTCAGATTTATGGCTAAGATTAAAATCATCATATTTTATTACAAGTGATAAAAATATTGATTACATGGTAATATAATATTCTTTATTAATATCAAACATATATGAACATAAACAACTTGTTCTGATCTACAAAATTCTTTTAATGACTTATGATTTTGAATTGTTTTGAAAATAACGATTTTGAGAAGAGGACACTTCAATGGATCTCGTCCAACACTTAACAATTTTACCAAAATAGTTAACATAGCAGGAAGAGAAAGAGGAGAAATGCTTTGATGGTAAGATAGTTAGAAGTGTCCTGTGTGTGACAAGTGTTGTCTACATTAGATAATGGGTGAGTCTCGAGTAAGTAGCTACAGCAATGGAGATATAGTCATCGGAAGCACATACTCCTCGCAGGGTTGAGGGTGCGGAGCTGACCAAGTCAATAGAGCGTGTTTGAAGTAGTCCACGAGGTGCGATAGTTCATACCTCAGTCCAACTCTAATCCACGGAATGCAATTTCACGCTTTTCTGTCAGGCTAAAGTAGGAGGTGACAATTTTGTTATCTTATCTACAATATAGGTTCATCCCGCTAATCTGGTCAATAAAATCTGGGTGATTGTTTAGATTATGATACCATTGGTTTGTTGATATGACATGATTGCCTTATTGTTACATTGTAATGGGAGTTATATGCGAAATTTAGTCAAAGCTAGCTGAACATGATATGAAATAAAAAAAATTATTTAATTAAATATAGTAACCTCCATATGATACTTATCGTTCTAAAGTGTTTGTTCTGTTAATAATAGTATAAGGGTCAAGCAAATACTGATTTGAGTTTAACCTTCCTATATTATTATATTTCATTGGATATTAGAGACGAAGATATATTAAGAATATTTCAGGATCAGAGTAGACTTTCTCTGACTTTTATAACAATTTGTAAGTTGTTAAACCTAGATGAATTCCTTCAATATGCAGTAGATATTCGCTTACGGTGAAGATGTTAAGTTTTTGATCACAGAATGTTTATTTCAAATATTTGACCTATCTAAGGTCACTCTCAATCATTCAAAGAAGGACAAGTTTCAAGAACTTTTTTCTGTATTTTTTGTTATAATAGAGCATATTATGTGTATTTCCTTAGAACATATGTTACTGAAGAGTTAAATCAAAAGAATAAGCACCATAAGTCTCCCTGCACTTCAAGCTAGTTCTAAGGACCAGCTCAGCAAATATTGCTTCCTCTGCTAGTAGAGGGTATGGGTTCTGCTGATGCTAGCCGAACTGAGATTCTTGTACCCTCGCCAATACGCCTACGTCCTGCCGGTAAGCACGGTGTACAGTTACATAGGTATGTCATCATCATCTACCTCCGCTCACAGAACTACCTTACTTTCTCTGGAACTGGGTTCTATCAGAGTTTGTTGTAGCAAGCGTATTTTGTATATTATAGACTGGTTGTGTATGTGTCAAAATAATTTGTGCCATTTCTGATTAATTAAAGTATTCAAGTACTAGTATTCATCTATTTGAACTGCATTAGTCAAAATGGGTTAAGGGTTGTTCTTTATTTTGAATGTCAATAATTTACTTTCCTTTGAAATGAGGGCTTGCAGATTTTATTGTAGTTAAAGTTTTATGTATGGAATTGTCTGGTCATTTATAGCCTGTTATCATGATTAGACCTAAATTATACCAGATTGGCTGGTTTGCGGAGGTCTTATATTCACTTAATGAATCATCTGCATTAGTCACAATTGTTTCCTTGTTCTTGATTTTGAATGACAATGAATGATGTATTTAGATACATGGATCTTGCCTGTTCTGATGTGTTACTTCCTGAAGTAGCCCAATCCTTGATTAAATAGGCAGAAGCAAGTTTACTAAGATATACAAAGTCATCTAAATGAAAAGAAGTATTACCAATTGCAAGACAATTTTCTTAAACAAAAGTAGCATTTCTAGAAAGAATGTTTGTTCAAGCTACACAAATCCATTTTCCTACCTAAAATGATTTAAACTACAGATAATCAGATTAAATCCAACTTAAGTTCATATTGGAAAAGAGTAATGATGAAATAGTGACTTCCAGATGACCTAGTTTTCACTGGAGCCATTAATATTTAGAAAGATAATAAAATTATCTTTTCCTTGTTTAATTGATTTAACTATTTCCTTGTTCATGAATATTAATGCCAGTTTGATGAAACTAAGATAAAACTTTATACATTTAAAAAGGCCCAGTATATGTCAATTTTATTTTACCTTTTGAAGTTCAACTACTCTGAACTTAAGTTTTTTTACCATTTAGTACCTGTAAGAATGATCTTAATCTAAATAAGAAGAGAAAAAATGCAAAGTAAATAAAGAATGGAAGGTTAAGACATGTTGAAGCTCAAGTTGTTGTTACTATTTCCTTATGTGAGGTCACCGTTCATTGAAGCAACTTTTTAGCAGAATATCATCCAAGAATAACATCTGTTTCTATAAAGACAATTTGTAAATATATCAAGTACTAGAAGTTGGATTGAATTAAATCATTTTCCATGATAATACAAAATCCAAAAAGAGAAAATGTTAAAAAATTATTTCTTAAATCTGTGAGTTTAACCAAGAGTTCTCCAACAGATGTTTTGTTTCTGCCTGCATCCTAAAAGTGGTTGATGATACCAGTATATAAATATCTAGAATCGAGCCAATTTAGCTATTTTGTTATCAGATAAAAAATTTGGTTTAATCATGCTCCAAAGTATTTTTGGTGTCATTCTTCAAACATCAGTGGTAAGGATTCTGAAGAGAGCATAGCTTTGCATACTGTAACAGTAAAGAGGCTAGCATTCATATCAGTGGTTCTGTAAGTGAGAATCAATGGTACATAGCATATTTTTGGTGTCATTCTTCAAACATCAGTGGTAAGGATTCTGAAGAGAGCATAGCTTGGCATACTGTAACAGTAAAGAGGCTAACATTCATATCAATGGTTCTGTAAGTGAGAATCAATGATACATAGCATGTGCTGTTTGATTTGTTCATGTTCAGATCACTAATCAATATACGCTGTGGTATGTGACAGCTTTTGTGACTCAGACTATGTCTCCTGCTTTCATACTCTTTCTAGTTCTGTAATTATTCAGTTTTTACAAAAATGAAATCAATATTTTATTGTAAGGCAATTTGCGAGTTGATGAGGTCTGATACATTATACCTGTCAATATACTAACGAGCACATTAGCGCGGTCTATCAATAAGCAGTCTGTCAGTGAATTAAATAGCTGATTACGTTCGCCAGGTTATTTACGTGAGATTTTCTTTACTGAGAGCAAGCGAATGAGGAGTTGTAATCAGTGTAGGGCCAGTAATGTGGCGATATTTGTTCATTAGCTGTTGTCAAGGAAAACACGGCACAGCATGTCTTTGTAAAGATCTTGCTTAAACAAATCTCCGTCCAGATGGAGTTTTGCACTGTTTTCAGTGGCCTCATGGAAAATTAATAGCGTGATTACGCACATGGTTAGACGGCCTATTCCTTTGCTAGCTGGTTTTTAATCGTGTTCTCTCAGTCATCCAGATCTCTGGGATAGTGCTGATGAAAGTTTGATGCTCATAAAATATTCGGTATCCTAGAGGCGAGGGGCTCTAAGTGTCAAGGGGGTTGGATAATCCTCTCTTGGGCTTCATAGGAGTTGTTGTCTTGACATAGTTGTACTCTCTCTGCAGTGGGTGATTCATTGTTTGTTAGCTGAAATTGTTGTTTTATGAAGGGATTTTCATTTTAGGTTCTGGGCCACAGTTTTGCTGTGTTTGTCTGGTTGTATATTGTAGCTGTGAGGGTATTTTAAAGTGGCATTTATTCATTTTCTTGCTAACAATTTTTACATGACTTTTCCAAATATGAGTAACCTAGTCCTTTATATAGAGAATATTTTAACAAAATGTTCATATGTGTATTAGTCAAAGTGTTAAAGCAAATTTCACTGCCCAAGGAAGTTCTCTTTCTATCCATTATACTCAGTCCATATATACTTTATAACAGTTCCCTCTCCAATTCTGTTGTCATGCAAGAAGACAAATAAAGTGTTGGATTAAGTAGTCCGATTTACCCATCACTACCAATTGATCAGTTCCTTATCAGCAATGTTTTTCAACAAATCACTCAACAAATCCCTAGACTATTTCCTTGTCACAGAAAAGAGTCCACTCGAGGTTTTGACTTTGCCATATCATCATTTCAAATTCAAGCTATATTATTCACTATTCAAGATTCCCTCCCAATGTCTTGGTACTCTTAGCAATCAGTGCCAAAGTATACACAACATATGCTCATTTCCCTAAGTTATGGAAACTTAAACTATCAATTCTCATCACTTTCATTTCAGTTCATATGATTTTTAAGTGAAAAATTCCCTCCCAAAACACCCAGAAACTATTGAAGTACATCTCTGTGACCAATGTTATTGACAGTGGTGGCAGAGTGTTGTTGAAGCTAATGCTTATCTCTATGGGCTACTCATCACATCCAATTTACACATTGATTTCTCTGTTTGGTCACCCACAGATTGTTTGGGACTGGCGCAAGTCTTATAGATCCCGAACGGTCCCATGTCCAGTTAATGTTGACCTGATGGATACATTAGTTTCAACATACTGGTTCACTAACACTCATTTAAAGATTTCTGAACTTCACTAGGAATAAGGAATTAATCTTCCTATCATTTGACACTTTAATTTTACACTATACTTCATATCTACTGCCTGAAATCTCAGTAATCATATAAAGTTGGAGCTATTCCTTTAAATCTTTCAACTTTATAAAATATAAATAAAAGGGCTTTAGCTATTCTTTCTGAATTCATTTAAGTTCATTTGAAATTTGTTCAATGGTTCCATCCATTGATATTCAAGGCAGAGAATCAAATGTGAAAAGCAAGCATTGCTTTGATACTTTTGAATGAAGGCAGTTTTATTGGGGAATCAATACGCTCACAGTGACAAGCTTGCTGAACGAGTTGGACCGGGCTGTGACTCCTAGCGTCAATGTGGACGTTTATAGTGTCACCTGTGGTTTCTACTGCTTCAACTACCCAGGCCTTATTACTATTGATGAAGGGATTTCCTCTGGCAGTCGGTGCTCAGTGTCTATTGTGGATCTACTTCACATCCATCTGGGAGCTTAGTGCAGGTTCCTTCAGTCACAGAGGAATCTCAGTCGATATAGACTGGCTTCAGTCTGCCAGAGAATTTTATTTGATTTCTGTTCGATATCTATCTTGGTGCTGAGTGCAGGTTTCTGCAATCACATTGGAATCACAGTCAATAAAAACCTGCTTCAGTCTGCCAAATTTATTTTATTTTAGTTGTAACTTCACATTCAGCTGTAGTTTGTGCTTCACACTAAGTGGTTTGTCTCTTTTCATAATTAACTAATTATTACAAGTTGTGATAATTTATCTGAGTTTTCCTCTCTTCAAGGAACCAATAGCAATCTTAAGCATATTAATATCTAAACTACAAAAATGCTTGAGGTACAAAGTACAAATTCACTCATTATTAAACTAGTTTGCCCTCTTTATGGTACAAATATATTAAGAAAATGTTTTGGGTACAAAGTGTAAATTCACTCGTTATTATAACCACTGAAATTCCCCAGATTATTTCTTCAAGTCCTGACTGCAATAAACACAAAGCTAGATGTAAGTGGAGACTAAGTCCTGAAAGCAAGTCACAACTACTGGTAATGACTACCTGAAAGTGTGTTTTCACCATCAACATTCCTCTCTAGATGTTGTTCTGCATCGTGTATTGCTAGTCCATACACATATAATTAACCAGCTGAGCTAGCACTACATACATATTACCTACTATCCATCTATGTACCTTTGCCTTTCCTCAACAACAACTCCCAAATATATGCCCTCGTTAGAAATTCTTGTTCATATAGCACCTTTCTTCTCAAAAAAGTAACTTGCAACACAACATAACTAACAGGAACATGAATAAATGCACATTTATCATCAACTGACTTAATATCATTCTATAAAATCTTCAGCATTATAAGGTTAACCTAATAACCATCATTTTTGGTCTTTGCAGGGATCGGGAAAGACATCTTTGAGTTTTTTTTGGTAATTTTCTGAAATTAAAATGGGCCATGCCCATTACATCTATAGTTAACTTCAACATTTTATTTGGCCATTTTTTCATCCAATGTGCAAAATGGCCCATGGCCCTGCCTTTCCCAATGACTGACTTTACCTACCTGAGCAAATATTACCTTGAATACCTGTCTGTCTGTCTGTGTGTCTCCTCACATGGTTCCTGTTACTGTAGGATTAGGTTACAACTGTTTATCTTTCATCTCTGTAACACTTGTCGGCAATAAATAACTGGAAATAAATTTGGTACAAGACTTCCATTTAGATAAATTCATTATGGAAGAAACTTACTATCTATGTTCAGATTTATTATTTGAAATAGATCTTGAAATATTATGACAGCCGAGTAATAGTTATGTTACCAAAAACTGAATAAAAGGAAGCATTTATAGATATATGTTTATTTGTAAAATCATTGTTTTGAAAAGTTTTTAAGCTTACATGATAAAGTTCTAAAACACCTTGAACAACCTTGATGCAAACCATTTTACAATTCATTTAAAACATTTCGAAAATATCATTGAAAACAGATATCCTAAACATGTGTTTATATTCTCAAACAAAAAGATTAAAAACAAAATGTAAGTACAACAATATGTAAACTATCAGAAATATTGTAGTTCTCCCCAAACCCTGAATGAGGTCAGGTCCTGGTAGAAAGCTAGCTGCATGCCTGCCCTTGTCTATGTGTCTATATATATCTAGGAAGATTTCTCTTCAGTGGTCAGCTATCCATCTTTACATCAAAGGGCATTTGAAGGGCCTGAAATATCTTCTTAGGAGAAGCATTCTTGTCAGCCATGTGTGTCTGTTAAACCTGCTTTCTTCTCTATTACCTGCAAAATTGCTGAGGTCACAATGTTCAACAATTGTGTACACTGGCCTTGAAACTTGCTGGCAAGCATTTTCAGATGTTGGGTCTGTTATTCAGAGAGTGTTGAACTTTGGTCATAATTTTTTTTATAAGCTTACTACTACTCAATTGTAAAGTTTAACATTTTGAAAGTTACAGGAACATTAAATAATGATGATTCAGCATTTTAAAAACATTTCGATATGTTTGGATTTGAATATGAATTTATTCTTAGCTTGATTGTTTAATCAAGTAGTGTTTGTTGTTTCATGTTTTATGATTCTGTAGTCAAAATCTGAATTATCTTGATATAATATCAGTCATTTTAGAATATGATTTTAACCAAGAAAGTGTTTAGAATGATAGTACAAATCCTTGATTAACCAAATTTTCTGAATATCTTGTGATTTCTATCTCTCACTCTGACAAGCAAGTACTTAAGATGCCAAATGGTACATGGTTTATGCTTTACTATCCTGTCACAGTGTAACACATGTACACATTATAAAGGACTACAATAACAGTTGCAAACAGCTGTTGAATCAGAAATATTGAATCAATTTCATTTTGCCTGTTAGAAAGAGCATAAGTTATCCTTCTACTACATCCAAGTCAATGATGTGTCTGCCTTGGAATGTTACACTTACAGTTGCAAAAAAAGGCTGAAACATGAGTCTTTGACAAAAAAGAGTAGGACATTTTTTGGGTTCTCCAAATTTTGCACTGAGATTTCTTCTTTGTTTTTTTCTCACTAGAATTTTTTGTCAATGAAAGTTGATACATGAAGTAAATGCTTTGCTTCTCTTTGTAAAATTTCAGACAAGGTGCATTGGTTCACTTACTGAAAGTTTGACATTCTCTTTATTTTCTTTGTTTTATAATTTATTCCAATATCAATTGCTCCAACAAACATATAATTCAGATAGATATGTTGATAACTAAAACAGTGTTGCTCTTAGGTGGTCATTTTGGCCTTTTCTAAAGAAAGTGAAACGTATCCGACTTTTCCAAATTTTAAGGGACAAGAAGCCAAATTGGTTTGAAAATGTCCCCAGGGCCCCCTCTAGGAACACCACTGTCTAAAATATAGTTCTCATGCAATTGAGTTTCAGTTAAAAGTCTCTGGTCCTGCTTCTGTATCCTCATAAGTGGATCCTCATGCTGTCATATCTCCCAGATCTTTTAGACAGAACCTTATGAAATATTGTTCTGTATAAATGATTCTTCCTTAATTGTCATGCAACAGCTGTGTCGAGATCATCAACCTGTTGTATGTGTTTATTAGCGAGACCATCCATCCATTGACGGATTGGTCGGTCAACACGTTGATAATTCTCGTCATTGATCGCCCAGGGCTCCTTGTATGTAGACATGATTCCGTGTGACATTTACATGTATCACCACTGCTCATTATGTCATTAATACCTACTGGGCTCTCTGATAGATCACTTGTTGTACCGATATTACTGGTTTAATTCTTGTGCTTATCAGTGGATTGAACAACGTGACATTGATTAACAGATTGATTTATGAGATTCGCCATGTTTGACCTTTGTGTTCGGAGACTGAACATGGGTTATGATGCTATGTATTTAAGTAGAGCATTTATGAATTGTTTAGTAAGACATGTAGGTAATTGGTATTATTTCATATTCATTTTCCAGTAGTGATTGAAACTCATATTTGAAATGCATTATGATTTAAATTAATCTGACAGGATATCCTCAATGTGCTAACAATTTAGTCTGAAAATAAATTGGTATCAATATTTGTAGAATCTTCCAAAGCATGTTATACAAGAATTTGAAAAAAAGTAGTTTCTGTTGCTCATTGATTGGAAATTAATTTCATTTGATTGAAAATTTAATTTGAATAAATCTAAAATATATTGAAATTTCATTATTCTTTTTTCTTTTTCAGACTTTCACAGCATGGTGCAACTCCCACTTGCGAAAAGCTGGCACAAATATAGAGAACATAGAAGAGGACTTTCGAAATGGTTTAAAACTTATGTTATTATTAGAAGTTATCTCAGGGGAGCAGTTACCTAAACCTGACCGGGGCAAAATGAGATTCCACAAAATAGCCAATGTGAACAAAGCTTTGGACTACATTGCCAGCAAAGGTGTTAAGTTGGTCTCCATAGGAGCTGAAGGTACGTTCATAAGTTTGATTTTGTAAAAAATATTATTTTTTGTATTATTTCTTAGTGTTTTCTGTACAAATGAAAGTTACAAATAGGAAATCACCTAACTTCAATATTTATTCACAATCCTTTTTCTTAGAAGACTTGACATGTTTTTGAAGTGGGCATTCAATATAAATTTATTGTAATCTTTTCCTCAATGATAATACAAATAGTTTGGAACAATATTCCTAAAAGACACAATCAACAAACAAAAAAATGCTTTGACAACAACAGTTTATCTGTTTACAAAATGCTTAAATGTATCTGAATTCCCGGTAAATAATGATTGAAGTTTCAGTTTCAAGTTTTGAGGAAAAAAAAAATCTTAATCTGTTTATTTGTGAATTTGTAGTAATAAATTAGAAATGTTGTTCAAAGGTTGTCGAGAGGTATTCAGCGTGATTGTTTACAAATTAGGAGTAACCATGTATGACATTGTAGCTATCATGTTGTACATTGTATCCATGTTTATATTGTCTGGTTAATATCACACACATATAACTGTCAGCGAACATGGAATACCAGATAACTGTGAGATTACAATTGACACTTTGTGATACATTGATATGATAACTCATCATGGATGTTCATTGTTTGCTCAAATTTTTAAAGGTCAAGTAACACTTCCTTATTGATCATAGCCATGATGCATTATTACTCATTCCATTTCCAACTGAAGTTAAAAACTGAGTAAGATCTTGTGTGAAAGTTATGTAAAATCCGCCTACAGAATTATCTCCTGTAAATGAGGAAATGAGCATACTGGGAAGAATTGAGAGCTTAGCTTGTAACATAAGCTGTTGATGTAACGTAACCTGTTACATAGTTTAGTGTTAAGTACCTAGAAGAAAATGTTATAGAAGTAAGTCACTTGTATGATTTTTCCGAAACAGTTTATTCCATGTTTGTAGCAGCTAGGAACATGGAATAAACGGCTTGGAAAAATAATACAATTTACTTACTTTAATTACAGCAATTCTTTAGACTCCCAAAAATATTTGATTTTATGAATAATTATGTAATCTAATAAACCAAAACAAAATTGGATCTAAAAAATAAAGGGAATTATTTGATCAATTAAGGCAATTAAGATATTTGCAATTATATGACAACAAGGAGAAAATTCATGCCAAAACATGTTAAGTAAATAAACAAATGATGTAATATTGGTAACAGCACCTAGCACTTAATTATGATCAAACTATGACCCCTCTCCATGATAAGTTTATGTTGATGCTAATGCTGTTTTTTGTTGGCTCAAGAATACCTATAAATGCTGAGCTATAGTTATAGCTGCCCTGTTCAAATATAGCAGGGGGTTGAGAGGTACTAGAAGGTATGTCACAAAGCCATCAAGAGTGAATCTATGGCTTTATCATGGATTCAAGGATCTCTTGGTAGACTCTGAACACTTGGCCAAACTAAACTTTAAGTTAAGTGTGGTTGGCCATTGTTTGTCCTCTTCTTACATATTGTACTCACACAGTACGCGGAAGAGAGCTGGCTTATTTCGTTAAACCCGGAAACAATCATGTGTTCACTCCAGTACTTGTATTTGGAATGACCTTTAAATATCTATGAAATATGGCACTGTGTTGATAGTAGAAGTAGAAGGCTTTCAGAGTGCATTTATATTTCACTAATGTCAATTTCATATTTTTCAAAAAACACAAATAAAATAGGATTTAGTGTCACATAACTTAGACATATATGCTTTCAAAATCTTTTAAATGAGCTATATATGTGGATCAGATATAATATCACAATTTTCTTTTTTAGAATTTAAAGAGAAATTTACATCTTAATATTGGGTATTTGTTTTGATAAACAGTGCAATTTATTAAAGCAAAATTTCAATCCATTGCATACCAGATCCTTATGAAGAGGCAGCTGACACAGCTCCAATGCAGATGAATGTTAGGACATGTTTACATAGTTGCGTGTAGACGTAATAAAGTAAACACTTGAAATACTTATCTCCTGAGATATTTGACCTTGACCCTGATGCGCTTTATCATTGTTGCCGGAGAGATGTCTAAGGCATGAAAATCCTGGTCGCTGAGTGTCTGTTGCGGCAGAATCCCGGCCAGGTATTCCGGGAGCCCTGGCTGGGTCAGGCCCCATCTTCATTAGTGCTTGCTTACCGGGTTGACACCTGGCCCTAGCTAAACAATAGCACTGGCCCTCTGTTTGGTGTGTGATCGGTGCTTATGTTCTTTGAATTAGAAATAACCAGCGGCTTTGCTTTGGTTTCTGAGTAAACAAGATGAAGTGATAGAGAGGAATTTCTCTGATTATTGCTAACTGATACAGGGGTTTGAACCTGTATGGTGAATTTCAGTACCATCATTGTCTTTCGTGTTTTGAATATTTTGAATTTAAATTGTTCTTTCGAAAAAAATACATCTGTTTTATCATCAAATCAAACAATTCTCATCATTGATAAGAAATCACATATCTCACAAGCCTACCCAATACAGATGAAAGAACAAAGATCCCACGAATAGATAAAATAGAAATTGAAATTCCGTTTGAGAGATGCGATGGTTTTATGTCTGTCACGGTTGACCAAGTTCCCTATGGCTGCCACAATTGACCCAGAAACACTTCAATAATGTTTTCTGGCTGGCTTGTTTATCGTCTCCCATAATTAGAGGGTGTCCCCAACCAAGACTAAGTCAAACAATTTGAGTGACTCACTCTTTCATGTCTCCATCCACGAGGATAGATGACACCTCGGAACTCTCCAGGACTCTCGGAGGACGCCCAGGATCAATACATCTCCTCATATTGCATCTCCGGTTTGAACTATCAGTGTTCTGTATCTCCTTCCCTGCCCTGCCTAGAAACTGCCTTCTTTTAAGTGTAATCTTTTATTTCATATTTGGCGATGATAGTTATTAGCAAAATTAGACCAGATGAAATGTTTTTGTATTAACAACACAAATATTTTTTCTGTGAAGATTTGAACCAGTCTTGGAACAAATTGGAACTGTAATCTTGAAAATTCCTGTCCTAGATGCGTTCAATGGTTTAATCATTACGGCATATGTCTACCTACTGAAACTATATGATGCAGTAGAAGGCTGAAAATAAAAATAAAAATTTTACTTTATAGCTTATATTGATTATAGCTGAAATTGTAATCAGAAAATCTTCAAATAAGAATCATCATTATCTCATACATGCACCATACTTTACAAGCCTTTGTATTACAGTTGACTTAAAAATCACAATACAAATGAAAAAAAAAATTTATCATATTGTCAAAGACACAAGGAAAGTATTAATGAAATGTTAATAAAAAGTATTCTTAACTAGAAAAAGATTACGTTCCAGAGCTGAAATAACTGGAGGATTTACATCAAGCCCTGTCATTACATGGTGCCACAGTTCTGTTTGCTTACAGCTCCATCAGTAACCCAACACCTACCATTTACTGCACAGCTAAAATAGGTCTGCAAAAACTGGCTCTTGGCTTCTTCAAGGCTGCAATCTAGCATTACAGCAAAAAACATTTGTTGTGCTAGTTTCTATTCAAAGGAAAACAAAAATTATCAAAACATTTATTTATGATTTTTACATGTTAAAATCATGAAAAATTTCTTTCATTCAAATGTTAGTTTATTAATGAGAGTATGGGGCTGTTCAACTGTGTAATACTTTACCTTACCATTAGCCTCTCAAATATTGAAGGGGAGAATCAAACCGAACTAAAATATGAAACCAGTCTGTAATTTTTCATGAACAGGAAAAGGTCTTATCAGTCATGTTTCAGAGACTTTTTTAGCTGTTTATTACATTAGATTTGTCACTTGATTTAAACTTTTCCTCATTGGATAAATCAACAAATGGGTCAATTTACCTAACAAATTAGCAATACCAAAGGTATACTTGACAAAGAAAATTTTGAAATTATGAGTAATGAAATATTTCTTTATTTATCTTCGTAAAATATCAATCAAGAAAATAAAATATCCCTTACGGAATTCATCCAGTTATAATAATGTGATTCTTATATATCAAATCTGGTCTAAGTTAAGAAGTTGTCTTCATAATGCCTTGTATAACATAAGCCCTACAAACTGGGACTGCACAAAAGCCCTGTCCTAGTTACATCATGTCAAGCCAGATATCATGTTTCTACAAGAAGAGAAACCAAATCTCTCTGATGGGAAGATAATGCGCCACTGGCTAATAGAGCTGGACGTCACCGAGCTTGGAGTGACATAAACATAGAGATGTAATGTGTTACACATCAAACTTGTGTTTGGATGTCATGAAGTGATAAGACATAAAATATTCATTATCCCAGTCTGTAGCGTTATTAGTCTACTTTGGTGTCAGCTGTCAGAAGATGACATCTAGTTGAAAATCTGGATAAATCCTTCTCCCTAATGTGCATTGATACAGCCACTCACTGTTGTATTCAAAATGTTTTTGTTCGCACTTCCTTTATCATATTGGCCTACATGAAATAGTGTTGATAATGTTTGCAAGAGGTCATTATTTTGAAATATTGTCCTTATGTAGATCTTTAGAGGATATTAGACTATACTCATCATTAAAAGTTAACTTCCACCTCAATATGAAATATTATTGCATCATAGTGCCAGCGTATAAAATAGATTGAAAATTAATTGGTCAATTCCTTAGGGGAAAATAGAGAAAAGTTTTAAAGAGTTGCCAGTCCTGGCCAAAAAGTAGCCAGTTTAAGGACTGGCGGACAGGCTATATTTTAAGCACTGATATTGATTATTTGAATTACAGAATACTTCCATATTGAAGAAGGTCCTTGATATATTTTGCTGAGTATATGTGGTACAGAGATTACTGGTTTCTAGATACTTTCTAGTTTATGAAATAATACACTGTCTTCAACTGAAAGGCTTCTTTTCACTATTCATAAAAATATGAACAATTACAGGAAATAAAACCCAACCGACTTTGCACAGTATTGAAATATGTCAGTTCATACCTAACCATATCTAGACATATCCTCGTACCGGTATATCCATAGAAGGCAATATTGTGTGTTTACTGCTGTGTCGGAGGCTATAGTCTGTCTGTGCAGTCAGATGATATTGTCATCGTTTCCTCGCTTGGTTCCACATCACTGACCTCTTACAACACAGTATTCTACCTGACAAATAAGAAACTAGACCGTACAGAGATGATATATAGTGTTGTGGGTGCTAGAAGTTTAAGCCAGACATTCAGTGTTAATTATTCACTTATACCTGAGCACAAACATATACATTGCATTTTTTCCAAAAGAAAAAACATTTCACTAAATATACCAAATTAACCATCCATATCTTAAGATTTGTTTCTCAATAATTTGTTTTTGAAAATAAAAATTGGGCACCATGCATTGGAGTTATTGTAGTGACGATAATTTCATGATTGAGAATCAAACAAATAACTGTTAATGGCAACTATCACTCGCACCTTTTTACGAATACAACATAACATGTTATGCAATTGATTTCACATTGCTACAATTATACATTCTGTTTGTATTAATATCTTATTTGTAAGAAACCCTGCCTCAATTCTGTTCTTTTTGTTTCAGAAATCGTAGATGGAAATGTAAAAATGACACTAGGTATGATCTGGACGATCATTTTAAGATTCGCTATTCAAGACATCACAGTAGAGGGTGAGTTACAAATTTAACAAAAATCAATTGACCATTTACATCCAATCGTTTCAAAATTAATTCTACTAAATGTTAATTAGAGCCAAGTGCATAAGAGCTTAAATGGAAAGTAATTAAATTCATGAAAAATGTTACATAAAAGTAAGTGTTCATATTGATAAATTGATATTAATTTTGTAATCATGCAAATAAACTGAAATATGAAAGGGAAATCTAGATATTGATTATTTAAAAATGATTAATTATTGCACAAACTTGTAAAGTAATTTGTTTTTTCTCCACTTTTCAGAAATGACAGCAAAAGAAGGTTTACTTCTTTGGTGTCAGAGGAAGACCGCCCCATATAGAAATGTCAATGTACAGAACTTCCATCTTAGGTGAGGTATAAGGGGAGGTCACCCTTGAATCCTGTACACTTGGATACCACTAAAAAATATCAGGAAAAAATGAATCTCAACCTTTGAAACTGATGTGTATAAGTAAAACATTTAAGAACAAATAAGATATTAAAAAACATTGGTAAATTAAATAAAGTTAACATCAGATAAAATCATGTGATTAAGAAAAATTAATAATTCAAATAATCTTACTCCTTGATCAAGTAAAGCATGTGCTCGATGTTTCTAGAAATATTTGTTCCTAGGCCTAGACATTCAAATTTGTGTTACAAATTATGTTTATTTGCTGCATAGCTTCTTGTTAATGTGACAATCTGATTTTCAGCTGGAAGGACGGTTTAGCCTTCTGTGCCCTTATTCACAGACATCGGCCCGAACTCATAGACTATTACAAGTTATCACGGGTAAATGGTGGTCTCGAGCGGACCAGGAATGCTGCCGTTCATCTAACATCTTCATTTTCGTTCTCCCACCTTGTGCATGTGCTTTACTCTTTATTTCTTCTTCAGCTTTAAAGACGGTTTGGCATTCTGTGCACTCATACACAGGCACCGTCCTGAACTAATTGACTACAACAAACTGTCAAAGGTGAGTAGGTCACATGTTGGGTCATAGGTCATGTGTCAGAGGTCATCATTGCATCCAACAGGATCTGCCATTGCTGAGTCTCTTGTGTTGAGTTTCAGATGAATAAACATTACTATCAGTTACACAAAAGTACTTTTTTGTAACTGGTTATATTTGATCGTTTTGCTATTTAACTTGGCATATAGTTCATAATGGTACTTGCAATGTTTCAGATTACATTGAAATAGGTTATGAAGTAAGATTACTTGAATTGGAACTGTGATGAGATGTCATCCTGAAATTATGGTTGAATTATCCTCAGATAGGTGACTGGCATTGCCAGGTTCTGGATAAACAAGTTTTATAGGATTGATATAAACACTTGAAAAGATATTGAAATAACCCTTTCAGTCAGGCTAAAATGTATCTGTTACTGGGTACTTAGGGGTGAAATTGATAGGTGTTTTTTCCTTCATTTTTGACATGATGGGGATTTAAGGTCAGACTGCTGTTTTTGGTTTCAAGTAGTCAGTTCTTATGTACTTCAAGATGGAAGTACTTAGGGTAACTGACAAGGAAGTGATAGGTTTATCAGCTAAGTGGATTAAACAAGTGTTGTAGTGTACAGATCTTTATCTCCCAGGACATGGTGACCTTTTTGTGTGGTATATGTACTGTATCTACCAAATGGGCAATAAAGTATATTACTTCTTTTAACAAGCCACAGTGCAATATGTACACTTGGAAACTTGCTGTTGTATATTTGTTAAATGGCAGTTAGATTTTAATGGTCATTTGCCTTTTTATCCGATGCCAATGAAATAAATCTGGCAGCCCCTATATCAATGGAATGTATAGGAAATAGTGAAAAGTAAATCATACAAGAAAGGAGTTATAAAAAGGTTAATTTGTTTGGAGTTAAACACTTGGTCAAATACTGATGGTCAATTCCTAATCTGGCATAGGGTGTTTAAGGCTGAGACAGTCGGCTATGGCAGATAACTGTTGGATGGTAAAGTTAATAAACTTGAGTTCGTCAGCAGTTAACAGGCAGTTACAGTGATGAGGAGAAACACCTTGGTAACTCTAAAAATCATAAGCATGAACTTTCAATAAATTCGGCAGATTCTTTGCCAAGCTTCAGGTTCACCTATTTAGCGTAGCCTCTGAAGCTTTACAATCGAGCAAATTTTAAGAGTTTTTATCCCGGCTAACAGCAGTGTTGCCAAACAATTTCTGAAAAGCATGAAACCAGTTCTTTGTTTCACAATCAGTATGCAGTCTTTTTCTGACCAGTTGACTTATTTTAATTATCTTTGTTCTTTAATTAAGTTACTTTCATTTTAATACTTTAGCATGTGTTAAAGTTTGAGCCCCTTTTTTATTTACAAAAATTGCAGTCGATCTCTTCCTTGAGCATCATGGCATTACAAAATGAACCAGAATATATCTGATTTCATGATGTTGAAGGAAAAGACACTGTAACGAGACCCTGTTTCTCGAGTGTTGAGCTTGCCAGAATGCTGTAGTGCATGAAACATTAGTGTGCTGTTATGTAGACATAGATTTCCCACTTCTTAACTTTCTTAGAATTTGAAATTGAATACATTATGAACGAGGTAGGTAACAAAATACTGATTTTAGACTTGATTTAAGAACACAATAAATGTAGATCCAAGTAAAAGAATCTTCCAGAAGAGTGATGTGCTAACGACAATGTCTGTAGATTACTGGTAATTCCAGTCCAAACTTAGTATTTGTGACCGCTGAAATAACTCCCACAGGTCCAAGTGTGGTAATGATAGTCCAACAATGGTTAATGAAGTAGTAACCATTTGTCCAAGACCATTGTCCATGAATGTCCATGTTCAAGAGTGAATAATTAATCCTTTAGTGAATATTTGTGTCCTAGAGTGAATAATTTTGTCCTAGAGTGAATAATTTTGTCCTAGAGTGAATAAATTTGTCAAAGAGTGAATAAATGTGTCCAAGAGTGAATAATCTTGTCCTAGAGTGAGATTTAGTCTCAAAGTTGTCCTTAGCATAAGAGTGGTTGAATAGCACCTGTATTTGCCAGCAATGACAGCGATAGATGTTGTTTTAACGACTAAATAGACTAAGCTTCTGACCAGCATGAGCTTTACATGTTGAGACAGTGTAGGATTGTGCCTGACCAGTTACTGTTTGTGTGCAGGACAACCCCATGCAGAACCTGAACACCGCCTTCGACGTGGCCGAGAAACATCTAGATATCCCCCGCATGTTGGACCCTGAAGGTGGGTTCGATTGGATTTTAACATATTTTATTCACAGATATCAATGTCCAATTTGTTTTCCCCTTTTTCCCCTATTAGCCATAAATCAGACTCAAAAACGTATTTGTTGCCTGTTGCTTAGGAATTTCTGTGAAATGCTTTCAACATCTCCATCGTTGTGAATGTTTTGATCTGCTCTAAAACCATAATGAGTCCATTTCTATTGCCTAAATCCCATGCCAAATGGTATGCTCATAGCGCTACATATTGGTTGTCTACTAGACATGATATTACCTTAAGAGCAGGGTCTTAAAGTCTGACTCCAAAATATGAAGACATAGAGATCTTTTCAAATCTTCGGGAAAAGCATTCCAAATCATGAAAAATTAAAATGGCAAGGAAGGAAAACATGACTAAGGAATATCATAAAAACAACTTAAAATAACAAGAGAAGAATTGGTTTAGATAATTTGACACAGTGCTTGTTCATCTTTTGGCTGCAAAGTCAACAAGGAATGATAAGCTTGGGTTATTTCAAGATTATTTCTCTGTCTGGTAGATATGGTCAACTCTGTGAAGCCTGACGAGAGGTCCGTGATGGCGTACGTCTCCTGCTACTACCATGCCTTCTCTGGAGCTCAGCAGGTAAGGGAGATAACTCTCCTAGAAGTAGTTGCTGTTCAATAGAGATGGTCAACAAGAGAGCATGAAATTGAAGTGATTTTGATATTTTCTCCAGAGCTCTTGTCAGGAGATTGACTCTGTGAATAATGCACATACTGCCATGATATTGCTAAATAAATAAAATCTTATCAAGGTTCATCTTTTTTGTATTGAATATCTACATTACAGATCAGTAACTTTGTTAAATAATCAAGCATGTATTTGAAAATCAACACTGAAATTTGGAATTAACTTAGCTTTATGGTTTAAATCATAAAAATGTATATACTGAATCTAAACCCAGCCTAAGATAAAGATTATTTATGCTGCAAACCATTAAAACATGCAATGAACGATTGTCAATACTTTTAAACTTTTCAGTAGATACTAGATGTTGGATATATTTTGTCTTTGTTTTCTTGACAGGCCGAGACCGCAGCAAACCGTATCTGTAAAGTGCTGAAAGTCAACCAGGAGAATGAGAGACTGATGGAAGAGTATGAACGTCTTGCCAGCGATGTGAGTACAGCTCAATAATTGGTTATCAATGTTAATGGTTCAAGAACTGCTATACCTTTTATGCAATCCATACATATACCTACTAAAAAAATATTCCAAACATGACTAAAAATCAACTTAAGAAATATTATATCCCCAGGTAACGGTTACAGCGGTGATTCATCTGTTAGATGTTTTGCAGAATTTATTCATCTTTCGAACCTAGGATTATGTAGAAATCAGAACAGCCATTTCTCCTTCATTTTGTAGTCTTTACATTATCTAGAATTGTTATAATTATCTTCACTATCACATCTGAAAAGAAATGAAGCTTGGTAAAAAAAAAATTACATAGACAACTTGATGATCTTCAGTTTTTGATTAAATTGTTTCTCTTCCCCAGCTTCTTGAGTGGATCAGGAAGACAAAGCCCTGGCTGGAGGCGAGAGTGACCGACAACACGCTGCCTGGTACACGGGCAGTGCTTGACCAGTTCCGCGACTACCGCCGCGGACAGAAGCCGCCAAAGCTGAATGAAAAAGCACAGTTGGAGAACAGCTTTAATACCCTTCAGACTCGTCTTCGTCTCAGCAACAGGCCAGCCTACGTGCCTACAGAGGGAAAAATGGTTTCGGTACGTTTTTAGGAAGAAAATATCAATGATTTTGTTAGACATTGATTTGAATTACCACTATTGGAATACCAGAGATTTCAGTCCTTGTTATACCGGTAGAAGATGTAAAAAATAATTGGCCCACAGGTGGAGTAAAGCTATAAGATAATTTCTTTTAAGAGGAGTTACAAAGTTTATATTTGTTATGAAGGTAAAACGTTTAAAGTTTTTGTGAGTCTATATACTAAAGTATTGCATGATTCTTCAGGACATCGCCAATGCCTGGAAGGGCCTGGAGTCAGCAGAGAAAGGATTTGAAGAGTGGCTCCTCTCAGAACTTCAGAGGTAGGAACTAAAAATCATATAGATGAAAAATTTGATTCAATCATGGACTTGTGGATTGACACTTTAATTCCATACAAAATGCAATGTAATCGACTGATCAAGATTTCAAGTCTTATCTGTACATTCTTTGGTAATGCTGTGTAAGGTTTGATTCCATGTCAAACACATCCAGAGTTGGGTCACAAATAAGTGCCATGGGGGCAAAACATCATCGCCCAAGCATATATTAGAGGAAATGCAGTAAAACCTAAAGTGTGTTATAACCATACATTCATTTTCACCCATCTTCTCTACTTATGAGACTGCAATTGAATTGTTTTATTTCTCTGTTCAGATTAGAACGTCTTGACCACCTGGCCCAGAAGTTCCGACACAAATGTCAGATCCACGAGGAGTGGTCGACTGGCAAGGAGGACATGCTTCAGAGCAGGGACTACAAGCAGTGCAGGCTGAACGAACTCAAGGTGCGATGTGGTCCAATCTTTGATGGTCGCCTTCTTGATAGTAACAGAATTGTCCCTTAGTATTTCTACTTCTAGCCAATTAGGGGCTTGCAAAGACAGATAAATGATAATCTCAAATATGATTCCAGGAATTATTCGATAACCATTGTTATGGTAAAGATATATTTGTTTTTCTGCAGGCTATGAAGAAAAAGCACGAAGCCTTCGAGAGTGATTTGGCTGCCCACCAAGACCGAGTAGAACAGATTGCTGCCATTGCTTCAGAACTTAAGTGAGTTTCTTTAAAATTGAAAATGAAAATATCAGTTTAGAAATGTGTTTTTTTAAAGCATTCATAAGAAATATCTTTTAATGGATTCTAATATTCCCTTTTCCTTCATTATCTAAATATTTTATTCCATGACAATATATATCAATCATACAACCTTGTTTCTTCTTATCCCTTGTCAGTTATCTTCTGAGTGTTACACATAACTAAATTTTAGCTTCTTGACAACTGTCACTGTTGTATAGGATCTCTATTCAGTAGTTTTTGTTGAATGTTTTCTTGGAAGAAAAACTTAATTTAACTCTTCTTTTCCAGTGCTTTGCAGTACCATGATGTGGTTACAATCAACACAAGATGTCAGGTAAGAATAAAAGACTGTATAATAAACAAAATCAAAAGTTAAAAGTTTCATTTTCTTTCCAAATGTTTTACAGATACGAGACAAAAATGGGATACATGTAGATTCTATAATCATGAATAATGATTAGACACGGATTGTCTCAATGTTAAAAAATCCAATATCCTCCAATTGTTTTTTCTAGTTTGTATATTGCAAAACAAAATGCATATGTTGACATACCTATGTTATTTTGCAGCATATCTGTGATCAGTGGGACCGTCTTGGTATGTTGACACAGAGGAGGCGAGAAGGTCTTGATGTGAGTTATCTCCCTTTCAACATTCATACATTTAGTTTCTCTTTCATCCATGAGTTTTATGGAAAGGCGTTTGAAAAATAATTATTATGTGATACCTTGATCAGAATATGAGAGCTATATACCAATTTATAAGAGACATAAGTTGGATTGTCTCTTTATTAATTATAAACAAATTTAAAAATCCCTATTAGTTTGTTTTAGCATGTTTATATACTCTAAATACTCAATAACACTACTGCCTTGAACAAAAAAAAGCCTACCTTAAATGGAAAAAAAAAATATGCCTACACTGATTAGATGCCGGGTAAATCTAATTCAAATCGTATAATTGCTAACTGGCTGAACTACTTTTAAAAAAAAGATGACAACCTCATATATGGCCTATGGTGTCGACAATTTAATAAAAACAAGTCTTAGAGCCTGGCATCTGATAACCTTAATGCTTAATGAAATGTGTCCTACCTTTGCAGGAGGCCGAGAAAATCCTGGAGAAGATTGATCAGCTTCATCTCGAGTTTGCAAAGAGAGCTGCGGTAGGTTTAGAAAATTGGTGTTTACAGTTAACAATTTCTCTCAAGCTATACCTCTATGACTGTCATGTAAACTATGATTTAAGAACATCATTCCCTATCTTTCAACAAAGTATAAATGATTGGTTAAAATTGATTGTTTGAATTTCAAGACCACTCATTGATTTTAGTTCACATTGATGTTGCTCCAATGCATAGCCATGATGATTTGAAGGTTCTATTATGAACATCATTAAATCCATTATGATCGCGCCTTTAATGTAATTTATGTCTCAATGTTACTTATATCTTGTCTTTTCATTTACCTGATTATGCTTGCAGCCATTCAACAACTGGATGGACGGAGCTAAGGAAGATCTGATGGACATGTTTATTGTACACACAACTGAGGAGGTCCAGGTCAGTGTCTTCACTTACTTCAATTGATCAAACTTTTTGAGGGATGAGAGTGACTTGAGTAACCATATCGTTAACCTAAGAGAATAGATGACTTGTCTTGATTAAAGTCGCCTTCCCATTCGGCTTTACAATTTTGAATATAAGGATATCTTTACCATTTTGAAAGGGTCCCTTTTTTGTTAGATTGGTTAAATAAACCCTTTGCTTATCACCAAGGAACAGAATTGCGAAACCTAGTGGTTAAAATTAGTCTATTTAATACATTTTAGCAAGTGCTACCCATGACACATTCCAGCTGGCCAAATATATCAAAATGATCAAAATGATACCAGTCATGACATTTCACTAGCCAAACATGTTTTCTTAAAGCCATGGTTAATTGGACAGCTGCTTACATCTTATCTTTGATACCATAAGGTCAGTGTCAAATCATGCATATCTTTGTTCCAGGGACTTATTGATGCGCACGAGCAGTTCAAGGCAACCCTTGGTGAAGCCGACAAAGAGTACAACACGATTATCTCCCTTGTGCAGGAAGTGAACCGCCTGGCCCAGCAGTATAACATGGCCCCGCCCGAGAACCCTTACTCTACGCTCCACGCTCAGGTAGATTCATACACCACACACACTTCGTCATGCTCGTAGTTCAGGGGAACAGGGAAGATGCATTTGTGTGAAATGACTCAAGTTTTTAGTCTGTCAATATCATGTTAAGGGTTTAATGTTATTGTAGGTAAAGTTTTCAATCAGTTGAGATCATTCTTTAAAATGGAATAATTATCTCTATGAAAATTTTGCTATCTTGAAAATATCTTGAAGTTTTTCTTGTCTTCCTCATAGACAGAATTCTGAATAAAAAAAGTCATTATTTGATTTAGAGAAATCTGAATAAGTATTGAGAAACCTTATATTGATATTCTTTAAAACTTAACATCTAGTTTTGGCAAAAGGTATAAAAACAATTTGATCTCCATACTTAAGATCTTTGACCATGATTGTTTTTATCAAATAAGGTAATCTGACAAGTAAGGATATTTCATATCGGCTGAAAATGATTTTTTTTTAAAATGACTATCAAAAAGGAAATAGTGAATATAATCAATCTGAATAATTAACCAGATTGCTTCTTCCCTGTTCTGTATAGTTTAGTGATTAGGTAGAAGTTCATTCTCCATTTTCCATTGTGAGATGAGGTATTTGGAGCTGTTTTTCATAGCTTTTGCTTTGAAGTCAATTTTGCTTTAATCCAGCTATTCAACATTTTCTTAATTGGGGGTCAGGTTATTGAACATTTTCTTAATTGGGTCAGGTTATTGAACATTTTCTTAATTGGGTCAGGTTATTGAACATTTTCTTTATCAGGTGTCAGGTTATTGAACATTTTCTTAATTGGATCAGGTTATTCAACATTTTCTTTATCAGGGGTCAGGTTATTGAACATTTTCTTAATCAGTGGTCAGGTTACTGATTTTTTTAATTTCGAGATTAAAACTCTTATGCAAATTCACAGGAGGATCAAATGGAGGTACGATAAGACCAACAATAGATAATCGTCTCAGGCAGTATATAATTGGCCTTTGGCATTTTCACGTCAATATTCAAAACCAATCCCCTGTATTCAGCACGAAAAACAACATCTGCATTATCATATAGCACAGTTATTCATAGGAGGACCCTTTCATATGAGTGTGTAGGATATTTGAAAATGTATACCGAAGATTGATAGGTTACAAAACTATATTCAGTGATATATACCACAAATATGTATCCTACTTGTTATTTGCATCTTATATGTGCATGTTTTTGTTTGGAAAGTGTTTACTCTTCAACTGATTTTTAACACCAAAGATGGATTTCAATTTCAAATAAACATGCATGAATATTATTACCATAAACATTTATAAAAGCCGCAGCTATTCCTGTAGCAATTCTTAATGACCCTTTGTTGAATGATCTAACCATGCAGTGTTGCACAAGATATTAAAGTGTGTGTCCCTTTCTATATTTTGTTTTTGCCTTGGACTGGGAATAGGAGGTTAGTATACGCAGTCTTGCTGCTGAAACCATCGGGCATCGAGCGAGATGAAAATTCTTGTTCCTGCCTCATTATTCCGCTGTTTATGTTGTAATTAACGCAAGGTGCTAACATGTGCTACTAGCTGGCCTCGAGATGGCATTGTGTTAGCTTCTGTTGTTGTCTCTCTGTCTCCTTATCGCTCTGTCTGTCTCTACTGTCTGTGCATCTGTGATACTCCTGGGTAGAGCTTGCCTCCTTGGAGCAGGAGCAGCAGGTTTGCAATAGGACAGGGTCTTGTTCATGTGGTGAGGGGGGTTATTGTTAACATGCCTGCTTAGGTAGCTTTAAGGTTTGGTAGCTCTCAAAAATTGAGGGTCTGAAATGGTGTAGGAAGGTCGGGATTTAAAGTGGCAAATTGACATAGCTGGAGATTTGGATGCTGACACAATTTTCAAAAGGGGTACAAAGGGGGCATTTGAAAGCTTGGATATTTTGTAAGTAACAAATGACATACCTGGACAAGTATTTACAAAATACAGGGATGACAGTCAGATAGTTGAAGAAAGGAGGGGTGGGGGAGAGATGTGTTATGAATAGAAGATCTTCTAAACTATGTTTGTTGGGTATAGATAACTGATGATGGGATAGCTGAGAGTAATTTGACTCTTGCAGCAATTGCATACCTTTCAAGTCCTTGTACTCATAGTTACTTGCATGTCAGGTAGATTGGTGTGCTTAGTAAATGTTTAACATTTATGAGGGTATCAAAATCATTTTATTTTGTTTGACCTTGATTTTGATTTAAATAATATTTTCAAAATGATTTATAGAGGAGGAGAAGTGAGTTATATGTAAGTAGATCAGTGGGGAGTGTCAACACAAAGATATTCTTGAAATACTTTCTTGGGCAAAAGCATCACTACAGAGATGTGCAAGTTCATCTCTTCTCAATTTTACTGTTTATTTTCTAGAATTAATTGATTTAATTAATTAATTAATTCACCTCATCACCTGCACTTAATCATTCACTAAGCCAGTCACTAACAAGATTATATTCTTATTATTGGATCATTTCCTCATTATTTTACTAATACTTCCTTGGGGCTTTGGATTACTTTATTAACTCTGAAATACTTACTTTCGCATGAATTTATTCCTTGTATACTCATTGCATGGCATTTTACTACTAGGACTTGGGATATAATGTAACACAGTGAACAATGTTGTATTTGCTTGTAAATTATCAAAATGCATAAATCATGATTTCAGTTTTAAAAATTGCAAGTTTCTATTCATAATCATCAAAGGCATTTTACTATATTAACCCAATAAATGTTATCAAATAATATTTGACCTATATACAATGGTTAATTGCTAGTGTTGATAAATGTTTTAAGATAAAAATCATTTCATTGTACAAAACTGCATTATTAGGAAACTTCAATATCATGCTTATTTGAATAAATGTAATAATTGAGAATTTATGTCCAAATTGATCTCAGATTCACGTACCGGTAAGATAGATATGGTACATGTAGTAATTTCATTTGATTATTTTTAAAACCAATTTTATGTTGTATATGTCATATATGACGCATGAAATATAGTTATGTAGTCGATAACCTTTTAATAACTATTCAAAAGAATGAATACAAAAATATGTTACAAAAAAGAATTAACATTTCAGTTTAGGAAATAGTGATTTGCATGTAGTTTTTAAACAAGCATGATTCAAGTAATATATATAACTTTAGCGATTTTAATTCATAAGGAATTATTACCTGGTTTTCATCTGCATGTTTTTTATCTTGATTTTTCCAAATGATTTATTTTCATTCAATCAGTCAAACTATTTCATCTATCATCTGTTTTACACTGTCAGTCATGTTGTCATTATTTTATCTTCAGAGACCTACTATGTTAGTTGATGTTGAGTTGATTTTGAAAGAGATATTTTGGTTGAATATGAAAGCAATATTTATAGTAATTTCACCAGGTTTTTTTTAAAGTTGACTTTGATATTCTGTCAAAGTTTATTTGATTATTCTAATAACTTACCTCTTCCAAAAAGAAATATAATCTTTTAACTGAATTCAATGATTTTCAACAGTTATGTCTATTTGAAGTGTATTATTTGATCTACATATATATTTTACAAATTGAAACAATTATACAAGAAAAGCATGCTTTGAAGTTACGAATTAAGATATGCATTAATATGATAGAATATACAGAATGAAAAAGTTTTCATCATTTGTCCTTATATTATTTCAAATAAGATGATGTCGATCACTACCAGACCAAAGACAGAACTATCAGATATTGCTTACAGTGACAAACTGTCTGAAGATTCTATTGATCAGAATGCACAGTTACATCAAGAAAACAGAATTTGAACATCATTTGGCCATAGAAATAAGTTTCAAATTGGCCTACAAGCCTGCTATTCCAACTTTCCATTGTTAACTGAATTCTATTATCTGATTATCTCCCCTGTATTGTAGGACATCGCCAACAAGTGGGGTGAGGTTAAACACCTGGTGCCACAGCGTGACTCCACTCTTCATAACGAGATGGAACGACAGAAGAGAAACGAGCGTCTCCGTCGCGAGTTTGCACAGAAGGCCAACATTGTTGGTCAGTGGATCGAGACCAACTTGGACGCTGTTGCCGCGATCGGTCTGCAGGCTAAGATCACCCTGGAGGATCAGCTGAAGAAGCTGAGAGCCCTGGACAACGCGGTGCAGGCTTACAAGGTCAACATGGACGAGCTGGAGAGAATCAACGCGGTGGGTGTAGAGATTGATATTTGGCAGTTAGTCTGTCATCCAGACCCTTCAGCTTAAATATTCAATTGACGACCAACCTAGTCTGAAAAAGTATAGCAAGTCTTGATTACTCAGCTCTGAAGTTAAAGCATCTTCTTGGCGCCTTTTTGTTAAAAATATTGACAAAATTGAAAAAAAAATTTCTTTGATGAAAGGTTAGTCTATTTGGCAGTGTATAAACATAAGATTGAAAAGTAGCCAGCCAAGTGCTATGTTTTCTATTTAGAATTTCTGAATGACAGGAAAAGCTCAAAAAGTTTTCAGCTATGAGTTACCAGAATATGTGCTGGTGTAAAGGCTGTATTTCTTACACTGCATTTGGCACTAAATTGATTCTATTTCCAATTTTTCATCATTCTAAATTTGTCTAAATTGATAACAGTGCATATCATAATGGACATCAAGCTGGGTATTTTGAATAATCTCTAGCCTACAAACTTGCTTGATGAGCTTTGATACCAGTGAAAACAAATTATAAATGTTTTGTTGAAAAGGGGGCAAGAACAAAAAGTATCGGGTTCAATCTTGGAACTATTTGGTAAATGCCTCAGCAAAATGAAGTGCATTGTCACCATTGTTTTCCTGTAGCAGCAGCAGCTGTCAGCTGTCACTCCATTCATTACAATTACAATAGTCTTTCTCTTAACAAAAATGAAATGTTGATATGAAAACATGTTTAGTGAAGTATTTTTCATAAAAAGATGTTGTTTTACAGGAAGTACAAGAGGCCATGATTTTCGAGAACAGATACACGCAGTACTCAATGGAGGTGAGCTTCTTTCCGAACTTCTTTTCAAAAATCAACTTGACTAAAATGGTTGTTTCCATAACGTTTTGACAGAAACCTCTAAAGATAATTGTATAATTAAGAGACTTTTGATTACTTTGTCTTACAATCTGCTTTTGTTCAATTCATAAATTTTGTTGGTCCGCTATCTCGTTTGTAATACTGATAGTGTTTTATGGTCCTAGTTTCACTGCAAACCTGAAGAGACCACTATCGCTGGTGGGTCACATGACGTATCTCTTGATTACTTTCTCATTTTGATGGTAGCTATCAATTTCTTCCAGATATTAAATGACATCAATCATGATTATATATATCATCTTCTATGCAGCTAGTGGTTAAGATAACATATGCCTAGATAACTTTCTCAGCATGGTGTGTTTTTAATCAGCTTCTTCAAGCATAGAATGATGTACATCATGACCATATTATCTGTTTCTGTGCAGACTCTTCGAGTTGGATGGGAACAGCTCCTCACAGCCATCGCAAGAAACAGCAACGAGGTTGAAAACCAGGTATGTGGTTCTTACATTTCTAATATAATAATTGACTGACATAAGCTGTTCCTTGTTTAACAGATTGTAAAACCAGCAGCTGATGATAGAATCATGGTTTAAAGATAAAGCATCTTTAATTATAATATTTGAGGGCTCTTTCAAAAAATAAAAATCTTCTACCACAAAATCAATAACGTATATGATAAAATACACAGTACGATAGTTTCTTGGCAAAACTTGGTACTTCAAATGACTATCAATCAATCGATCAGTAACATGCCACACAATATTGTGCAGATCTTGACACGTGACTCGAAGGGCATCAGCGAAGAACAGATGAACGAGTTCCGTGCCTCCTTCAACCACTTTGACAAGTCACGCCATCGACGTCTGGAGCCCAAGGAGTTCAAGGCTTGTCTCGTCAGTCTCGGGTACAACATCCGAGATGATAGGCAGGTGGGTACACATCAAATGAACAAATCTTTACTGATGAGCTACATTCATGCTCTTCAATCACGATGAATAAAAGTCTTGCCACCCTGTGCTGTCTTCTTTATTACCTCTTTTAAATATCAAAGCTTCAAATACTCCAATGCATAAAATATCAAAAGTCTGAACAACCTCATTAGTTACCCATTTCTTTTAAAAACTCAACCTCTTCAATAACTCATTTCTTTTACAAACTCAACAATAACCCCTTTCTTCCATAAACTCAACCTCTTCAATAACATCTTCTTACACAGGGCGAGGCTGACTTCCAGAGGATAATGTCCATCGTCGATCCCAACGGATCCGGATTCGTCACCTTCGATGCCTTCCTTGACTTCATGACTCGTGAGACAGCTGACACCGACACAGCCGAGCAAGTCATGCAGTCCTTCAAGATCTTAGCAGGAGATAAGGTATGTCAAATTGGTGTTCTTGTCTATTTTATCCAATATGAATATTTTTATTATAGGAACTGCCCTTTGAGAATCAATTTATTTGCATATTTTGCATTTTACTTATTTTAAGGATATCTATTTAGAAACATTATTTTGGGGATTTTTCTAATAGAATTTACATCATTATATTATTCATTGAAAATCTGTTGCCTTGTATTTAAAATACAATTTCAGTCTCCCTAATAGTAAGTACACTTCTACACCGTTATTCTATCTTCTAAGTCCAAGAACATTTACTATTGCAGATGATATAAGATAATATAACAGTGTAACATTTGTGTCTATATGTCATGTATTTTCAACTCCCCTCCATCCTGTGTTGCAGCTTTACATCACCGCCAAATATAAGTTAATATAACAGTGTAACATTTGTATCTATATATCATGTATTTTCAACTCCCCTCCATCCTGTGTTGCAGCCTTACATCACGGCCCAGATCCTGAGACAGGAGTTGCCTCCCGACCAGGCTGAGTACTGCATCCAGCGCATGGCTCCCTACAGTGGGCGCGATGCCGTCCCTGGCGCCCTCGACTACATGTCTTTCTCGACTGCCCTGTATGGCGAGAGCGACCTCTAGGCCTGGCGTCCACGCGACCAGGCTCTCTCTAAGTGTGCAGCATAGCCAGGCAGTGGTGTGCAGTTTAGCCCATCCTTTTTTGTATGTCAGGAGTGTCAGTTTCAGTTTGATCAGTGTCAGTCTGTCAGTAGTTGTGACTAACGCCATCTTCTGACCAGCCAGCGACAAACCCTGTTCTGTTCTGTTCTGCATGCCACAGACGGTCCTGGTTAACCACAGTACAGTAGTAGGCCCCGATCTTTCAGTGAAGCAAGTGAGTGTGGTTACTTACGTACGTACGTACACCTATATAGACAGGTTGTTCACAGGGACCCGTGGTCCTCCTCGAGAGGCTGTCCGAGGTCCCTTTGCCCTGGCCTATGCTGCATATTGGACTATGCTTCCTGGATGAATCATGGCTTATATTTTTACACAAAAAGCTGAAATTTTTACACATCACCTTGAATGCTATGCATACCCATCTGATATTTTGTGAGCATGACTATTGAGGCAATATTCAGGTTGCGATGGTGTAGTGGCTTTGTTTGGTGTTTTGTGGGCAGTCGTCAGCAACGGGCCGTGGGAGGTATTACTATTCTACCATCATAGACACTAGATCTAGCAAGTATTTTTTGAGTGTCTGTCTGATAACACTGCCACGAGACCTAGCGGGGGGTCGGGAGGGAGGGGGGAGGGAATCAGTGCCGGGGTGGGGGGTGAGTATGTGTATAATATGTGCATCATCGCCAGTGTATGGTTTGCTGTAAGAGTACTTCAAGTTTCTGGTTTACCGATTGGACATGTGGTTTTACTGGCAATTCTGGCCTGATGTCTGCCAACCCATTACTTTGTGGGGATGTTGATGTAATATTTTAAACATGAGCTGTATCTAGTTTCATAGATATTATTTAAAGTTTGGTTGGCATACTGTGCTAAATGACTGGTCTCTCAATCAGAGGATTGAGAATTGCTTTTATCCAGTATGCGTGTATTTATCATAACTTTGCAGTACAGACCCAAGGCCTAGCGAGTGAGTAAGCGGAGCAGGCTTATTATTGTATTCATATGATTTATCAGATGTAACTCATGTTCCTCTGTTTGCCCCTCGTGATCTTCCAAGCATAACTATCATAAAATGTGATTTAAAGATATTTTCTTTATAGATTATACTCTATGTATAACATTGCCACAAGCCATATATTTTAAAATGCATTATTGCATATATTAAAGCTGGGTCATTTCATTAACAAATATATTACTAATCTTTTATACAGACATGTACATTAATCCATGCACCGACTAAGGTTTTATTAATCAAAACTGAGATATATTCTGATTTTGTAGATACATTTTGTAACTATGAAGAAACGCAATCAAAATTAAGCACATTTTGTGCATGGTAAGGCTGGTTGGACTATGGTCACTTTCCTCAAGTGTGGAGGAAATGGCCTGACACCCCGTCCAGCAGCCATTAGACACCCAGCTTGTTAACCTGTAGTCGTCTCTATCTTCGCAACGCTTTCTCATGTCTACTGACATTAGTTAATACCCAATAAAAGTCTTACCTCTTTACCAACATCAGACTTTGTTCTTTTTGTGGTCTTGATCGTATGGGATAGACACCAAACTTTTACTGAAAGGCATAGCTTGCATGAATTGCAATCGCTGGCAAAACAATCATCTGCAAGGCACAACTCTTGCTGGGTTCTTTCACCACCTAGGTAATGCCTTGCTGAATTTGGCAAAATTTGTTTTAAGCTCCATTTAAAATGAGCATCAATGCTAGAAACTGATAAGTCTATCATAAGAAGGTGCAGTAAAGGTGAAATGCAGCAAGCTTTGAAACAGCCAATGATTGAAACTTGTACAAGTTATGCCTTGCAGAAGAATTTCTATTGACTGCATTGTAAGGAGGCTAAAGGAACCTCATTGGGACATGTGTGACATCATTGTGATCTGGAGAAGAGGTTTTACATAACACATCTGGAGTAAGCAAACTGGTCTGTATCCGGGAAGAGTTTGGACCAACACAGCTAGAGTGATTTTAATTATGTGTTCATTAATTGCAATTAAATCAATAGCACACAGCAATCTGATGAATATCAAGATTTTATGCTATGTGATGACTGAAGATTGGACACCAACCTTTTCAATGGGTCATGTGAAAAGGAAAACGATTCTGCTTTAAATCTTACAAACTGATATGGCATCTCAATAGTCTAATTTGCAAATCATGAAAAACTATCACTTGACCACACAGATCACCTGTCAAGAAGAGGTTTTAAAGCCAAGAGATAAAATGACATCAGACATATTTGTTAAAAATAGAGCCAGCTCTGTAGCTCATCAGGCTTTACATTTGATTTTGCCTTAGGGTGTGGCCAATGTGGTTCCCCCTTTAGTAAGGGCCACAAGGTCACACAATCTACAATTATTAATCCTCACTAGTCAAGGAGTCTGTACACAAAGTTACAGCTTTTTAGGCATATGCTTCTGAAGAAGATGGAAATAGGTTTTTAGGGCGTGGCCACCAAAGCTACAATTTATAATCCTCACTAGCCAACGAGTCTACACCAAGTTTCAGCTTTCTAGGCCCTATGCTTCTGAAGAAGATAAATATGTTTTAGGGCGTGGTCCCTGTGGCCATTATTAGGGACCACAGGGCCACCAAAGCTGCAATTTATAATCCTCACTAGCTAAGGAGTCTGTACACAGAGTTTCAGATTTCTAGGCCTTGTGGTTCTGGAGAAGAAGTCTAAATCAGGGCTCCAGATAATTATTTCGACTCATGCGTATTTCACTCATCAACATTTAGATTGAGGGGTAACATAGCACATAAAAAGACGCGAGGAGTATTTCACTCATCAAATTTTAAATTGAGGAGTAAAATAGCAAATGAATAAAAACTATAAGGAGTATTTAACCAATTTCAACATTTTATTTCTGAAAGAGACAAGTTAACTTAGCTAGCAGCCCTGACATTGTTTTACTGATAACAGGAAGAACATAGTCTAGACTTGCTTGATAGAAACGTTTAGTCGGGGCTTGCTGTAATCAAAAGTGTTCCCAGAACAATGATGATGATTAGATCGATGACAGCAGGCTCATTCGGAAAATGTGAAAATCTCGGTGTGATAGCTGGACATTCTATTCAAGATGTAACAGATTGTATATGTTGAACTAAAACAATATTTGACAATTACCTTTACGCATGTAAATAAAATCTTACTCGTATTCTCAGAAACTCATGCGTATCTGTCACTCATTGCCTTCATAATTTATGCGTAATTCTAAATTATCATGTGTATTTTACGCAGATACGCATCTTATCTAGGGCCCTGGTAGTCACTCGGAAATTACATAAATTTACGGATGGATGGACGGACGGACGCCGGACACCATGCCATGCCATAAGCCCATCGTGCCTTACAGACGAGATGAGCTAAAATTTAATTTTTTAAGTAATTCTAATTTGATCTTTTGTTAAGTCGTGTTGAAAAAGAGCTTTGTAATTTGTGAGATGTATATATGCAGATGAAACTGAAAATTATCAGTCATACAAGTGCTATTGCTTTCAATAATTAATCGGTATGATATTGTATGTTTCTTTTCATACAGATTTAAACCGAACGCTTAAATACAAAAGTCTTTCAAAGACAATTTACAAATGTTCCCTGATTCGTATATCATCGTCTGCTGACTTGCAAAATAACGATTCCTGCTGCAAATTGTCGAAGTTTCGATAAAACAATCGAGACCTTAATCTACAAAAGGTCGACATGATCAACCGACTAGCATTACCATAGTGATTGCATCAACAGACGCCATGATATATGGTGAACCCACTAGCATAACAATGGTGATTTGCAACAACAGACACCATGATAAATAATAAACCGACTAGCATTACAATAGTGATTTGCATCAAAATAAACCAATGATATATTAAACCATTTTCAACGTTTGTCATATGCGACTTTAACAACTCTTCTATTGCTGATCAATAGTAAAATATCATTTGTATTCAAAATTGTTATCATTAAGTTAAGTAGAAAATGGTCGACATGTAAATTCTCATTTAAAATGAACTCAACACCACAAATTTCCAAAATGGATCTGGGTTGACCCTTGCATCGAATCACGTTTGGCGCGCGTGCACACCACATGCTATGTTTCACTTGACCGATCTTGCGTTGATATTCTCAATAATGGATTGCAAAATGTCTCATTTAACTACTTTCTATAATTACTATGTAGCAACATATCTCAAATAATGACACATATTGACAAAATAGATTATCAAAGAGGCGTCCATGATGTGGGTCTCGTACTGCAAGTACATGCAAGGAGCCCTGATTCAATGTCACGATTTTAGATTTCTGAAGATAAGAATATACATCATTTTTAACCTTATTAAGGCCAAGTTGCGTTATGACATTGCATGCTTTTTCATCTCCTTCTAAAGAACCACTCTCCGAACATTTGTTTACAAATTCATTTACTTGAGAGGTTATTTTGTTGGTTTGATGACCCTGTGATTCCTTATAAGCGCCACGGCCTGAAAACTATTTTCATCTTCTTCTCCAAGAGCAACAACCTAGAAACCTGGAACCAAAGTAAACTCTTTTCTGATGGGTATTATGATTTATAGATTTTACCCCTAAAAAGTACCAAATTGGCCATGCCCAAACGTCCATTTTTAGCTCATCAGGACTGAAAGTCCAGATGGGCTTATGGCATGGCCCGTCGTCCGGCGTCCGTCCGTCGTCCGTCCGTAAACTTTTGACACTTTCGACTTCTCCTCATGAACCATACACATTAGAGAGCTGAAATTTTGTGTACAAGTACCTTAGCATATGGAGATTCTAATTTGTAACATTGGTGACCCTGTGACCCCAAATAGGGTCACAGGGGTCACAACTTTAAAAACCTATTTTCATCTTCTTCTCAAGTTCCAGAAGGACTAGAGAGTTAAAAATTATATGTGCAGACTCCTTGGACAATGGAGATTCTAATTTGTAACTTTGGTGACCCTGTGACCCCAAATAGGGTCACAGAGGTCACAACTTTAAAAACCTATTTTCATCTTCTTCTCCAGTTCCAGAAGGACTAGAGAGTTAAAAATGATATGTGCAGACTCCTTAGCCAATGGGGATTCTAATTTGTAACTTTGGTGACCCTGTGATCCCAAATAGGGTCACAGGGGTCACAACCTTAAATACCTATTTTCATCTTCTTCTCCAGTTCCAAAAGGAGTAGAGAGTTAAAAATGATATGTGCAGACTCCTTTGACAATGGAGATTCTAATTTGTAACTTTGGTGACCCTGTGACCCCAAATAGGGTCACAGGGGTCACAACCTTAAAAACCTATTTTCATCTTCTTCTCCAGTTCTAAAAGGACTAGAGAGTTGAAAGTGATATGTGCAGACTCTTTGGACAATGGGGATTCTTATTTGTAACTTTGGTGAACCTGTGACCCCAAATAGGGTCACAGGGGTCACAACCTTAATAACCTATTTTCATCTTCTTCTCCAGTTCTAAAAGGACTAGAGAGTTGAAAGTGATATGTGCAGACTCCTTGGCCAATCGGGATTCTTAATTGTAGATTTCGTGACCCCATGACCCCAAATAGGGTCACAGGGGTCACAACCTTAAAAACCAATTCTCATCTTCTTCTCCAGTTCCAAAAGGTCTAGAGAGTTAATATTGATATGTGCAGACTCCTTGGACAATGGGGATTCTAATTTGTAACTTTGTTGACCCTGTGACCCCAAATAGGGTCACAGGGGTCACAACCTTAAAAAACTATTTTCATCTTCTTCTCAAGTTCCAAAAGGTCTAGAGAGCTGAAATTATATGTGCAGACTCCTTGGCCAATGGGGATTCTAAATTGTAGATTTCGTGACCCCATGACCCCAAATAGGGTCACAGGGGTCACAACCTTAAAAACTTATTTTCATCATCATCTTTAGCTCCTAAAGGTCTATTGAGCTGAAAGACTGCATGTAGACTCCTTGGCCAATTGGAATTCTAAACTGTAGGTTTTGTGATCCCATGACCCTAAATAGGGTCACAGGGGTCACAATCTTAAAAACCTATTTTTCGTCATTAGATGACAGTCTATGGCAAATTTATTTCTCCTTGGATATTTTAGTGTGGACTTCTTTCACTGTCTGATATTGGCGATCTAGAAAGTGTTGAATAATAATACATTTGTTTTGTAATTTTTTTATAGGTTTTCTTGCAATAGGTAACATCAGTTTCATTTTTAGCTCATCTGGCCTGTATAAAGCAAACTTGATATGATGCCTGATGAGCTACAGAGCCAATGGCTCTATTTTTCATATTCTCCTCAAGAAGCAAAGGCCTAGAACTGAAACCTAGTTCGACCCCTGAAAGGAAGTTTACCGGAGGACAAACCCCAAACAAGAAAAATAAAACGTCTGAGTTATTTTTTTCTAATAGTAGAATTAGGTTGACGTTTAGCGTTATTATTTTTATTAAATTAAGTTTATGTACTGAGTGTTTTTCATTTAATAGGAGGCAGATGAATGAGGTAACATCACCATATCAAGTTTTTAAATGCTTCTCAAAGGAGTTACTCGTGTAATTTGCGCCAAAGAACAATTGTCAACGTTATCTATAAGTTATAATGGTTAGAATACATTTTGTAACTTGTAAAGTACGGAAGAGATAACCAATAACGTGACAAACGAGTATCCCTGACCTCATTTATCTAGGTATATATAGACATAGATATAGAAGACTAACAGCCAGTTTGATACCTTGATCTAGCACCATGAGAGCAGTCGTCGGTCTGGTAATTCTTTGTGCCGGTAGGTTAATTTCAAGATGGATCGAACTTATATAACGCATATAATTCTATTTTACTGTAGAAAAATGTCTAAGAACACAAAGGGCAAACTAAAAATATTTAAACTCATTCTCAATCTCTAATGTTATGGTATTCAAACTATTCATATATCATCAAATTCTTGATCTAAATCATTTATCTTCTCAAGACCTAAACGCTTTGGGTAATATGGTGATTGATTAAACATTTTGGTCAAAAAGGATAGTAAAATGTTGATTCTCAACTGGTAAAGCCCGTATGAAAGATAAAGGTTACTGACAGTCGTAAAAAGTTGAAGTGTGCAAGGGTAAAATCCTTGACCTTTTCGAACTTGTAATTGTATTTTTGTTTATTCTCTGGCAAATACTTCACAAGAAGTTCAGTTTTTTAACACCTTTATTGAAAAATGGAAGAATTTTTTGTTTCTTATTACACCCTTCAATGAGAGCAGGACAGCATGTCCACCCCAAACTCATTATAACTTTTGGCTAGAAATATTAAAAAATGAACCTACAGAGGTCATTTGTAATCTAAGAGGTGACGAATGCAATGTCAGAAGAGTTTTATTGTTGAAGTTTCAACGTGGGCCGCCCAGAAATGCCAAATGCAAAATGGAGTGAGGATGCACAACGGCAAGAAGTGCGCCTCAACCACCCGCTACAACGATGGCCACAAGGGGGCGTGTGGGTGTGGCCATAACGACGCGCCCTTCTCCTGGAACAACAACATGCTGGTGGCTGCAGCCAGTCAGATGCTTTTCGATCCCTCTAGATCCACGTGGTGCGGAGCAAGCTGTGGCAAGTGCGTCAAGCTGACCACCACAGGTAAGTAAACTTATATATCCTGGAGCACTCAACACAGACTGGTCCTTAAACGACACGCGTCTAATAGCTCATATACCATGTTTCAAGTAAAACCGTTCTCACTCACTCACTCATAAACTCCCAGTCCCCGGTCTAAGAAAAATATGTTCAGGTTTTGTGTGTGAATTTGTTTATTCCTCGGAGCATGGTCGATTGTAATCAGTTTGGAAGGTTTTTACTCCTAAATCCTTATGTATGCAATCCTTATGTCCTTGCAAAAAAGAAGCTGATGTGATAAAGGAGAACAAGTTATATGGAAAGTCAACTTTTACATTGCAATATATCCGATGTTTTCATGCATTACTAGCTGCAATACCCTAAACGGTGTGAGAAACCGTAATAATTGCTTAAATAAAAGAAGATGGTTTTAGATCTATCTTGGTCGCCTTAAATTTCACAAGTGCTGTTAGATTTCCGGTTTAAAGGTTTCATTACCAAGGAAATGTTCAACTCTCCTAATGTAAATTATTCGTTTATAACATCATTTATACGAATTTTCCAGGAGGGTTTGTTCCCGGAAATGGCAGAGCAACACACGAAGGACAGAGTCACGTGTTCATGATAACCAATGACTGTCCAGCGGAAGCACCAAATATGGACTGGTGTGCGCAGGGAGGCGGACCCGGAACTGGGCACGGCAACAAGCATGGATATGAGGTCCACTTTGACCTTGAGAACAGCGGAAGTCAGGTCAGCAAACTCGGCTGGGACAACCCGGAAGTGACGTGGGAGTGGACATCCTGTCACGGGGGCAACACACCGACCAATCAGATGTGGCATACCTGCGAGTGTGCCAAATAGAAAGTTTCTAATGCGGGATGCAGCATGGGAGTTGTCCGAGTAAATAAAACATACATTAATTGAAATAAAGTTCATTAGACAAAAAGTAAACTCTTTCACTGTTTTCTTTTAAATAGAAGTGCTTATCTACGTGGAATTAACGCAGTTAGATTATTCTAAAATGATTGATTGAGTTAAAAATCTGATGATGTTACAAATATTTAAAAAAAAATGGAATTGAACATTTTATATTGCAATAGTCTATGTGTCTATACCATCGACTATAACCATCCTGATCCTGCTACATCAACGTATATGCTACATCAACATATTGGTTGGAGCAAAATGCGGAGACATACACGCTGATGTAGCAGGATGACTATAACGGTAAACGATAAAAAATCAGGGCCGTATTTTGCTCAGGGCATGTCTTCTGTTGTGTGATTTTGGACAAGATCTTGTAATTTATGATAAATTGCCTAAAGAAGACAAGCAAAGTCTAACCAGTTGCCAAAATTGATAATTACGATATAAACACAATAAACTACATTATTCAGGACGTATTTAGATACTTTAATATTTGCGAATACATCATGAAGGTAGCTGCATTCACGGGAAAGGCTCTAACACAAGTGATAACAGTTCCTTTATACAGAGCCCTGATACCTTCGCTCCTCACCGTCTGGAGACAGCAGTCCATCATATTTTTATATTGCCCGGTTAAATCGGCCTGAATGCGGCTTTTCATCACGTCGAAGGGCATGATTGAAAACCACGTAAGCGTTCCGGCCATTCCCCCTGCAAACAGACTGGCGACTACGCCTTTGTCATCTGTCAGTTTATATTCGTGCATCTTGTCACTCAGATATTCGTAGACGAAGCAGTAGAGACCGTAACTGGGGACATCCCTATACGCCATTGCTACGAGTCCTCGGTAGCAGCCTGCCAGCCCGTTCTGTCTCACTAGAGCTTTGGTTGCCTCCCATGGTCCCTTGTAGTAGACGGTCGGCTTCAGAGCACCTGCATGTGGAGAAAAGAATTGTATTAAATTAACTAGATTAGCGTTTGCGGGACACCGCAAAAGCAGAGCAGCCCCGAAACTTGGGGTTTCGCCTTACCCTTACCCTTTTACAGGCCTCACCAAATTGGGCATTTTCTCGTGACCTTGACCTTTGACACTCAAGGTCACACAATCAATGAACACATTAAATTGAGTATAACATTAATGTAATAAATGAAAGTGTTAAAAGTTAAAATAATCCATTTCCTCAATATATGTTGAGCTTGCTGTGAGCTTGACCTTCGACAGTTCGTACCCAAAACTTTTCAAAACTTTTGATCTTCTCAAGAGATAAAATACAAAATCTAAACTTCATAGCACAAAAACTTTTCAAGATATCGTGTTTACAAGGAATTTTGTAGTGATTCGTGACCTTCACATTTGACCTTAAAAGTGAACATAATAATTCCCCGGAGGTGTAAACATTTAGACATGTTTATGAGTTCTGAAAAGCTTAATGGGATAAAGTTATACCCAAATTAGGTGCACATTGCAATAACTCATATCTCATGACCTTGACCTTTGACCCTCATGGTCACACAATTTTTAATTGAGTATAACAATCATGTATTGATTAAAAGTGTTCATCGTTAGAAAAAAGCATTTTCGCTAAACCATGCTAAAGTCATGACCTCGCTGCGACCTTGACCTTTGACGGATTGTAACAAAAACCTTTTCAATTTTTTTTACTCTTCCAAGGATGGTATATACCAAGTAAGAGCTTCATAGAACAAAAACATTTCAAGTTATCGTGTTTACAAGGAATTCTTAGAGTGATTACATAGCTCGTGACCTTGACCTTTGACCTTGAAAGTGAACGTGTCAAAATCGTTCCCCCCGAGGTATGAGTAGTAAGTTATGGATAAGAGTTCTGGAAAGCTTAGTGGAAAAAAGTTATAGCTAGTTAAACGAGTGCTGATAGCAGCCCCGTCCTTTGACGGGGCTGCTAATGAGAGATGCCGCGGATTTGACAGAAATATCATAATCTTAAAGCACCTGCCGAGGACAGAATGTAGTGAAGAGAAAATAGTTAGTTTTGACAGATATATCATGGTTTAAACACAGAGTAGCTCGAGTAGGGTCGAGAGATTACCCATGGGCTACTCAATTATATGTTCATTGCATTCCCATAGATAATGGCACTGGCGATAACGATCTATATCATTCTTAGAAAAAATACATTGCACAACAATCAATAAGGTCAATAAGTCGGAAATCTCAATAAGCGTCACCCCTAATAAATTGTAAATAAAATCAAGATCAATATAATTAAAATCATACTTAACACTAGAACTTAACCGAGTAACGATATGATATGGATCATTACCTTGTTTGTGACCTGTAACGTATATACAAATACATGTATATATAATATGTTATGGATAAGACATGGTCCACGGGCATAATCAATAAAAAAGGATGTTTGCTCGCGGGATTTGATAATTTGATGATGTCCATGACCGATATATGTAGATAATCACAAGATTTTTAATTTACATAAAAACCAATACTATTGACAAGTGACGTGTGCCATTCTTCTTCATAAGTCTGAACACAAATTCTGACAAGAATTTATAATATTTATTAAAATTTTGCTGTTGTTCCAAAATATAGCTAAATCCAAAAGTGTAGAGAATATTTTATACAATTCTTTATATATTTACGCATTATATACAACATCGCATCATCCTAACTTCAAGTGATCAAAATAAATGAAAGAGAGTCCAAACACCCCCTTTGTCTTATTTTGAACGTTCCAACGTTATGTAAGCCAATCAACTACTAAAATCACAGTACCGATCCGTCGAATGGATTTTTCTATTCTAAAACTAGAAATTCGACGAATCGGTATGCGACCACATTATGTTATTGGTCTGAATTCGAAGTGCTGTCATTGCAAGCTGTCAGTTTCTCAAACTAGTCCTCGTTGTCTGTATCCCTACACGCCCGTTTGTATCCCTTTATATAGAAATGACACGTTTCAAGAAACTAATCTTTATCCGATGCTCTAAATTTGTGATACAAGGAATCCTTTTAACCGTTGGTGCCCGACAAATGGGTGAACGTTTAAGGTCAATAAATATTCATGGCAAGAACACATACCGTATTTCCTCGAATACACTCTCTTGATATACTTTTTATCAGCACCCTTTATCGGTTATATCCTTTGCCTGGATTGTAGACGAGGAATACGGTATGTGTTTGTTGGAGTGTCCTTTGTTTTACAAATTTGCGATATTTTGCAACAACCATACCTTTGTGACTTGTCTTGACGTCATGGGGTATCTGTGACTGAAGAATGACCTTGATGAGGTCAACAGGACATGCTACAGACAATTGGGCAACACCTGCCACACAGCCAGCTATATAAACATCTAAGTAGTATGACCCTTTGCGCTCAGTGCGCATGCGTTGAAGAATCTTAAGAGTGTTGCCATAGACACCAAAGAAAATGGAATTAACGACCCCATACGAAAGCAATGGCCATGACATTCCACGGAAAAAGCCATGGGACTGCAAGGGAAAATAAATATATATGTTATTGTTCGAAAGCTTTGCTACGGCAATTTTCGATTTTCTTCGCATCCTAAATAATGTTTAAGTGTGTGGATATTCTATCACTATACATTCAGTTCTTTTTATATAAAAAGTAAAATCGCTATTATAGCATTTGATGACATTGCCCAAATAAACAAGAGCATGAACTAGTCAATGGGACATGCCCTTTAGGTCTCATTAGTTTCTGTGATCTTTTGGCACGATTTGAAACAAAACCATGTTGGTAGACATTGAAACGGAGTACATGGAGAACAACTTATGATTTACCAGTGAATTAATGAATACCGAGTGTTAAAAATGTTAAATTTAGTTTGAAGACGATAAGTAAGTGAAGACGAGTGAAAGCATAATATACCCACAATTCCTTGTGACTTGATGTTCTTAAAGGCATCCATGGTACCTTTGTACTGGCTCGCAGCCGACTGTGTCTGCAGTTGTACCTGCACAAAGAAGGGATATACCAAAGCACTGGTCAAAGTAGTGAGAGCTTAAAGGCACTGAAGCACGGCTTGTTAGTACAACAAAGACATCTTTCAAAATGAAAATTAATGTTAGTAATTTGTTATGGATTTTTACCATCTGTAGACATTTATTTTGTAGTATTTGTTATTTAATTTTAACATTTCAAGAATAACAAATGCAAAAACGTGTACAATCATTTTGAAAACAACCTTTGATAGGTTTCAACAAAAGATTTCAGTACCTAAAGAAAGGTGAACTCAATTTACTTATGATACGGACAATCCAATTAAAAAAGACATTGGTGACATATTTATCATTTTATACGCAATATTCTTTTGATGTGAACATGCACAATATGGTAATATTTCTTAAAACGGCACTATTAGACAAACTTTGAGACTAAAATTTCTTTCTGACAAACAACTGTTGGATCTGTGTAATTAATCAGAATCCAGACACACGTTCATTAAACAGACCTATGTACATGCATGACTTTCATCAATAATTCATAGTTGCACACTGTAAAAGAAATTAAAATTGTTTAGGATTATTTCCGAAAGGCCCTACTACAATCACTGTTAGCAAAACTTCATTTGAATAACAATTGTTCTAGATATACATGTTTTTTACACAAATGTAATGTACAATTGCATGAGAAAGATTAAGCGATGTTCCATGTGTCCGTAGTGAGCAATGCGTATTGTGTATTTAACACTTTACTCTAAAATAGTAGAAGTTGAATCCATGTACGCGTAATGTGTTATGTGTGTTCGCAGGAAAGTGTCCGAATACGCAATACGCGTATAGGCTGACCAAATATATGGGCATGACTTTGCGCATTACGCATGGAATAAACAATATCTTAGTGCAAAGAGCTGAATTTAGGCATCGAATGTCAAATTGAATACTAACGCCACACTATTTACTAGCTATATTAGGCATACTTTGAAACGGACACGCGTCATGCATCATGCAACACGCACGAATACGTACACAAGGAATCCCAGCTTTGGTGGCATAAAATGTAAGTAAGACTATTGTTTGTACCTTTGTTGTGTCAAATGGATGCCCGACGATTATCCCAACCATACCTGAAAAGATGGAAGAATCATTCAAATGTCTTTATATGAAAAAAAAAAAGTTCTTATAAATAAATTTGGTTTTGTTTTGCAAATCGATCTCTTACCTCCTAAAGCTCCAGCTACGTAGTCGTTGATTGGACTATCCTGTGCATGCTTTATGACGTCATGACCAATAGCAATTTCTTCGTCCATTTTGAACTTTTTACTGGTTTGCTATTGGCGTCGTCGTGGCTGAAATATGAACAAGATATAGAAATTCCTTGTTGGCTTTGATTATGTGTCTTTCAGTATTTATCGAGAAATAATTGGTAACCAGTGCTGAACAATACATTCACTTAAAAAAAAGCAAGTTTTTAAGTTTCGTAGGTGTGTTTAATAGGCTATGTAAATATTTTTTGATACAACTCCTCAAGTAATTTCAAGTAATCGTATCGCCAGTCACAGTCACAGTCACAGTCACAGTCACACTCACACTCACACTCACAGTCACAGTCACAGTCACAGTCACAGTCACAGTCACAGTCACAGGTCTTTTCACATTTTATAATTTGTATACATGCCTGCTTATGTCTGCATAGCTGTGTCATTCTAAAATTGGTAAGAATTTTATTTTCTTATTGTAGTAAAACGCGGAAGTCATATTACACTTGATAAGCTTTTTAATCAAATGTAATCAATCGATGATTCAAAAATATAAAACATGTTGGCTTAGATGTAATAAGTTTCAAACCTTTCAATTAGATCATCAATGTAAAATATGATAAACATTCTTGACCGTTACCGATACTCTATCAGAACAAGGAGTTTACACAAGATAATGGCCATTTCTCGTTGATTTCTATGAACATTTTGTACTAAACGGGGCATAGGATGAAAAGGAGACTGAGATTTCTTAATTTTCAGAAAATTGAGCTCTCAAGTCTTATTATAGACTTGCTTAGGCATGCATTTTATTTTAGGGTCTGGCTGACAGACTAGTCACTGACCTACTCTTTGAAATTGACATGCGGTCACAGTGACCCAGATGCGAAAACACCAATCCGGCTTAGCTATGTTTTGAACGACAACATCCTTCGTATATACAGACAGCATTCGGACTCCGATCTATCATTTATGTGGTCAGTTTCATAAAGCTACTGGTAGAGGATAGGCCTACTCCGCCTACTGCTGCTCCAGTAAATACATGGAATATTGTGCAGACACATGTAAAAGATCCGTGTTGACTGTAACCCGGAGAAAGGGAGACAATTGGTTTGAGGAGGAATGCCAAAATGCACGTGCAAGATCTCTGAGAGCTTTACATATGTACAGGGATACAATAGCAAAGCGAACAGATTTGATTATAATATTGCTATAATGATAACAATAAGAACTTGTGTAGGGAGAAATCTAGATACTCTAGAAATTTGCTTATCTAACAGCTGCATCTCGCATTAAAAGTTAAATTGTAAATTGTTTTGGTTCTTATCAACAGAAGCATCAGTGTTAAAATTGGTGAATTGATTAATAGTACTAGTTATCATGGTATGCCCGTTGAATATTTAAGCATGATATATCGAGGTGTGAAATGCTCCAACTATGTTTCACCTGATACAGTTTATTAACAGAATGGAGTTAGCATTCACATTTATAAAACGGGAATGTCGACCAGCCAAGTTACACTTTTAAATGCCTGTGGAGATTCATTTCCATATTCCTATGCTCCAGACTGAGAGATTGGTCAAATCAATAAAATAATATCTCAGTGGAGCAACCTGTGTTCAGAAAGGGTTTTCAGACTACATACACCATTTTCATTATTTCTGTTGTAATAAGAACGTTTTAAGCACTTCAAAAAGGCAGCCTGTTTTGTGCGTTTATTGATTTGACCCTGTCGTCCGCGCTGGGCTGTTAGATAAACTTTAGGTTGGAAATATCCAGTCGATTATAAGACGTTATTACAAATATGTACACGAATATAAAGCCATGTGAGTCTCCTAAACAAGGGTGACAACTCAAGCTCAATATATAGGTACATCCGGTTAACGGCACAGTTCATGTGTTATGTGGTAAGAGGGGTCTTCAGTGACCACCGTTGGTAAACTCTAGACAACAATGGTGTACAAAGATGAAGTTTTCAAGATTCCTGTTCATCCCACTTAGACCAGCACTTCGACGCCGATTTACACGCTGAAAAGATACCGTTGGGTAATAGAGCATACAATAACGCAAACGATGTCCCTTGGCAATTTCGTAAACCAGAAATGGCACCAGTAGAACATGTATGGGTTGGACTTTGGAGAAGGGTCGCCCCAGGTTATACTGTGATGTTGCAATAACACGAACAAAATCTCGTCCTGAAATGAAACCACTTGCCTCATGCAAAATAAGAGAGCTCAACTTTGTCACGAAAGTACGAAAATATAGAGTAACAGTCTAGATAAGACAACTTGTTATTCTTTGGAATTGAAGAAAACGAATTTGAAACTTGGACTGATAGCCAAGAGACAGTTGCAACTTTTCTACAGGATGAACTGAAGTTCGACATAGGTGTTGAATGAGCACATAGGCGCTGCCCTCGCTCAATCTTTAAAGGGGCAGTAGCACGTTTTTAGGGGGAATATAAGGTGATGTCAGGAAAATGAAAATTAATGGTTCCAATTGACAGACAATGTTCTTAAACTAAATGAAACAGTAATAATTCAAATATATAATGTAAAGTTTAGCCATGCGATTCCTTTTCTTACACAAAATGAATTAAAGGTGTTCACAAAAAAATGGCCGCCAATGGATTTTATGTGAATCTTCATACTTTGTCCTCTGACTATGGCTGATTGGCTTGTGTAATGAGATTTTTGACACTATCAAAATAATACATTTAGCATAAATGTACATTCATCAGCGAAAATTTTGAAATATAAAATTATCAAAAAACGTGCTACTGCCCCTTTAAAGAACAGAGAAGATATTCTCCAGGTAGCTATTGTGAACCCAAAGGATATCTCCAAACTTTACCCAGTCAGTCAGACAGACGAGAAAAATTCTCGGTGAATATGTCAAAGACAATATGCAAAAAGGGGATGAGTGCTATGTTTCATATGATAAACTTGTACTTAATGGCACTTTCTACATGTATGATTCCGAACAAAAAACAATTGTTGAGGCAGGAAGGCCTGGTCGAACAGGCCGTCAGGACAAGTCTACAGGCGCCAGACGACAGCAACCTGCCTCATCTCTCGGAGACTGAACGTAACAGACGACACAACGGACTCAAAAAGCTAGGGAGTTGTCGAGTTGTCCTATACCTAAAGTTACGTATGATAATGATCAGTTTAATGATCAGTTTAATGATCAGGTTAATTATGATAAAAACAATTCTTTGATTTATGAAAAAAATGCCAGAAAATATATCAATCTTGTCTTGGAACATTAATGGACAATATTCTAAACCTCAAAATCTTAATGTTTTAAGTTCTTTTCAAAGGATGTTTTTGTTTTTGGATTGAGACATGGACAAAAAATACTGCAGATTTTGAACATGCATTTCCAGATCACACTTGCCATCCGGAAGAAGACGCACTCACTGGGTAGATACAGTGGTGGTATAGCAGTCTACATCAGGAAGTCACTGTCGTCTCTCTTCACTCGTCTCCACAGTGAATGGTCAGACTGCGTCTTCCTCCAATCAAGCATTCTCCCTCATGAGAACATCATGGGTTTTGTGTATGTGCAGGATGCAACCACCGCTGCAGCGATTTCACAAACCGCTAATGGTATTGAACTTCTAGATTTTAGACTTATTTCCTTGAATCTAGACTTTTCCCAAGGCTTCCTTTACCATCTTAGGAGATTTAAATTAATAATGGTATTGGCCATGGACAATGTTTTATTGAAAATGATGACATTAGCTATCTGCCTATTGGAGAGACTGACTATGATAGCGACCCGTTTAACATAATTAAAAAACCCAAAGACGATATTGTCAACATACAAGGGAAACAGTTGTTAAAATTTGAGCAGAAATTTGAAAGTACATGTTATGAATGGGAGATCGGGGTCGGACAACAACGGCGACTTAAACGGTTTATAGGTTGTCAATGGTCCACCGATATCTATGATAAATTCATAAACTTCAAGATATTAACAAAAACTGATTCTGAGCATCTCCCTATAACAGTTGACATAACGTCACGTGACCAGCTTGTTGCACGTGAAGCATGCACTCTGAGTCAGACCCGCACACAGCACATAAAGTGAACTCTTGGCTAGCTGAGGTATAGGTTCTTTGATATTATGAAACATGCTCTAAACTCTTCATGAACATTTTGATATTTGTGTAAAGCGAAACGTAAATTCAACTTTGATATGCTGTCTAGACCCTTTCAATCATTGTATTGCCCTCTCCGATACACGAATCGAAAACACTGCACAGTTCAACAGAAAGCAATGGAATTTACATTGTAAACAACAGCCAAAATGGTTTGACAAACAATGTTAGAACTTAAAGCGTAAGAAATACGAATTTCTAGATACACTTAGGATTAGAAATGACAAAAGACACTGAACACAATAAAAAGCAGCGTATGATAAGAACATAGCATTTGAAATGGCTAAAGCAGCAAAAAGTAACAAAAATGACACTAACAATGCTCCTACGAACATAACAGCTGGTACACGGTTTGATAACTTTAGAGATCTCCTGAACCCAAATCCAAACTAGAACTCCCTATTTGATAAAGATGTTAAGAGAATTTCTAGAAAGGCATGATGTTCATAATTGTGACCAGTGCAGAAATTGTGATGATATATTAGGTACCGAAATTTCTGATCAAGAAATTTTTAATTCTTTTAAACGTCTTAGAAATGGTAAAGCCCCCGGAGCAGATGGCATTCTAGTGGAAGCTCTTAAAGAGTCATGTTCTTTATTAATGCCTTTTTATAATCGTTTCTTTAATGAAATATTGAACACTGGAATTATTCCAGACCCATGGAATATGGGTTTGATCGTACCTCTGTATACGTCTGGAAGTAGAAATGACCCAAATAAGTTTAGGGGTATTGCTCTTCTATATATCCTTAGCAAAGTATTTATGTACATTATAGAGTCACGAATTAACTTCTGGATTACTACTCAAGCACTGTTATCTGAATCACAGGCAGGCTTTAGGGAAGAATATAGTACAATCGACCAAATATTTACCCTATATTCTATAAAACATAAATATATCAGAAAGAAACGTGACAAGTTCTATTTTATATTTGTTGATTTTACGAAAGCCTTCGATACTGTATACTAAGAAACGAACTTGTATCAGTTCTTCTTAATAATGGCCTACACGGTAAAATAAACATTCTGCTTCGATATATGTACAAGAATGTTAAATCTGCTGTTCGATGTAGTAAACAAACTATACCGGATGTATTTAATACTACGGCAGGAGTTCACCAAGGCTGTATTCTATCTCCTATTCTATTCATTATAGACATTGAAGAACGTAATTTTAGTGTTGCATTTATTGATGAAGCGGTTGATGCTCTCTAAATTATCTTGTTTGCTGATGATGTTGCAATATTTGGAGACAGTGTTATAAATCTACAAAAGAGAATTGATCTACTAGAAAGGTATTGTAAGAAATTGGGACTTTCAATAAATACTGACAAGACCGAAGTCGTAGTGTTCATAAAAGGAGGTAAAGTGTCAAAATATAAAAAATGCCACATCGATATTACGAAACTTGAAACTGTCAATTATTACATATCTCTGTCATGTCGTGATATGTTTTCTAAAGCTTGTGATATTTATCCAAACAAGCAGATAAGGCTCTGTACCCAGGCACCCATTAAAAATTGATCTGTGCCTATAAAAATGTACTTCAAGATATTGCTTTTAAGATTTTTGTAGGGAAAATTCAACCAATCCTTTTGTTTTGGGCTGAAATTTTGGGGACCGTGTTTCGTAATAATATAGAAAACGTGCATTCAGTCTTTTTTAAGTTTGTGCTAGGAGTTGGCTACCGCTACCAAATAAAGCTATAATGGCTTAATGTGGTCAACACCAGCTGCATGTTAACTACAAAACAAGAGTGATATCCTATTGGCTACGGTTGCTGAGACAGCCTGATTCCCGTTTTTTTTAAAAAGGATGTTATCTAATGCTAAAACGTCTAGATGATTCTGGTAATGTTAGTTGGACTTCATCAATGCGAGAGTTTTTATTCCAGTCTATCTTACGCCGGGTTGAATCAGAATGTAGGTAACATTTTAACGAATTGTTCGTCAGATTGTAATTTGTTTATTTTCCACTGACAGTGTGAGGGCGAAACTTTAAAAAAGTAAAAATGATTTAGTTTTATAAAAATAATGACTGCATTATAACTGTATACATAAGCATTTGTTTTATGCTAAAATTTACTTTACTGATTAACCTTAAAAGCTAATTAAAAGATATAAAAATGGTAATGTTGAAAATGTAATGTCCCCTGGATGTTGAATTCCACCGATAAGGTTAATGTGACAGTGAATATTTCTATTATAGGCTACTCTGGTGACATATATTTTTTTCTTGTGTATTTTATTCATGTGTTTATTAACTATTAAAAGATATAGTTTTCCCAAAAAAATCTTAATAGGTGAGAAATCACCTGTTAAAAAAAAGAATGAATATTTGACAAAAATCATCATTTATAAAAAAAAGCTGATTTATATGAATTTACTTCATATTACTTTCAAGCTCCTTTATATATTATATTTTCCCCCCTGATATTTAAAAGTTAACGAGTTTTTAAATAATTTCCATACACGCAGCATCGTGTCGGAAAATAGAAAATCGTCATGGGCGCATCGGTACGCAGGGTCAATTTTATTTCGTAAACTGAAATAAGGTCTAAATTCGATAATTCTCTAACTTCCGGAAGTACAAGCCTTTCAACGTAATCTCGCGAGAGAAAACGAGATCTCGTCCTCATTTCTCTGGCTTCCAAAACAATAACAGCTCTTTTTTTTACTCAGTTAATTACGTCCATACGTTTGTTTTTCTGAGGTTTGCTTAGGAATTTTGTATTCCTACTTACGTGTCAGATCCTAGTGATCCTTTTGACAGTGACAAATCTGCGCTTGCTTTGCGAGCCGACCCAGTGTCGTGGTCAGAATGTCTACGCCCTCGCGGGCTTTGTCTCCCAGCCAAAATGGCGACCGAGATCAGACAAGGGCTAGCCAAGAGGCACCTAACCCGAATGACGAAAGCCAAGAGGCTGACATGGTGACTAACCATGATGATACCGTTCAAATTTCTGCTGACGTGACTAGCGACATCGATCCTAGCATCAGTCGTAAAAGGAAACGTGTTGACTGGAAAGACTATAGAATTCCACGCCAATACCAAGATGGCGGGCGATCTAGGTCATCCAGTTCTGATAGCCTATCTTCATCAGACGACTCCAGCTCCGATTCCTCGAGTGACTCTTCGTCAGATTCCGAGTCTACTTCATCAGACAGTAGCGAGGACGAGCGTAGAGCCAAAAAGTCTAAAAAATCTAAGAAATCAAAGAAATCTAAAGTTAAGAGGAAATCTCACAAAGTCTCACGTCATGCGAGATCCAAGATGGCGGACTCTTACACCCGATTCACACCATCAGTTGAGAAATCCTCTCACACTATCGATGACGAACTGTTATCCTATGCGGAAAAAATGTTCTCCAATTATGAGAAGGACTCAGTGCTTCAAGAGTCAATTTTATCTGAATACCCTGTCCCAGACGGGTTTTCAGCCCAGGCTGTCGATGATGAATGGCAGGACATGGTTGACGACAAGAAAAATTCCCATGTAAAAGCAACTGAGTCTGCCCTCAAAAGGATCCAAAGCCGCATAATTAATGTGATGGGCCCCCTGACAAAGATTTGGACCACCATGGAAAATGTTCGCAAACACGGGGGAGACAAGCTAGACGCCCAGGAATTCCTGTCACTAGTGGAAAAATGTGTCTGTCTGCTAGGGCAAGCGAATGTGGTCACGGTACACCACAGGCGACTAAACATCCTATCAAGACTCATGAAGAATCAGAAGAAAGCTTCAAAATTCCTCATGAAAAATAGGAAACATCTGTCCGGCAAACACCTGTTCGGTAAAGCTTTCTATAATAGACTTGCCAAAGTTTCCAAAGACAAACAAAAAAGAAAAAACATAGAAAGACAATTTGGCTCAACATCTGGTTTCTTCAAGAGTAACAAGGACTCAAGACAGCCCTTTCGGAACAGGCCCTCATTCAAGAAACACTCAAATGGGGGCCCAACTCCAGGTGCATCCCATTTCACGGACTACCAGAGTCCACTGGCCTTCCACTCCAACAGAGGCAGAGGACGTGGGTCTGGCGGAACGAGAGGGTATGGTGGAAACAGAGGACAAAACACCAGTCACCGCGGAGGACACACCTCTGGACAACAAGCCAAACGGTATGTTGAATTTATTTTCTCCGCATGTTCTAGTACCACCAGTGTTAGACCCCATTCACCCCCAAATATCAGATCTAGGGTTACAGGTTTTTCATGTGAAACACATGGGGGGGCGCATTCGGCATTTTCTACCAAATTGGGAAAGAATTACAAACGACCAAACAATCCTACAGACAGTGGGCGGTTACAAAATACAGTTTACACAAGAACCGACCCCAAACCCACTAACAAAACCACTGAAAATGTCAAATCCAGATCATCAGATCATGACAGCCGAAGTAGAAAACATGATACAAATTCAAGCTGTCAATCAAGTGCAAGCACAGGACAACCAGTATCTCAGCACAATATTTGTTACAGAAAAAAAGTCGGGGGGACACCGACCAGTGTTCAATGCAAAACAGCTCAACAAATTTGTGGAATATCAACATTTCAAAATGGAAGGCATAGTGACAGTGACAGAGATGTTACTACACAACGACTTCATGGTGAAGCTGGACCTCAAGGACGCATACTTTTGTGTGCCAATCCACCAAAGTCACCACAGATTTCTCTGCTTCCAGTGGGAAGACAGAACATACCAGTTCCAATGTTTACCATTCGGCCTATCCTCTGCTCCCCGAATCTTCACAAAACTGCTCAAACCTGTAGTGTCATTACTCAGACGTCTGGGCATGAGAATCTCAATCTATCTCGACGACCTGATCATCGCCAATCAAAACAGACAGAACTTGATCATAGACAAAAATTCAGTGATAGAAGTATTACAGAAGTTAGGCTTCGTAATAAACTGGAAAAAATCTGTGTTGGTCCCCAGTCAAACCTTAGAGTTTTTGGGATTCACAGTGAACTCTCAGTTAATGACCCTGTCACTTCCAATAGACAAAGTGAACAAAATCACCAACAAATGCAGAGAGCTGATGAATCAAACACACACATCAGCCCGCAATCTGTCCAAACTCATAGGAATGTTGACAGCGTCCATTATGGCAATCCTACCAGCTCCCCTACATTACAGAAAATTGCAAATGCTAAAGACACAAGCTTGGCTGCAGGAGAGCAGTTACGATTCAATGACAGAGATCTCCAAAGAATGCAAAATCGAAATGAAGTGGTGGATCGACCACCTGTCGGACTGGAACGGGAAGTCGTTCATAAACCAGACTCCAGATCTAACGATCACAACCGATGCATCCTTGTCCGGGTGGGGAGCAGTCTGTCCACCTCTCAGTACAGGAGGTCGATGGAACCTCACGGAACAGACCAGTCACATAAACGTACTGGAGATGAAAGCGGGTCTATTAGCTTTACAAACCTTTGTGAAGAGCGAGAACCAACATGTTCACCTCAGGATGGACAACAAGACAGCAGTGTCATATATCAACAAGAAGGGGGGGACGAAGTCACTCTCCTTAATCCACCTCGCACAACAGATCTGGCAAGTTTGCCTCGACAAACAAATAATGTTGACTGCAGAGTATCTCCCGGGCAGGGACAACTCTCAAGCGGACTGGGAGTCTCGACACTTCATGGACTCCAGCAGTTGGATGTTACAGAAATCAGTGTTTCAACAACTGAACAAACTGTGGGGCCCTCTCCAAATCGACTTATTTGCCGACAGGTTGAACCATCAACTGAGCAAATACGTCAGTTGGAGACCAGACCCCCACTCATGCCATGTGGACGCATTCTCCATCCCGTGGAGGAAGATGAAAGCATATGCATTCCCTCCTTTCTGCCTGATAGGACGATGCCTTGCAAAAATAAGGAAAGAAGGGTCAACTTTAGTTCTGATAGCCCCGACATGGCAGAGTCAACCCTGGTTCCCAGTATTAATGAACATGCTAGTGGAAGAGCCTATCCTTCTACCGACCAACCAGAATCTCCTGTTATCACCGAACGGAGAGAGACATCCCCTGCTACAACAAAACAATCTATCCCTAGCGGCTTGGAAAATCTCCGGAACCGATACAAAGCAGATGGAATTTCGGAATCAGCTGCCTGCTTACTCTCAAAGTCAAGGAGATCAGGCACTCGAACTGCTTACAACAGCTCCTGGAAGAAATGGAGTAGTTGGTGTGCTGAGAGGGAAGTTGATCCGCTTCAAGCCACTTTGGCGGATATAGTAAATTTCTTAAGTGACATGTACGACCAAGGTTATTCCTACAATACCTTAAATGGATACAGGTCGGCTATCTCTAAAATTCATCCACATATACAAGGTTTGCCTGTGGGACAATCTGAAGCAGTGAAAGACACTATGGTGGCAATCTTCAATGAAAGACCACCTGTTCCTAAATATACTGACACCTGGGATGTCAACCTAGTCCTTGACTATATTGTCAAGTTGGGACCTAACAACCTACTACCTGATCGAGCATTGTCCCACAAAGTAGCCATGCTCTTAGCATTAACTAATGCCAGTCGGGCATCAGAACTCCACAATATAGACCCGACTTACATTCAGGACAAGGGACACATAATTGAAATTGTAATGGTCAAACCATCCAAGACCAGAAAAGCTGGCTCACAGTCAGACAAACTGACATTGCATCCCTTTGAAACACAGGAGTTAGATCCTGTCTCAGTGCTGCGTACTTACCTTCTACGCACACGTCACTGGCGAACAAATAACGCACGCAAACATCAGCTCTTCCTTGGCTGCACAGCACCTCACAATCCAGTAGTGACATGCACAGTTTCTAACTGGCTCAAGAAACTCATGTCAGCAGCGAACATTGACATTGACAAATTTCAGGCCCATTCCACCAGGGCAGCAGCTACATCCAAAGCCAAAGCTCAGGGCATGTCTACTGACGAAATTGTAAAGTGTGCAAATTGGTCAAACGCTTCGACCTTCAAAAGATTTTATGACAGACAAGTCACAGGATACACTCATACATTCGCAACTACAGTTCTAAACAGGTACTTTAAACTATCGAATTTAGACCTTATTTCAGTTTACGAAATAAAATTGGGAATTTTATAAGCATGCGTAGCATGCGAAATGAAATTATAATTTTGTGAGTAAACTGAAATAAGGTCTAAATCCCTCCCTCCCTCCTCTGGGGTATAACTATTTGATTAATGTGTTCACATGTTCAGAACTTAATTGCTTTATCTTTTTCCCATTCTATGTCTGAAATAGTTAACATTGTATGTGTCTTAAATTCTATGATACTTTGCATTTACAAACCTTTGTTGCCATTTGACTAAATCTTTTCATCTAACCCACAGATGAATGCGGCCATCAAGTCAACAGACTAAGGAAAACCCACCTGACAGGAACCTGGTCTGTATCCACCCCAGGATGACTCTTCCGCTGTGAGATGTCCGATTGAGGAGAGAATGTAGACGTCTTCACTGTGCTTTGACCTTGCCTTTGACTTGCCTTGAACTCTTGCAATTACTCAACATTGTGCCAAAGTTTTATTGAACTCTGATATTGAATTAATAACGTGTGCCATTTACTTACTGATATGTTACGACTCACGGAGAGGTCTTCTGTTTACTTAAATATGTAACTCACAGAGAGGTCTTCAAGTTACTAGATGTTGTCACTCACTGAGAGGTCTTCGAGTTATTAGATGCTTTAACTCACAGAGAGGTCTTCAAGTCTATTGCTGGCGTTGTTGATTTCTGTAAGTGTCACCAACGTGCAGATATGTATCACACACTTACTATTACGTGCCTTAGATTGGCTTCGATGTACATAAGACATGTTGAGATGTAACCAACCGTCCTATACTTAAGTGATTAGAATCCACAACCTCTCCACCAGTTGCCTTCAATATCTAGTTTGTGTTCTTGCTAGTCAATAAGTCTGTGGATATTTGACAGACCATTTTTCTACGACAGTGCTGTACACCGTCCATTTTTGAGGTATGTTCTACATGGATCAGAGTATTTCTTTTGTGTGACTTTGTATTCACTGTATCACGTCTTCAAGTACAGCTTGTTTCTACCTTTAATGGCCGCTGCCATTTTGATATTGATTTACGTTGTTTTTACTGTGAGTAAACTCACTTGAACCTTGTACCTGCGTTTGTTTTTGTTTTGTCAGCCACTCGTCATGAGGACGAGATCTCGTTTTCTCTCGCGAGATTACGTTGAAAGGCTTGTACTTCCGGAAGTTAGAGAATTATCGAATTTAGACCTTATTTCAGTTTACTCACAAAATTATAATTTCATTTCGCATGCTACGCATGCTTATAAAATTCCCAATTGTCTCGCTACGTATAACGTGATTCCCGGCGACGGGTTCTATTATAAGGCACAGTACAATATTATGGCTACGGTGGAGCGATTTTGTTTACTTATTAGCAAACTTCAGAACTTTTTACATCTTACAAATTATTTTTAAGGACACTACCATTTTCAACATTTACAAGAAACCCATAACGTAGATTACAGCCTTAACCATACGCCTGCTCCTTAGTGGATATTAATGTCAGAAACACCAGCAACTATGTTAACAGTGGCAATGGGTTGGATTTTCTTTTATAATCACTATATAATTCACGGGAAAATTATATTTACTCATGTTCAGTGCGAATAACATTGTTTTAAAGCTGATTTTAAAGAACAATAACGTAAATTACATAAAAACAGCGACATTAACCAAATTTCATTTTTGGAAAAGTTTAGTAAGCTTTTCTTTTATGATCAATTAAAAAATTCAAGAGAACATGTTTTTCTACATCTTGAGCATTTTTATAGCTTTCAAAACTTATACCTGCATTTCAGCTGCTTTGTCAATTTAAATATCTCTTGTGGGCGACATTACCCATTTGGCATGTTCCATAGCAATTAAGGCTTCTGTATAAATATGATAAATAGAATATTTATATTATTCTGGATTTTCTAGTGAAAAAATCAATTTCCGATGGTATTGATACAAAAGTACGACATAGTTACGTTGTATTTATGACATTTTAAACTATTTATCAAGACGACGTCATTTTTAACAAATTGTGCAGTTTCATTGAGAATAAGTGAGTAGCGTGTTTGTATGGATGTTATGATTTACTTTTACGGATTTATTAACTTGAGCAGTTGATAATATAGAGAAACCATTTAACTTCGTATATGGTAAGGTTGTAGACCCTGATAGTCAGTAAATCTTTCGGATACTTCGCATCCTCAGGATTTTACTTTCTATCAGGGTCAACAACCTTACTATATAGGCCTACTCGGTTTTATGGCTTCTCCCTTTTAAAGCGTATTTTATGAATGCGAAATAGATTCAAATAAAAAAAATAGATACAATGTCATATTCTTTTTTCTCCTCATGTATGATATTCTATTCACTGTTACGGAACTATGTGATAAAAATACACGAGTATATACATTACCAATGATCGATATATACGCGGTCTATGTCGGGGGTAGTAGTAGTATGCAAACATACCCAATGCCCTGAGCACAATAATAGCACATATTCATGACACTTCAAATTATCAAAGAGAATGTAGGTTAATAGATCCATGTCTTATCACTGATTCACGAAAACGTTTTTAAATGATGATTGTTTCCTGTCTTTGGGAAATATACGTCAGTATATCGCAATATATCTATCAAATTCACAACATATTGCATTAGAATTGCAAATCCATCTTAAAATTTACTTTACTGATTAACCTTAAAAGCTAATGAAAAGAAATAAAAATGGTAATGTTGAAAATGTCCCCTGGATGTTGAATTCCATCGATAAGGTTATTTTGACAGTTAATATTTCTATTATACTCTGGTGACATATATTTTTTCTTGTGTATTTTATTCAGGTGTGTATTAACTGTTAAAAGATATATTTTTCAAAAAAGAAATCTTAATATGAGAAATCACCTGATAAAAAAAAGAATGAAAATCATTTTTTTAAAAAGCTGATTTATATGAATTTACTTACTATGCAAACATACCCAATGCCCTGAGCACAATAATAGCACATATTCATGACACGTCAAATTATCAAAGAGAATGTAGGTTAATAGATCCATGTCTTATCACTGATTCACGAAAACGTTTTTAAATGATGATTGTTTCCTGTCTTTGGGAAATATACGTCAGTATATCGCAATATATCTATCAAATTCACAACATATTGCATTAGAATTGCAAATTCATCTCAAACTGTCATTAATAATTCGCCTCCCTTATTAAGGATTATTCCTTTATACTAAAACAGTTTAATAAAAGGGGCGTGAACACACTTGTATATTACAAACAAAAGTATATATTGAATTATAGCAAACTAGTTAATACAAAGGTAAGGAAATATACATACCGGAGTCCTATGGTTGCATAGTCCAGGTCAACAACTAGATAATAGACATAGATACCTACATCGAATCAGGGTCAGATTGTTTATGTTTATATAGACTTCGAGGGTGTGTGTGTTCGAGTAGGTGTATATATTAAAGGGACAATCCTATCGGGGTATGTGTATTATGGAAACGAAATTCAAAGGGACATTTCAGTTTATGCATATTATGCTATTAGTACATCATTAAAACACAACCAAGTTGAAACATGTTACTGAGGGTAACATTTCGTTAATTTATGTTTGACAACTTGATAAGGAAAAGCGTAAAAGCGAATTTCGTTTCCACGAAAAATTCTCAGTAGGACTGTCTTTTTAAGAGGAGGGTGATGTCGATATTGTCGTAGATCGATGTGGATATGGTCTATGGTTATGGGTGGAGGGGTTGATTGGTAAGGGTCAACGGGGATTGTAGGCTATTGGGGGAAGATTTGGGAGCGGAGGGGGGAGACACAAACATAAACCTCAAGGACAAGTTAGAATGTACTTAATAATTCAAGGAAGTATGTGTTGATAGTTTTTGTTACTCACTTTGAAGGAAACTGCCTCAAATTCAGTGCACATATTGCTTCATTTATAAATTCTAGTTAAGTCAGATTACGGTAGGTCGCTGAAGGTTCTCTATATTTAGAAAGAGATCAAAGTATCTGTAAACCCGTTGACAAATTGTGTACTGTTTGCTTCGTAAATGTTGACAAGTAAATGTCAAGAGGTTAAGCCAGTTTATCCGATTGTAAAGCCTTCATGTAATGGCATTAGTTAACACGAAACCATTGTATTAACCCTGTTTACAGGTTCAGAAGTACACGTATATGCTTATCAAGCTTTCAACAGCGATAATTTCATAATCCAATTCACTTGGCGAAGCAACTGTTTATTCCAACTAGTTAAAAACAAGTTGTACTTAAACAAATCTACTTAGGTCATAGGCTAATAAAGCTTGATCTGGTGGATATTTCAACAGTAGAAATGTTTTACAAAAACACATAGAACTATTAACGAATCATATAGTGCTAACTTCTAAATTCAATAAAACGTTTTCTGTGAAGGCTTACAATTTATATTTTTTCTAAGTTCTAAGTTAAAATCTCAATAAAAACGCATGGATGACACTTATGTTCATAACGGTGTGTCCGTTGGAATGTATATTTAAAATACAACTCAAATTTGTACTGAAGGATCAAACAGCCTTTTAACATTTTCTCACAATTTGCAGACAATGTATGTATATTCAAATTATTTGAACGGGAGATATCTTGTTGATACTATCGTTCTTTTCCCATGCTAAAATGGCTAAATAAACATATTTTTCTTTTGCATAACTGGTCGTATTGAATAACAAACCTTACCTCCTCTAAGTGTATGTCCACGCTTTAACTTAGCCGAGGACAATCGTCATTTGGTTACTAGGTGACGATTCTGACGTCACAATCACGTTATAAGGAAGCTAATATGACATCATTAATGGCATTAATGAAACCAATATTGGGAAATATGTCAAATTCAAATAAAGACGCGAATTATTTATTTGTATGAGTGTATGTATATATAAGCGTATGTTCAGGTAAAAAAATGATTGCATGAACAACAAATGAAACGTTTTAAAAGTGTTTAGTTGTGACAACGTCTTCATGTTTAAGTTTATAATTATGATAATTTGTGAGTTTTTATTTTCTTATCATTTCACAATTTCTTATACATTTTAATTGGTCTAAGCCTAAATTTTTAATTGTAGGTAAAATTATGTATGTGTGTGATGGTAACGTTTTGACGTGAGATTAAGCCATATCGATCTGTACGGTTTTTTGCAATCGGTATCATGCGCGTTATTAATCCTTAAATTAATGCTGAAAAACCAATCCTTTTAAAATATATATATATAAAAAACAAAATATCGCTTAAAAACGTCAGGTGTCTTCAATAACCCTGATGTTAGCATTGCTATTGAAAACCACGATGTTGAATAACAACAATATATTAATCATCTTTATTTTTTTTAATGAGAAATATACATCATGTTGTCAAATGAATAATTCACAAGTTCAAAAGACGGCAGAAATTAATTATCAGTTGATAATCAAACTCGACCTTTCATGCTGTTGTGCAAGATAGCTGTAAGCTAAATATAGATTGTAAACACGAACTCCTGTTTGAGAATGTAGGACTCGCTCACCATTGAACACTAGTGAAAGTGCAAAGCGGAGTTTGCGAAACACGATACACCTTTTCACCAAGTTGAAATCTAAGGATAATATAATAGTTGAAACATAAATATATACACGCTATTTTTTTTACATAATTTATCGAAAGTATATTTTCATTTATTAGAGAGATAAAACATCCATACTAAAAGGTAAACCAACGTACGTTGTGTAAGCTGTGTCGTGCAATGATTCGTACCTTTTAGTCACTGTTAAGTTAACGATAAAAGGGTTAATAATCTAACGACTACTGTTTTATTTTCCACAATTCTAATATCCCGAGTCATATCGTGTATTTGTGTTGAAGCCAACTTACGACAATATACCCATTCACACGTTATGATTGTGTAGATTGGAAGAATGTTTGAGACGAATTGGCATACATAGAAATAATAATGCCATGGTGTATGAACGCAATAATGCATATACGAGATGAAAAGTAGAAAATAATAGTTGTTATCGTAGTTTGTACGCATGACAGCATTAGTTACATGCACTGACTCAAAGTATTTATATATATATATTTCCCAACCAATTTCTTACCTTAATTGCATAAATATAGCTAAAATGTTTTTACACAAAAATGATCGCCAGTGGTTTTCGTTTGAATCCATAATTAAAAAAAACCCAACAACTTAAAATGTGCTACTTACTATGATTTGTATTATTATTTGACATTAATTAGATTTCCTTTAGCAATAGAATGACACAAATAACATGAATAATGCTACTTTATATATCTTAACTATAAATCAGGTTCCACTATAACATGACGAAGACCCAACTGAACAGTAGGCCTACGTTACCTTTCCATAAATTTTATATATCAGCAACTTTAGTCTTCCATAAGCTCATCAATATGCTTATTAAATTATGATCACATTGTACAGAGTTGCTGGGGAAAACATTATTTATATATAATATATGTTTTAAATTGACGAATGATAAATATATGTTTGTAGTAAAGTAGTGTTCTGTTGTTAACAAGCACGATCTTGTTGAAAATAAGGTGCAAAATATTATCTAGGCTTTATATTTCCTTAATGAGATAGAGACCAATAATTCTAAATATGAATATACAGGAAATAGACGACGCTGATGTAATACAAGTAGACTGTCCAAATGATCGATCGTATACAGTTCCCTGATCGATGACCAACTTTGATAACGTGCCAAACACGAAACAGTGAAGTCTGCAAGTACAATACAAATGGATCAGTTTAGATATACATTTTGATGAGACAAACATCTAACAAAGTTATTTGAAAGCAGCATGAGTTATGTTCAGAGACACCATGCCAGTCTATCAATTTACTCTGTACACTGCAGCAAACAAGCGACGCCTATCTTAAGAGAGAGGAGCTCATGAAACCTATGTCATAGGCTATATTTAACTTCACGCAGTTCAGAACGAGGCGGAAATGTCCTTGCACAACGCTGGGAAACCGCTGACTGGTATATATTGAGCCGGTGTTTTGTTTTCAGTATTACTGTTCCAACTACACCCCAAGGTGTTCGTAAGAGAGAAAATGGTGAAAAAGAACGGAAAACACGGAGTTCGCTCCGGCAATACGCTCCGCGCTTCTAACTCGCGCTACAACAAGCAGTATCACACAGATAGCTGCATAGTAAGGAATAGCTCAAACCTGAGCAGACGACAATCCAATCAAGTAGCAGACGACGCCTTAATCGATGCAGATGGGGTCCTCTACTCGCTGAATAAGAAAGGAAGATGGGCTCTGCCACAGATGATCAAAGACAATATTCAGGGAGAGGAAGACATCAAAGTTTCTATTTATCAGCGTCACAAGATAAGTCGTCCATCTAATTGTGTAGATTACAATAGTAACAAAGGCAGTGTTAAATCATGTGTAGCTAAACATGGTTACTTCAATAGTTCCAGCGTAAAGAGTGAGAGGAATGGAAGAGGGGAGAGAAAGACAAAGAAGAAACAGAAAGAAAACAGTCAGAAAGAAGACGGGGCGGGGAATGAGGAGCCTATATCTGACCCCGACCCAGAAATCGTCTACGATGTTTACTACCCTTCTCCAGTCACCAGCTCCATCTCGCACAATCCCAAGTATATCCGTAATGCCGAACTGATCGTGTATGATGATGGGGAAGTGAGGGAAGTGACCCGCGGCCGAAAGAAGAAGGGAGGAAGGCATCGTGTTAACGTCGTATCTGATGAACCAGACTCTTATTCTGATACTGAGCAATTCGATTCATTTGATGACCAGCTGAGCGAAAATGATGACAGCTCAGCGCAGAATGAGGAGGTATGTTCACCAGAAGTTTTGCTTATTGACATTTTGGAATCGGCTGAGAGGGCGAGGGAATTATGCTACAAAAAGTCAGAGAAACGGAAAGTTAAGAAAAAGAAAACGAAATCTGAACATTGTGAAAGGGACTGGGTTTTAGTATCTGAACACGTCTTTGAAGATGAAGCCTACAATACAACTGAAGAAGGAAGCATATCATCCGGCACATCCGATACATCCATGACCACAGTCCTCACACCGTCGCCGAAACTGCAGTCAGTGAGAATTATTCTTCAGAGTGACACTGTACACCCGCATCAGTTGAAAGACATATTTCAGGATCGCTACATCGAAGCTGCTTGCCAACCTCGTAAGTTTGTCATTGATACTACTGAAGATGTAACGAAAGCTTTGAAAATGTCAAAATCGGCAAACATGCTGTTTCTTGGATCACTTGATTTCACATCTTGTTTAGTTTTCACACGAGATGCAAGTTATGACACTGGACTTGACGTCTATACAGTAAAATTTAACATTAACTGCAACGTAGATACCGTTCGGATTGAAAGCCTATTTGATTTGATGCCAACAACTGTCGAAGAAGTAATTCAAGCAGCGACTGATTATTCCACCACACTTTCTCCGGATTGCTTCTCGCAACTTGAGGTAGGAGCTCTTGCTTCACGACAACTGAAGGAAAAGAGTATGCCTTTTGTTCCCACTGTCAACAACTGGGGGACTCAGAGCATCTCTCTTCAAGATGTTCAGGAACGCGAGAAGGAAGAGGACTTTGAACTCGTTTCTGAGGAAGAGATCAAGGGGGCAGCAGCAGCAGCAGCTTCTAGTGAAGAGAAGGATGAGACGAGGAGACCAGAATATTGCAACATATGCTTTGAAGAGATCAGCCCTGAACTGCTAGAAAGCGCTTCTGCTACCCGTCTACAACGCTGTGGCCACTGGTTCTGTGACGGATGCTGGAAGGAACATGTCTCAGAAAGGATCCATTCTGGAGCCAACACGTTGAAGTGTCCTGAATATGGCTGTTCTGCTGTCGTGGACACTGGTACTCTTCTATCCATTGCTAACGTCAAGCATGTGAAGATGCATCAGCATCACAAGGCAACAAATGATGTCGAGAGTAATCCAAATCTGAAATGGTGCCCAAATCCTAAATGTGGCCGAGTCCTAATGAGGGGGGACTGTATCAAGGACACTGTGACAGTAAATTGTGAATGTGGGAAGGTGATCTGTTTCAGTTGTCTAGGAGATGCTCACTGGCCAGCAACCTGCCAACAGACTGTAGAATATTCACAACAGCTTAAAAGATCCGGAGATGACAAATACGTTGTCGTGGATAATGTTTATGCAATGGTTGTCCGGGGTAAGAAATGTCCCAAATGTCAGCGATACATAGAGAAAGACGGCGGCTGCAAATACATGGAATGTGTCTGTGGGCATCAGTTCTGTTGGACATGCTGCAGGTCATGGCTCACACATCCATCGTTCGATGAATGTTACCGGCACTCTGATACATACAACACTTCAAAGAAGGTAGTTCGACATATCGATACATCTGTCAAAGAACATAGATCGGTCATGTACACAATCGCTGTTGAGAACAGGCTACAACGTCGACCACAAAACATGCGGACAGTCAAGGCCAACATGAATTCGTTGAGTCTCCAGTTGAGGACTCTTATGACAAAGGGCGTTGACATTGGGCAACAAAACATCGCTAGAGACGACTCGTCCGCACCAGTCACCACATCAGCTGTACACGAATTTCTCGTGCAGATGGTACAGCTGAAAATGGAACTGAATCACGTGATAGAACACACAGCTGTCTTCCTAGATAGACGTCAGGACAAAACCGGCTCCCGGAAACTCATCCAAGCAAGTGAAAGCTTCCATGATCTAACCTTGTCCATTGAGAGCACTTTTACAAGTAAGGGAAAACAGGAACTCGTGAGAGTTGTGCCAAGACTCTCCCAACTGAGGTCCTTGGCTCAGCGAAGAGTTGTCGCCCTTGTGAAGTTACTTGCCAAGTTTGAATCTGCTGTTGAACGTTGAAAATTTAACAAATCTTTGGAACTTTGATATTTTATGCTGTGGTTACTGAATTTGAAGTAAAGCTGCTGAACAAAACTTCTTAACATAACTGGAAATCTAAGTGCAAATAACTTGAAATCTAAGTGCAAATAACTTGCTTACGCTAAAGTTCAACGCAGAAGAAAAATCATGTTCCAATCATATACATAAAAATATAGAAAGTAAACATTTGGCGTGAATATGTGAAACACTTGTTCCAATTTGAAAAAAATGTCAACTTGAATGTGGAATTCTTATAAACCGTCAGCAATTTATTGGCTACTTGTTATGAAAATATGCTTTATTAATCTTTTATTGTAATTCGCCAACCTTCTTTTGAGCAATGTTGAGTGTTCAGCAGCTGCATGTGAAGCTGTGTGTTTGATTGGTTATAAATTTATGTTGCATTTTATTCATTAATGAATAAAAATTGTGTTGAAAATGTTTTATGTTCTTTGTGGTTTTTGGATTTGACAGAAACTTAGTTATGTATTTTATGATAATTTATGGAGCTGATATGGTAGTGAACACTTCGACCTTCAATGGAACTATTTAAGACATAATGAGCATGGGATAATTCTACTGGGTCTAAATCGGATATTTAAACGTTGACATAAAAACAACCCAAAAACATCGTGAGAGCGCACCAAAACATTATACCTTAATCATTATATGGGTCATTTCATAAACTTACCGTGATGAAATTTTTCAGGTAAAGAACCTATTAACGACTGTAAATATCTGAATATAGATCTGCATCTCTTATTACTCCATTGAACAGTTATAGTTTAGTTCGAAAAATATTGCAGGGCAGATTGTTTCAAAATAACATATTTTCATTTCAAAAGACAGAATTCCCAAAAGACAGAACGTTTAAAACAACACTTTTTATGGTTGACAAATGATGTGTAACATGGCCTCTACCCTTTAAAATAATGGAACAGCCCAGATAAAAGAGTCTCTATAACACATTTATACACATAAGGTTTAAACATAAAAATAAGTTAATAAAATACTATATAATGATAATAATATAATAATTTTGCCCCTAATTCTTACGTTGTCTTTTCATAACTCATTTTATTCTTTATGTTGTAAAGCGCCTTTTTAAGTTTTTTTAAGTAGATAGGGCGCTATATTTTTTGTGCATTATCATTATTACATAGAAAGCGGGTCCTTTTACTTATGAACTGATCTAGGATTCTAGGATGAGTTTAAAACCTCTTCAATTTTTCAGCGGGCTATAGTTAGTTTCACTGTATCAGTTTATCATGACTGGTGCATCGAACTGAACCACATATGCATATTAGTGAAGATTTTCCAGTACATTTGCTTGTTCAATCGCACAACTATCCCATATCTGACAACCATAATCAAAGAGTGGTTGGACGAAAGATTTAAACAGAATCTAGTTGGTTACGATGTTGTGATTAATTCTATATATTGGGAAAGTGACCTTTAACCAATAATTAAAAATGTACCACTAAGGGATTTAAAACATTGTAGACAATGATGGTACACAATATGTGAAATATTGATTATTGAATACGATTGAACTGGAAGCTGTGCAGCTTTTCAACATTTCTTTCTCACTTAACTTAGAACAAAGGATGACATAGGATGTATCTACCACTTTATTGATTTATCATAAAATGTAACAGAATTGCTGTTGCTTTATTACCAACAAGTGCTGATGTGATGATTTATAAATTTATGGTATCTTTGTAGTAAACTTGTGAAGCGATATAAACACATACATATTCCACTGACTTATAGCATATGTCACTTGAAGCGTTGAGCTATAGATATTTGTAGTCAGGCCCTTTCCCGTTGTCAAAACAATAATGACGTAATGAGCAATGATTAGTAATATGGTTTTGTGCATTTTCAACCGATGCCGCCGCCGCACTCATTCTAATTGTTACAACTTTCCCCCACTAAGCTTTCCAGACTATATACATAACTTTTTACCTATACAACCGGGTAACGATTTTGATATGTTTACATTCAAGGTCAAGGTCAAGGTCTAGAGTTATGTAATCACTGTAAGAACTCCTTGTAAATACGATAACTTAAAGTTTTTGTGCTGTGAAGAACAAACTTGGTGTATATCATCCATAGAGAAGTAAACAATTTTGGACTTCAGCATGGTTTTGTGAAAATGCTTTATTGAACTTTTAAATTTTTAGCTCATCTGGCCTGTAAGGCCCGATGGGCTTATGGCATGGCATGGTGTCCGGCGTCCGTCCGTCCGTCCGTCCATCCGTCCGTAAACTTTGTGGAATTTTGACTTCTTCTCCAGAACCATAAGGCCTAAAAAGCTTAAACTTTGTGTACAGACTCCTTAGCTAGTGAGGATTATAAATTGTAGCTTTAGTGGCCCTGTGACCCCTAATAAGGGCCACAGGGGCCACGCCCTAAAAACCTATTTTCATCTTCTTCTCCAGAACCATGAGGCCTAGAAAGCTGAAACTTTGTGTACAGACTCCTTGGCTAGTGAGGATTATATATTGTAGCTTTGGTGGCCCTGTGACCCCTATTAGGGGCCACAGGTGCCACGCCCTAAAAACCTATTTTCATCTTCTTCTCCAGAACCATGAGGCCTAGAAAGCTGAAACTTTGTGTACAGACTCCTTGGCTAGTGAGGATTATGAATTGTAGCTTTGGTGACCCTGTTGTCCCTAATAAGGGCCACAGGGGCCACGCCCTAAAAACCTATTTTCATCTTCTTCTCCAGAACCATGAGGCCTAGAAAGCTGAAACTTTGTGTACAAACTCCTTGGCTAGTGAGGATTATATATTGTAGCTTTGGTGGCCCTGTGACCCCTATTAAGGGCCACAGGTGCCACGCCCTAAAAACCTATTTTGCATCTTCTTCTCCAGAACCATGAGGCCTAGAAAGCTGAAACTTTGTGTACAGACTCCTTGGCTAGTGAGGATTATATATTTGTAGCTTTAGTGGCCCTGTGACCCCTAAAAAGGGCCACAGGTGCCACGCCCTAAAAACCTATTTTCATCTTCTTCTCCAGAACCATGAGGCCTAGAAAGCTGAAACTTTGTGTACAGATTCCTTGGCTAGTGAGGATTATAAATTGTAGCTTTGGTGGCCCTGTGACCCTTAATAAGGGCCACAGGGGCCACGCCCTAAAAACCTATTTTCATCTTCTTCTCCAGAACCATGAGGCCAAGAAAGCTGAAACTTTGTGTACAGACTCCTTGATTATTGAGGATTATGAATTGTAGGTTTGGTGACCCTGTTGCCCCAATGAAGTATAAGGCCTAGAAAACTGAAACCTGTCGCCTATATACTTTATTTTAATGATTGGTGACCCTTTGGCCTCTACAAAGGGGGAATCACATTTGCCACACTCAACAGCTTATATTGTAATTGACGATGAAGCCTGATGAGCTACAGAGCCAATGGCTCTATTTTTTAATCATTACATAATTGTATTATCCAACGAAAAGTGTTTATAAATTGTGTGAACTTAAAAGGTCACGAGATACGCGTAACTGCTATACAAAAAATGACGGCCTCTGGGAATTCTTTTGGCATGTTCACATTTAAGATCAACGTTCAAGATCATTTTGTTGTTGTTACATAAACTGTGTTTCTTACTGTGTTTAGCAAAGTCTTATTTGTTTATGGTATCTATATAGTAGAAAAGTAGGATCTATGAATAAATACGCCTTCTAACATTTTTTAAGCGATACCTGTCCCGGTGCTGCATACTATATACAAGTTCGAAGCAACCATTTTACTAATGCTTCATTTAATATCTACGTTTATATTTATTTATATGATTTAATATTTACAATTAAAAGATCTTAATACAGATTCATATTTATATAGACTGTTCATTCAACTTGTTCATTCGTGTGATATAACTTCAGGAAATATATTTTCATAGCTTCTATATGAATAACAACCATATTGGTCGTTTATACTAGCATGTCAACTTTCATTTGGTTCTATTTTCTCGATACAAGTATACCATAGACAGCTTTTAAACGGACTCAAATGAGCCACGAAATGTTTAAAAAAACAACTCAGTTTAGGAGGCAGAGGAGGCGATAGTAAAGACTATATTCAAATGTTCTTGTTCGGCTCACCAGCATGCTACAGAGGTGTCATTTCCTTGTCAAAATATAAACACGAGAAAAAAAACTCATTTGAAAGTAATTCATTCAATGATATTCATTTATAAACCTATGGTCAACCAAGAAATAAACCACAATGTTTCTGAAATGTTTAGAAAATATCTAGTGCAAATATAGAAAATTAAATGTGTGTATGATAAAAACTTTAGATTTTTAAAAGAAAATTAGATATTCGATATCAACGTTTTCTTCCCAATCAATGCATCCTCTTATACAACATTCTGTTCTCAAGCGGCATTGAATGCGTATACCGCCATGGGCCCATATGACATATATATATTTAAAATAACATATTACAACAGAAATACAAAAGAAAACGTACATAGTGATAGTAGACAGTATACTAACATACCATAGATACGTTGTGTACAAACACGTGTACACATACACAAATACACATTTAAAGATATATATATATATATATATACACACATGCATACACACACATAAATTACATACACACACATACATACTCATCATCACACTCACGCACGCACTAACGAACGCACACATACATACACACAGACAGACATGCATGCATAAATATCGTAGAGGCATACATGCATGCATAAATATCGTAGAGGCATACCGTAGAGGCATACCGTAGAGGCATACATGCATGCATAAATATCGTAGAGGCATACATGCATGCATAAATATCGTAGAGGCATACATGCATGCATAAATATCGTAGAGGCATACATGCATGCATAAATATCGTATAGAGGCATACATAAATAACTACACACACACTCATTCATAAACATATACGTCCGCTCATCCATTTATACAAATGAAATTTGAAGTTTAGAAGCCTGGTACAAACATTTAGATAATTTGTAATTGTTAGCGTATTTTTCGTTGACATCAGCTCGCGAAAACTTTTCTTAGATGGATTCACGTATAGGGCTTGGATGGTAGGTATCTGATTCGTACTTTAAGATAAGCTGGGAAATACAATTAGAAATGATATTCATTTTCTACTGTGTCTTTTCCATAACGTTGACAGTTTATAATTAACCTCCGTCCTGGGTCCAGTCCTATATGCCTGAATTCATTGCATGAACATCGGAATCTTGTCATATCTTGACAAAGAGATCTGTTTACAATTTGAAGTAAATACAATTCAACATCCATATTAGATTCGTAGGTCGCATAGGCAGTACATTTCGAGAGAGTATTTACAAAGTTGTGCGAACGTTGAAAGTTGTCAGTAAGCCGTCGTTTGAGAATGAAAAGAAAGTAATCTGTATTCCCAACATCTTGAGCTATCAAGCAGTATCCGAATCCGTGTTCTAAGAGTATATTTTTCACATAGGTAACCCATGATACACGGTTGACTTCATTTAGTTTCAATAGCATGTTATATGTTTGTTTTCGCAGAAGTTTGCCAGATTCATCCTCGTGAGCTTTATCCAATATTTTATACATTTGGTGGTGGTGTTTACATACAGTGGCTGTCGTTCTGTTTCAATACAGTATCATTAGCAGCCTCGTCGTCTAAGGACACTAGTAACTATCACATATCTTATGTTCTCTATTATTCCTATATTATATGACTTAAAAATTCATAATTTTTTTAAAAGGAACGTGGTTTCTTTTAAGATTACAGATGGGCTTGTTACAAACTACTATTCTTAGGAGTTAAACTGCAAATTCAAGTGAATAGAGCGTTGCAGGTATATTGTCACACGCATTGCGAGTGGCGTAAGCTATAGCTGGTTTCGAAATGTAGTGCAAATATGCAAATTTAGGCAGTTTTGCCTGAAAAAGGTCCTTTAAAGTATGTTTTACAATGATTTCATAAGGTCCAGTCTGGAAAAACTTAGTTATTTGAACATCTGTAAGAATTACTTACATTCGAGTAATAAAGATATAAACGCCAAAAACCATAATATGTCTATTTCCGCAGAGACTCTATATATACAGATGTTATATAATGTCTCTGATTTCCGTGAGTACTTATAACTGTATTTCATAACAGAATCGTTATCTATAAGTTTACAAGGAATCAGAACATTCCACTACTTTGTATTCGCACTGACACAATTTTGTCATTTAGATTCCCCAAAAGGGAAAACTGAAAAGTGAATATTTATTATTGTAATTTTAGAATATCCATTCTGTCAAGTAAACTGATCATATTTTTGGTATCTGTTTTGTTTCTCGCTTGTTACACCAGTATGAACCTTCAAAATCCCACTAGAAGTCAACTTTAAGCGCCGACAATAGAATTATTGAATTTTGATAAAGCGATACAATCTGCAGAATACGTAATCAAATGGTACGTTTGCCTGATAAGATTAGCCACACATGTGTTGACATCTGCCTCTTAACACCCGACTCAAGCTATCTACCTGCTATCTCCAGTTTGTTCCTGCGTTACGCTTTGTTAGAACAACTTTTATTTGATTAATTTAATCACCGATGACATTTTGTATAAGATAAATGTTTAAAGGTTTGACTTCATATTGTCAAGTAATAACCAATAGAGGGTAACTGTTTTTGAATTCCACGAGGTAAGAACAATGCGGCCATTTAGACATGCACTAAACTGAATAAACCACGATTCATTTGTTGAATATTTATCAGAACATTCTTTTGCAATTGTTTTTAAAAATTTACATTTAGTTTCCTTATACAATGCATTGGATGAAATATACTAAACAATTAAATAATCTTTTCAATTGATGATCTCTCTTTACAAATATCCTGATCATAGGAACTAAATTTAATATATCATAGTGATAAATTTTAAATCCTAAAACGACAACTTTCAGATGTACTCATTGTCAACATCAACGATATGTCGAGCGGGCATATTGATTTGTGTTGTCCTTGTGTATATAACACTGTCAAGGGACATCTTCTCCTCTTCATTGATGCGCCATGTCGTCCCTGTTGCCGATGGTGGACATTATGAGACGGTGTCACGTTCCCATGCCTGTAGAGATGCCGGCCATGGTCAGAGTGTTGATGGTAATGCAGTTTACGATGCTGTAGGTGATTCAGATGCTGATGTTGAGACATATTTTAATGTTGATGCATATGATCTTAATGCATAGGCAAATGTTGATATAGATGCTAATGTCGATACAGATGTCGAAGTTGATACAGATGCAGTTGTTGGTACAAATATTGTAGTTGATGCAGATGATGATGTTGATACAGATGCTAATGTTGATACAGATGTCGAGGTTGATACAGATGTTGTACTTGATACATATGCTGACGTTGATGCAGATACTATTGTTCATAAAAATGATGATGTTACTACAGATGCTGATGTTGATACAGATGCTGATGTTGATATATATGCCGATGTTGATACAGATGCTGATGTTGATACATATGCTGATGTTGATACAGATGCTGATGTTGATACAGATGCTGATGTTGATACAGATACTGATGTTGTTACAGATGCTGATGTTGATACAGATACTGATGTTGATACAGATGCTGATGTTGATACAGATGCTGATGTTGATACAGATACTGATGTTGTTACAGATGCTGATGTTGATTCAGATACTGATGTTGATACAGATGCTGATGTTGATACAGATGTCGAAGTTGATACAGATGTTGTAGTTGATACAGATGCTGACGTTGATGCAAATGCTGTTGTTTATACAAATGATGATGTTTATACAAATGATGATGTTTATACAAATAATGATGTTGATACATATGCTGATGTTGATACAGATGCTGATGTTGATACAGATACTGATGTTGATACTAATGTTGTAGATGATACATATGCTGACGTTGATGCAGATGCTCATGGTTATACAAATGATGATGTTGATACAGATGCTGTTGTTTATACAGGTGATGTTGTTTATACAGATAATATTGTTTATACAAATGCTTATGTTGATGCAGATGCTGTTGATGGTAACTTCAATGCTACTGCCTGTGTTGGAAATCTACCCGGGATGGTGGAAGATTTGCTTTGCGAAGTAAGTAATATGTACATGTACGTGGTTATTTATATGCTACAAAATTGATACAAAACTATGGATAATAAAGCATATGTCAACGGTACAAATAATAATGAACCCCAATATTAAAGAATACTTTGATAGGCATTAGAGAGGCTTATGTCATGAAGGAGAATGCATTCAATAAATAGTAAACTTATGAATGACGTCCCTTACCAATGTTGACGCCATGCCATTAGCAACACAATGTATAAGTTACCCTGATGATCACTATATTGTGAAATCGACCGTTTGAAAAAGAACTTATATGAGGAGCTATCAACAGTTATTTATAAAGCATACATTGTTATCAAACACGGTTTTAAGAATTATGAAAGGAACCCAAATCAAACATCAACGATACTATTTCGTGTTTTCAGTAAAGGGTGTTTCACACATAACCAGAACAAGACGCTATATTCAATTATTATTAACTCACTTTCTTGGCTGGACAATTTCAAACAAAAATGTTACATTTTTTAAAGAAACGCCCCGCCTATCTGCCTAACTACAAGAATCCGTGTTGGAATGAGGACGGTAGACTTCAGTGTCTGCCATACTTCATGTTGTTGGGAGTTCCAAAGGCTGGTACCGATGACTTGTTTAACAGAATAGTCGCCAATCCAGATGTGGTCACACATGCTTATTATAAGGAGATTTCTTACTGGAGCAGGCTACGATACAGTAAGTTAGTTCAATGTCAATATTAAAACATGCATCATCTATACCAATCGTTTCGATATTTTTCACCAATATTTACCGGTACGTGTACCATGGAGTTATTGAGGATGTACAACATTGCGAGGCAAAGCTAACTGCACTTATTATTATTTTCTTGCATTAATGCGTGTTAGTTCAAATTTCGTATTATTTAGGATTGCACTCAGAAATCACAATATTTACAAGTTGGATAAGTTGACATCTCCTCGTAAAGTTCAGCGAATATTTCAAACAGCTTTGTCATAATTGAACTTTCTGTCAAACAAATATACATCTTTATAATGTAAATATTTCACTCTCAATCCTGTCGTAACAAACTTTTTCTTTGAATCTGTTACATTTAGAACATTTAGGTAAAGTAGGACCTGTTACAACATATGCTCGTTACAAGTCACAGTATGGACAGGCATCGAGGCGGATTGAAGATGATGTCAAGAATGGCTATCATCGTCTTATAGTAGGTAAGAAAGCACAAACAACGGGTCCTTGGTAAAACATTTGATAGTCCAGGTATGGGATGTATACCCCATTCAAGCAAAGTGTCATATAAAACCCCAATCTAAATAAATTTAGATCAACAGGTTTTATATGAGGTCATACTGTATGACAAAATAAAAAATCTGTTGATCTAAATTTATGTAGATTGGTAAAACCCACTATACTGTAACCTTTATAAAACTCTAAAAAATTGCAAGTTCACCACATCATCAACGTTTTAGAAGAAGGGCACCTTAAACTTTGAACTTTATTTATCATAAAGATAGAACTTCTCTAATTGATTTTTATAACGTTGCATGTTTACGCGTAATTGTCTTTTTTATGACAATTATTTTAATAAATTATTAGGAATTTGTTCTCGTTGATAAGACTTGCATTTGTCATACCCTTAAAGCTTATTCAAGATACCTCAGAGCCTTAGACAAAGATCCATGGCTGTCCATGTTTAACATTCTCTCTCAGTTTCGTTTATAAGTTCCTGATGTCATGCTTAGTGTAGTTTCAATTTTTTTAAATCTATATTGTGTTGTTTTGAATAAGTTGAACTTAAAATAAATATTAAATAAGTTGCACTTTCTTCGAATTAACGAAGCGTATTGACATTTGACTTAGAAATAAAAGAGAAGTTCATTTCGTTCACCAAATAAAATAATTTTTGCTTTCTTAAAAACATGACAACTGATAAAGTGAAACAAAATCTGATAAAGCATTTAAAGGAACCGATTTTGTCTTTTACAAAATGTCTTCTTAAAAAAGATCTTACCTCTAGGCGATGGTTCTATAACTGACAAAGCGTATTGACATTTGACTTACAAATAAGAGAAGTACATTCACCAAAGAAAAATAATTTTCGAATTTCTTCATCAAAGAAAAATAATTTTCGAATTTCTTCGAAAACCTGACATCTGAAACCAAATCTGATAAAGCATTTACAGAATTGATTTTGTCTTTTACTTCAAAAAAGGTTTCTTAAAAATGATCTTACCTCTAGGCGATGGTTCTATAACTGACTTTGCGGATTTTCGTGATTGGCAACAAATTCCTCAAAATATGGGATTAAAAGAACCAAAGGTGCTGACTCCAGATCTGATGAAGCACTTGTACAAGAACCCACGATTTATCCTGCTCCTGAGGAACCCAACCGAGAGGTAACTTTTAAATTATGCATTGAATGCTACATATATCAAACACATTTTAGTATTATTAGAACAGCACGATTTTCAGGATAACAACTTATTTATTGTGAAAATCATGACGTTAAGGAATGAGTCCTTCATCGGGTTAGATGTTCGGGATACCGTGATATATATCTTTCTACAAATCAAAGATATCAAGGAAAACGTATACTAAACATCATGGAAAGTTTATGAGAGTAAATATGTGAGAATGTTATAGAATTGAAATGTGCAACGTAAAAAAATTTAAAAGTATATTCATGAACAGTCAAGCAAGGAAAAGTATGTTACCTTTATTAAAGAGTACAAAGATATTGTAAATGCATTGGAGGTTAGATTGTCAAAAGCATCTTGATGTCCCTGTTCTAAATGCCCTTCAGAATCATTTCGATTTCCTGTGTAATGGTGTCGTATATGTTCATCAACTTTGTTGTACTACAAACCAAATTATCTTCCTTTGTAAACATACAATGTATATATACATAGTATTCCAAACCCAAACGTCCTCGTCTGCTTGACCACGACATTAGGGTCTATGTCGACACGTAGCCTACATAGAATAAATAAGTTTTATTACTCTCCCGTTGAAAATATCGCTGTTTAATAGATCTCATGTTATTACACATATAAGTCATAACATTTCGCGCTGACCGAATTCGTGACGTAATACTGACGTCATAATCGTTTAGTATGACGTCACAATTCATGAATGGTATAGGTACACCGTTTACTCGTTTCATAAAAATCTTATTAAACGGGAAGTCGTTTAGTATTCTCTATGTATGTCAGTTATATACTTTTATTCATTCATTGTAAGCTTTCATCTCCATTTTGGTCTCTGACAGTCCGTAGTTCAAATGAATAAATTCTACTCAACATAAAATAGTTGGGTTTTGATTACTTTCATTTCAGACTGTATTCACAGTTTTTCTTCCTCAAGATGGGAAAGTCTTCAGAGGACTTCCACACTGCTGTTGTTGACTCGCTTCGTCTAGAAGAAGAGTGTTTGAGGGATCGCACTCCCAAACAGTGCCTATTGAGGAGAGAGATCGACCTGCTACCAGTAAGTCTGTATTCCAAAAAACAAGTATGATAAATCTGAGGAACAGAATTTTGTAAATATTGATAAAACATTGATACAAACTCTTACAGCATCAGGGCGTTTCCATTTTTAAATTAGTTAGAATCCCCTCAAAACCAATATCCATACCTCTATCAACGGACGAGGGAATATATCAATACCAACGAGTCTGTCCTTCCGGAAATCGATTCATCCGTTTCTTTTAATATTTCACAATGGGACAATAGGACAATGCAATGCAAAGTAACAAGCAATTTCGTGAATATTTAATTGTTTGCTTTTGAATTTGTCTATTGTCTATAATTTGAGTAATTGAGAAATAATCATTTAATCAATTCATTTTAAATTTTGCATGTACATATTTGAGGGAGATATTGTATCTGGAGGGTAACTGTGAAAAGTAACAAGAGATTTTGTGTACTCAGTCATTCTATAGGATCAAACGTAAATCTCTGGGTCAGGAATTCACACGGTTTGGTTACCGTTCCATTACCATTCTATTTAAGGTACGACTTTATGTGGGCTGTTATTCGGTGTTTCTGAGAGAATGGCTGCGAGTATTTCCAAGAGAAAACTTTCTGATCCTCCGATCTGAGGACTACAAAGAGGACATAAAGGGAACAGTGAGGGAGGTGTACGATTTCCTTGACTTACGTGAGTAGCAAACTATCTACCATCTTTGTCGTTTCATTATTGTGCTGATCAATCACCCAGATGTAGGTATGTGGTATGGCTGACAGAGGTTCATGTTCTGTTTCCCTGACTTTTATACGTGATGTGTAGCTACCCCATTATAGTCTAAAAGAGTCACTCCGTGAGTTGTTAGAGGTCTTATATGCCAAACTTTACCAACAGTTCTCATCAAAACAAAATAATATATGATGAAAATCATGGAGAACCTCAATAACGCAATACTATACATACTTCAAGACAAATGTTATGGATAACAACTTCTTTATTGATTAATCAATAAAGAAGTTGTTGCCCATAACATTTGTCTTGTATTACCACACCAACTTCTAAAAGCCTTTGAAGAATTTCATTATACATATTCCGTTCACTGAATAGTGAAGGGGAGGGTTTGCTCTAGGAACTACATTCAGTTTGTCCGCGAGTCTGTCTTTTCGTATTGTAATATCTATAACATATGGTATCTCGGAAATGCATCATAGTCGTGTTGTGATATAGTAGAACAATATTTACTACTCTGATAATCTGTATATATAATGCATCGTTGCAACTCAAAAATGGGATTTCTATTTCACAAAGCGTACGATGAAAAATCGCTAACAAAAGTCTCCGAGAAGCCCAAGCGTCACCAGACTGAATCTAAGCACAAGGCAGGTCCCATGTTGAAGGAGACGAGGACACTGCTGTACAACTTCTACAGGAACTACTCCAGGGACCTGGCTACCATTCTGGGGGACAAGCGCTACTTGTGGGAGGATCTTGATGACTGAGACCAAGGGCACGAATTTCAGAAATGGGACAGGGGAGTTTACATACCAATTTTTCTACAGTGTATAAAGGTTCAACCATGGTAAAGAGTATATTCTTTAGGTTTTTGTTTGTATTTGATGTGAACTTTAAGTGTTTCATTGGACATGCGAGTGATGGATACTTAATGGATGTTATTGTTGATATGTAATAATATGTTATTTTCAATAAACATACAGAAATTCACACTTGTTTTCATTAATAAGTCCAGCCGTCAGTTAAACCTTTGACCGCTTGATCTGAGGAAGATTTCATCCACCAATCAATTCGAAGTGTTTCAACATAGTGCAGGAAAAATGAATGGATATTTTAATGGAAGTTATCTCACGGCGTATAATCAATACTGAATATGATAAAACCTCATTCGCAGGTTCCTTAGTGTAGTTGTCACAGAACAAACAGAATCTACAGAAATGATAACTTATATCATTGATGACATAACCTCTGAAGCCGGGAAGACAAAAACGAAGAGAACTGGTCAAGTCTATATATAAGCAGATTTTGGTTAACGTACAAATAAGTAAACATATACAATATAGGTTTGATGTCCAAATGGAACACCATGACCGCAGGAAATTGTGATATTCTCTATGAGGTGGCCGTGCAATATGTTTCATCAATACCGCATTACAACACATCTTGTGTAATCAATCAAAGCGATATACATCAATCTGATTGCTTCCATTCTCATCTATAGACATCTCTTCACACCAAGAAATCATCAAGTGATCCCTGTAACATATGTTTGATTAGATCGATAGCGATTTTGAACGGTGGATATTCATTGTATGAATTTGTTACGATTCAGTAAGCTTTTGCTTTCATTGGAGGATACCCGTCAGAGTAGGAGACTAGGTTTTGGTTTAAAGATCTGACATAAATGATATTTCATGAAATGCTACGTTCATTGGTTTAGTGATTTTTTCTTCAACTCAATAAGAATGGTAGCAAAGGACCTTGAAGATGGTATGGACCTAAAGACTCAGCCTTGGACAAATGAATGAGGGCTTGGCGAGGGACTGGTTTAATTCTGAACAATCTTGGATTGTATATATAAGGTATGCTTAACTGAACTTGATGTCAGATACCACAATGCAAGGGACATTTTAAAGACAGCTGTTCTTTTAAATTGTCATTAAAACATGTCATTAAACGCACGTGTCTTCAATGCACAATATGATGAGTTAAAGAACCACATCATCATGATTGAATAATTAAACAAATACTTGCCATATCTGGAAAACCTAAATGTTGATTTAACTGATAAATTAAACTAACTTAATTATAAATATCCCTCAGTTATATTGTTAATTAAATTAATCATTAGATATTGGATAAGATTTGATCTTCTTCTCTTAGCAGAATCTCACTACCCTCGCCGTTGCTATTATGTAAGTGTACTATGATGCCATTTCAGATGCAGTCACCATTTGGAAGAAAATTATGTCTGTTGCTTGTGTTCACAATCGTTATCACGTGTGCAACGTTTACATGTAGAGACTGGCATCTGCTCTTGCTCTATATAACGGATGGTGATGGTGATGGTGATACTTATATGAAGGCTGATGCGGGGGCCGATATTGCACATACTGGTAATGCTGATCGGAATTCTGCTATGATCGCAGAAAATTCTTCAACTTGTCTTGGAAGTTTTGCTAACATGGTTGAAGATTTGTTCTGTGTGGTCAGTATTTTTTAATGCATTCAAAAGTGTGTTTTTTAGTTTTGGTGCTAATTCCTTGACGGTGTACCGTGAATCCTCGTACTTCCAAGCCCTTGGCTTCATGTGAAAATTAATTTTCTAAAAATTAAGCCCTGGGCGTGATTTCGAGAGTTGGTTAAACATAACAAAATTGAGTTATACCTTTTACTTTAAAAGTGAATCCACTCCCCACCCAGTAGCACCTTGTGTTTTTGGTAAATATTGAGATCTCACGAGAACCGTATGAAGTTTACCACTTGAAGACATTGCTCTTACTTCCAAAGTAGTAGTTCTATTACAAACGAACTATGTTATGCCTACAGTACGCGAATCCACTTCCCTTCCTATAATGATATAAAATGTGTTCTCACTAAAATGTGATACTTTCTTCCACGACCCTGGTAATTGGGATGAATTATGGGATGTTTCATCCTCTGAATATGATACATTTGGTATGAACTTTAATCATTGGGCTAAAATAAAGATATAAAATTTCACAAAAACGTGTTAGTGACCATTTAAGGAAATATTATAATGACACCTGTTGGCTTAATCAATTTGATCATGTACATTTTCTTCTCTAAAGAAACGTCCCGCCTACCTGCCTAACTACAAGAACCCGTGTTGGTATGAGGACGGTCAACTTCAGTGTCTGCCATACTTCATGTTGCTGGGAGTGTCAAAAGCTGGTACCGATGACCTATACAGTAGAATACTGGCCCATCGGGAGGTGCTGTCTCACAACATGTTCAAGGAGAGCATGTTCTGGAGTAGGAGAAGATATTGTAAGTGGACGATTAATTTGTTCTCCACCGACAGAGTAACTCGTGGCTAATATGTGAACTAGACTTGTCTTTAAAAATATTTTGTTTCATGGTCTTTTAGACAGACTAATTTAAATCCATCCTTGTTTTCCCAGGACTTTTTGTACGATTATGTACACTATATGTTCCTAGGTCTATGTGAAGTTAAATTTGCTCAAGAAAACATGCAATGTTGTATAGAAGGTACTGAATTATTTTATACAAATCCACAGAGAAGAACTATCTCTATGCCATAGCTGGTCGGAACAACCATGCATATTCGATCCATTAGTTAATGGTCAATTTGTGAAAACTTTTTCTATTCTTTGAATTTGTATCTACCGTATTTCTTAAGACCCCCTTTACTCCCGGCGTCTATTCGAGGTCGGCGTCTTTTTATTTTCAGTAGGAAATTTCGTCCACGTCTCACGTAGAGGCAGAAGACTTTGTTTGCATTCAACTACGGGAGCATTGATTTATCAACTTATCACCCGGCGTCTATTCGAGACCCGGCGTCTATTTACTTCAAACAACCCTACACCCGGCCTCAATTCGAGTATTCGAGGCTTGGTGTGTATTCAAGGAAATACGGTAATTAACATATACATTGCTTCCATAAGACGATCATTTTTTATCTTTAATAGTCAACAACTACAACTATGCATGGTACAAGTCAGTGTTTGTGAGTGCATCCAGAAAGATCGAGAGGAAGAAGAACAACGACTTCCATCCATTGATTGTAGGTGAGGAAATTCATGTGACATTACATCAGTGTTCATGTAAAATATGTTGCCGATATTATTAACAGTTACAATATATTTGAGAATTCCTAGCGGTAATCAATATTTTGTCAACTAAACGATAAACGTATGCTTGCAAAAGGAAAATGTCAAAAATTAATCGCATTATATACACTAAACCCCAAAAAGAAACAATCCACTAATTCAAATTTTCATTGAAAAATAACAAGACACGGTTTTCTATCCTAACAACATTTTATCTAAAACTGAATCATTTGCACACCATCTAACTTCATTTGTTTTGCAATAACTCGTTTATCTTACAGCCAGGAAACGTTTTATTAACACTGGTGTGAAATGTTAATTTCCATTTTTTAGAAATCGAAGTTTCTGATCATATGTTAATGAATTTATGGAATATGGAGTCCATAGTCATCAATACTTCGTATGTCCACCTTCAGCTGTTATGCAGGCAAACACTCGACGTCTCATTGATGTCGTGAGACGTCTGACGGTGGCGTTAGGGATGTTCCCCATTCATCCTGTAGGGCTTGTTCCAGCTGCCTCAGGTTGACTGGAGGGTTTGCTCTATTCCTGATTCGCCTCCCTAGGCAGTCCCACGTGTGTTCAATTGGAGAGAGATCAGGAGAACGTGACGGCCACGGCAAGATGTTGACGTCCAGGAATGTTGACACTGCTCTTGCTGAATGTGCAGGCGCGTTATCATGTTGAAACAAAGTTCCCGGGTGATTCTGAAGAAATGACAACACAACAGGACGAAGAACTTGATCAATGTATCTTTGCGCAGTCATGTTACCCATAACGATCACCAATGGCGACTTGTTTTCTCCTCGGATACCGCCCTTAACCATCACACTTCCCCAACCGTGTGCCTGGACCTCTGCAACACAATTTGGAGCGTTTCTTTCACCCTGACGGCGATAAACGCGGGCTCTGCCATCATGCTTATATAAACAAAATCTACTTTCATCGGTGAACATAACATTTCGCCAATCACGAAGCTGCCACCTTCGTTCACGTCTTGTCCAGATTAATCGGTTATGTCGATGTTGACGTGTCAACGTTGGGCCACAATAAGGTCGACGGGCCCGAATCCCTGCTGCTCTTAACCTCCTTCTGACGGTTGATTGACTAAGCAGACGCCGATTCTGCAACTGTCAGGAATCGATTTCGGAGATGGAGAGTTCTTAAGTATCGGTCTTCTCGAAGTGACATCACACGTGGTCTACCTGTACGCGATCTATCTAATGTTGTTCCCGTGTCCCTATAACGTTTCATAAAATTTTCGATGGTTTTTCAATAACAGCCGAATGTTCTTGCAATAAGAACATTTGAAGCACCCATGTCCTTCATACCCAAGGCCCTGCCGCGCTGTTCTGGGGACAATCTAGGCATTTTAAAATTGGTTTTATTTGACCTGGCTCACATGTGAATTGATCGCTTGCTAACTCACTTTCAATATTGAATGTGCGAAACAATGATCAAAGAAAAACGTGTTTTCTCAGTTTTCAACAAAAGTCATGAAAATCACGTACCTAATCAATTACTGAGATGAACAACTGAAATGTTACGTTTTGGCGACCTGTTCCCATAAAACTTAACATTTAGCTAAAGTTAATTAAGAATATATTTGAATTCTAAAAATGGATAGTTTCTTTTGGTGTTTAGTGTATTACCATGAGACAATCATTTAATCAGTGTTTTTGTCAAAATAGTATTGCCTAGCTCGCATACAAGAGCATTACAATGCTAATCCATCTGGTAACAATCTCACTGTTTACATCAACAGATAGTACTGTACTCAATAATCTTGCAAAATATATTTTTTCAGCTCAAAAAAATGCAACAACAATTTACACCTTGCTGATGTCTCACAATGTCCATAAAAAAAATTGCATTATGCTCTTCGTCTGTAAATAATATTTCATGTGGTTTCGGCAGTTTATTGGGTCAAGGATTTACATGTACAATGGGCTGGTGGCCCCTTTACAGGAAAAAATCTATCTCTCCCTCTCTCTCATTCACTCACTCTCTCTCTCATTCTCTCAATCTCTCTCACTCGCTCGCTCTCTCTCTCTCCCTCACTCTCTCTCATTCTGTTTCTATGTCTGTGTCTCTCTGTCTCTGTCTCCCTCACTCTCACTCTCAAAACCCAAACTCAACAAAATGTAATAAATCAGGAATGGTTTGCATCATATTGTATGTTTATCGTTCCAATCCAGGCGATGCTTCACCAACAGACTTTGCTGATTTTCGAGGATGGCAACGCATACCTCAAAATACAGGACTTGAGGAACCAGCGGTGCTGACTCCGGATCTGATTAACTATCTCTACAGGAAGCCGAAGTTTATAGTGCTCCTGAGGAACCCAGCAGAGAGGTTTGTTCGATACAGCAGCTGAACAAATACTTTGTTACATAACTTGTATACTTAGTGCAACTAATAATATCTTCTACTTCCTGTTTAGAGACGCATTTAATATGTAATATTTCTCTTTTTTCAGTGCCATTGAGCAGCTTAAAGTTGGAAAATTGGCGCCATACAAATGAATTATTATTATTAACTATCATATAATTAGATGTTTCGTTTATCGACATTTAAAATATTTTGAGAATTGGATGACGTCACCATGTTAATCATTTTTTCAGACTCTATTCACAGTTTCACTTTTTGAATGATAGTCAATCCCCGGAAAGCTTCCACGCTGCCGTTGTAGAGGTTCTAGGTTTGGAGGAGGAGTGTAGAAGAAACCACACCGTCAAGCAATGCCTCTTCAGGTCGGAGCTGGATCAGCTTTCTGTATGTGCTCGTTACTACGTACTGCAAGCTTATGTAGAGATTTATAACACTCTTCATTTCCTTATCCTGAACATTGAGGTATTAAGTCATCAATATGCATCAGTCATCAACCTTTGTATCTGACAGGTTTTGTTTTTACTGTAGAGCAAATAGGTTATGTCTACGTGTTTTTTTCAAATCTTCTACTTTACGAGTTCATATTTGGATTTCTCCAGCGTACCGAGTGATGAGAGTTTTCTTGAAGCTTTCAGTTGTGACATTCTTAGTTAGCTCAACATATCTTAGAAATACATATCTTTATCAAACGATGAAAAAAATACCATTTCATTTCTACTTACGTGATTACTATACTATCCAAATTTTAATTTGGCAAATGTATTGAGACTCTTTTTTCGACCAGAATGTTAACTTTATACGATATATGACATATGACCAACACTTTTTATAAATATGCCATATTTTAATTGAACTTCCTCCTCAGCCGAAGGAAGACTTTTACCTTGACGGTTACATAAAGTACTCAGGACTTCCGATAAGAGCCATATCAGTAACATGTCGTTCCCATCACAATCTCATTAAAATGATGTTATAATTTCTTCACTACGTTACGCAGTAAACATGCGCATAGTGTAGCAAATAGATCATATTTTAATAAGATTGTTACCATCAACATCTCTTCGATAGACAAGAGGGAGGTATTGCTAGGGATTTATAATTCTGATGTTAAAAAAGCTGAGCGGGGTGAAGGCTGACAGCGATGCCAAGCATCAGCAAGTGTATGATCAAACTTAGCTAATGTTGTTATATTGGCAATCACGAATGACTACAGTACCTCTTTATCTCAGCTTTTATCATTTGGTTTTAAATATATGATAATTTCGCCAGTTAACTTGATTTTGAGTCAAGTGCAATCGTTTTACCGTTTACCATTTGGGTCTTAAACTTGCAATATAAACACCTTTGACTTTTAGACTTAAGTCGACATTGATATATAAAACCTTCGCACTTCAAATTAACAAATAAGGGCTTACATTTGGTTGATTCTCTGACATCGTAATGTTTTAGCTTCTTGGAGTTATTGAAACAAGATACCATAAAAAACAATAAACTAAGAATTTTGATTATATTGTACAACCGCTTCAAATAAATAAGAGTATTCGTCAATGAATCGATCTTAAAAACATATTGAGTTCAGATTTCTCATTACGGATATTTGTATTCGAATACAATGTTTCTTCTACTTGAAGGTACGACTTTATATCGGCTGTTATTCGGTGTTTCTGAGAGAATGGCTGCGAGTATTTCCAAGAGAAAACTTTCTGATCCTCCGATCTGAGGACTACAAGGAGGACATAAAGGGAACAGTGAGGGAGGTGTACGATTTCCTTGACTTAAGTGAGTAGCAAAATATCAACCATCTTTTTCGTTTCATTATTGTGCTGATCAATCACCCGGATGTAGGTATGTGGTATGGCTGACAGAGGTGCATGTTCTGTTTTATTGACTTATGCGAGTATACACCATTGCTGGAAACTGCATTTAGTTGATTTAGTTTAATTATGAAATTTCGTAATTTTTGAACGGAAAGTATTTCGAATTTTGCTGAGAGGTCAATCAAAAAGCATCTGTTTGTCGTTGCCACCGAATGTGTTACATTAGGTTTAAAGAAATTGTTTTTCAACCAAATGTTATATCATTTATCTTGAACAAAATGAGCATTACTTTTATAAATCAACCTTTGAATCAATTATATTGTAATAAATGATACGTTATATTGACATTGACGAAATTAAGATAAATGATAGTAAACTAGTGTTAAAAAAAAGAAAAAAAACATATCACAAGATAATTCAATTCAAGGGTCATTGAAATGGCAGAAATATGGTTACATCATTTCTCCAGAAGTCAACTTACTTTGATGTAATAAATACGACCAACACAAAATACGCTTTAACACATTAATGTCAGATTAAGTGCGCAACATTGTTTTCTTACATAATTCTACTATTTAAAACTTGATGCCGAACATTTTGTCTAAATGACATTTTCGATTTGCCTTTTATGTACCCCGGATGCGTTCGAACAAAATCATAAGTATATGTTCCTAGAGAATGAAAGTGTGTTTTGCCTTCACAAGACGTATTAAAAGACAACTCAATTTTTGTTTTTTGATGATGTTGAAAACATGGTAGGGTTTCTTTGGGACAGTAGTTTTTATTCCAAGATAGACTAAGTTTGAACTTACAGTTTACTTCACAATCCGAAAATAATTCCGTGCAATTAGGTTACGTCGCCAACTAAGTGCATTTTTATTTCACAAAGCCTACGACGAAGAAAAGATAACAGAAGTCTCCGAGCAACCCAAGCGTCACAGGACTGAATCTAAGCACAAGGCAGGTCCCATGTTGAAGGAGACGAGAACACTGTTGTACAACTTCTACAGGAACTACTCCAGGGACCTGGCTACCATTCTGGGGGACAAGCGCTTCTTGTGGGAGGATCTTGATGACTTGGGGGAGCTGATTGATTTGTACATGCCGAACCAAACATTTACAAAATACTCTGAAACGGTATCTACCCAATCCAGGGGTTGAAACTAGTCCTATTGGGGTACTAGTCATTTGGACTAGTGCATTCCTGAGAGCACTAGCCCAAAGACATTCTGACTTACCAAATACACCAATATAATCGGATTTTCTTTAATTTCAACTAGTCCTTCGAACGGACTACCAGTCATTGCAGTATAGCCCAGCATCTTTTCACTAACCATGAGCTAACGGGCTAGTACTAATTTCTAACCCTGCAATCCATGAGACTAGATATTTAAGATAATCACTTTAACTTTAATAGTCCTTTATTCAATGTTCTTTACTGTGTATTCAGCCAAATCTAGGCTAAATGAGTATCTAGTATATGAGTATCCATATTTGACACAGTCCTGCAGCAAAATGCACCAGGTGTGAATCCCCTATGAAGCTATTGAAGGAAAATTGACACCACGCATTTATGGTATTGACGTCATTTGACGATATGTTGATTTATGATATATACATCACTTAGATTAAAAATATCAAAGGATATGAAGGTCATGATAATGTAATGATATCCTAGACATTATTATTCAGCTCACATGATTAGTGATAAGGCAATATCCTTTCTGTTGGGTGATAGATAGTGATATACGATATCGTAAGTAAGACGTAGGTTAACGTGAACCTGTAAAACAACCTTCATCCTTTTTTTCTTGACCCACTGACCCACATCTAATTTTGGATATGATAGGAAATGCACAGACATTAACTTGGACAGACCCTCGTGTAGATAATCTACCTTGCAATTTATTAGGAATGGGTTACGTAGTTATGTCATCAAGACAATTCTAATAGATCGGAAGTATTCAGTGCAACGTTGCATTAACTTCGCGTGAACTAGGATACCGGCAAAAATTTGGATTTTGCGTACAGCTCGGAAACAAAAAAAGAAAGTCATTATGGTCAATGCAAAACAACTTGTGTACGGTGTATAAGATATCGCTTAAGATGCAGATATGCAGATGTACCTACTGAAATGGAAAACTTTTATCTTTGTTTTCAGTTACAATAACAAGGTATCAAGGTTAATAAATGAGGTAGCCGTTTTAAAAATCTATTTTTTGCCGTTTTGTGCGAACTCAGTCTTCAGCTTTTTGTCATCCCTTGGTAACCTCGACCGTCTGAACTTGTTTCATAATTGATTGCTGGTAAATTAGACGGAATACTAAATATTTCATTGCATCAATGAAAAGTTTAAGTAAGTGCGAATGCTCACATATACCATAAGATAGCCAATATAATAACCGCGAAATGTGAACTATAGTGTCGTTAGAGTGTGCATGCATGTTATGGTGTATAAACCTTTTACTAACGATAAGGATTCCGCCGAACAGAGCATTTTGAAGCATCGTTGGTTTAGCTCGAATGACTGTTACTGGAACTTTTTAGTCAAAAGGCATAGATACAGGATTGGTTATTCGTTTCATTTCCTACGAGAAGAGTTACGGTAACGTAATGGTCTAAAAATATCAAAACTATGAATAAAATATGTTTAATGTGCTTTAGTTTTTGTTTTGTTTAACCAGATAGTGACGTGCATCAATTAGTGAGACGTCAAATTTGAAGCACTTGTTTTTTGTTTTTTTTCAAATGTTTTTATTCACTTCCGATGGATACAATAATACAGTCATGAAAAGTTACATATACACATGAGTTGACATAAAAAGGCATAGATATTACATTGATATGTTGAGAAACAACAGTTCAACACCTTTAATAAAGAAACAAGATTGTGACTCAGATGACATTCTCAATTACTTTCCATTTTTTCTCATAAGAAATGAGCTTATCATTCCTCCTAGCGATATATTTCTCAATACCAAATATGTCTTTTAGTATATCTAAGAATATTGAGAAAGAAGGTTTCTTATCTTTAATATGCATTACGAATATGTGTCGTTTAGCTAATAATATCATGTGATTGAGCAAGTGGTCATTTGTCGCACAAAATAATATGTCTTGAGTTTGTATTTCAAAGGTTTCATTACGGAATCTATTCATAAGGGAGTTGAATTCTTCCCAAAAAAGTCTTACAACAGGACATTCAATATAAACATGGTATATATTCTCACTTGAACCACATGAAGGACATAAATCGTTATCAACAAGTCTCATTTTATATAATTCTCTTTTTGTATAGATTATTCTGTGGATAAACTTATATTGGAATTCGAGAAGCTTTGTATCTTTTGTACATTGTCTATATCTAATAAATATACAGTTCCAATTTAAGACATAATTCCTAAGGATTGTTACATATCAAATATGATCAAATTTGGGTTGATAATGTTTGAAAATATTTGAGAATTTAACTTAAGATTATAAGCTTTTTAAATGAAAAGCAAAGAGTCGATGAATACAATACGATTTAGGAAAGTTAAGGTGCTTGACAAGTTATGTGTTAGAAAGAGTAAATCTCATTCGTTGGCTCACCAGATTGTTTTCTCCTAGCTGTCGTTATCGATTCCTTTAAGAGACATAGAATATGTTGTTGGGATTTATCTCAAATTCAAATATTTAACAAAATACAAAACGGAACATTTAATTCTCGTGCACATGTAACATGAATTGGTATCATTTATTCATTGAAGAATGAAATTAGTTATTACTCGCTTTAATGATTTTCTGTGATTTACACAACGAATGCTGCCCTTGATGGGGCAAAACGTGCCGGGGGGAACGCTTTGCCCCATGTGTTATAAAATACATCCTTTTGGTCAACATATTGGTGTAAAGGTTATTAATTTACATTTCTTTAGCAAATACTGTAAAGGTGAACTATCATTTTCATATCAGCATTCTGCTGTATTCTATACAAATGAAATATACCATTTTACTTAAAGGGCATCAATGTAGTGAGTGAGACGTTATGTTTAAAGCACTTGTTTCAACCCAAATATGATCAAATTTGGGTTGATAATGTTTGAAAGTATTTATGAATTTTTCAAGAACATGGAGTGTGATTTCGGATTTGGACAATACTTAAGAGTGTAATTCGATTTTCTTTGAAAGTATCATGGGAATTGTGCAATAAATACTAATTTCAGATGTTTTGTAATGATATCCCATAAGTGATGTTTTGACGCGTACGAAAGCCACATAAAGTACGAAAAGATCATGAAGTGTCTCTCGTAGCCTCTAACAACGTCATAAGGCAACAATGGTTTTAAATGGCTTATTAATATATCAGTACTTGATCCGCCTTGATCCTTATACAAGGCTTTTAGTATCACGAGCCGGATCAGGTTGTCTCCCTTCTTATCCTGCTATAGGTCTCGCCTGTAAACCTACTAACGTTTATTAAAGAAACATGCGGTTCACCACCGCGTTTAAAACATTAGTTAGTTCGTTGTATTTTTACATAAAACACAATTACAAACACAATCCTTAGGAATTTCAATGCTAAGATAAAGTTTAAGCACTTGATTTATTTTGGGTGGCAATATCTTATCAATTCATATGCACATTGTTTTCTGACAATCATTATTATACATTCAAAATTTCTATAACCAGTGTTATCTTAAGGAATATTATAGTTTTTATTATTTAACTTATTATTTAACTTAACTTAAGATTATAAGCTTTTTAAATGAAAAGCAAAGAGTCGATGAATACAATACGATTTAGGAAAGTTAAGGTGCTTGACAAGTTATGTGTTAGAAAGAGTAAATCTCATTCGTTGGCTCACCAGATTGTTTTCTCCTAGCTGTCGTTATCGATTCCTTTAAGAGACATAGAATATGTTGTTGGGATTTATCTCAAATTCAAATATTTAACAAAATACAAAACGGAACATTTAATTCTCGTGCACATGTAACATGAATTGGTATCATTTATTCATTGAAGAATGAAATTAGTTATTACTCGCTTTAATGATTTTCTGTGATTTACACAACGAATGCTGCCCTTGATGGGGCAAAACGTGCCGGGGGGAACGCTTTGCCCCATGTGTTATAAAATACATCCTTTTGGTCAACATATTGGTGTAAAGGTTATTAATTTACATTTCTTTAGCAAATACTGTAAAGGTGAACTATCATTTTCATATCAGCATTCTGCTGTATTCTATACAAATGAAATATACCATTTTACTTAAAGGGCATCAATGTAGTGAGTGAGACGTTATGTTTAAAGCACTTGTTTCAACCCAAATATGATCAAATTTGGGTTGATAATGTTTGAAAGTATTTATGAATTTTTCAAGAACATGGAGTGTGATTTCGGATTTGGACAATACTTAAGAGTGTAATTCGATTTTCTTTGAAAGTATCATGGGAATTGTGCAATAAATACTAATTTCAGATGTTTTGTAATGATATCCCATAAGTGATGTTTTGACGCGTACGAAAGCCACATAAAGTACGAAAAGATCATGAAGTGTCTCTCGTAGCCTCTAACAACGTCATAAGGCAACAATGGTTTTAAATGGCTTATTAATATATCAGTACTTGATCCGCCTTGATCCTTATACAAGGCTTTTAGTATCACGAGCCGGATCAGGTTGTCTCCCTTCTTATCCTGCTATAGGTCTCGCCTGTAAACCTACTAACGTTTATTAAAGAAACATGCGGTTCACCACCGCGTTTAAAACATTAGTTAGTTCGTTGTATTTTTACATAAAACACAATTACAAACACAATCCTTAGGAATTTCAATGCTAAGATAAAGTTTAAGCACTTGATTTATTTTGGGTGGCAATATCTTATCAATTCATATGCACATTGTTTTCTGACAATCATTATTATACATTCAAAATTTCTATAACCAGTGTTATCTTAAGGAATATTATAGTTTTTATTATTTAACTTATTATTTAACTTAACTTAAGATTATAAGCTTTTTAAATGAAAAGCAAAGAGTCGATGAATACAATACGATTTAGGAAAGTTAAGGTGCTTGACAAGTTATGTGTTAGAAAGAGTAAATCTCATTCGTTGGCTCACCAGATTGTTTTCTCCTAGCTGTCGTTATCGATTCCTTTAAGAGACATAGAATATGTTGTTGGGATTTATCTCAAATTCAAATATTTAACAAAATACAAAACGGAACATTTAATTCTCGTGCACATGTAACATGAATTGGTATCATTTATTCATTGAAGAATGAAATTAGTTATTACTCGCTTTAATGATTTTCTGTGATTTACACAACGAATGCTGCCCTTGATGGGGCAAAACGTGCCGGGGGGAACGCTTTGCCCCATGTGTTATAAAATACATCCTTTTGGTCAACATATTGGTGTAAAGGTTATTAATTTACATTTCTTTAGCAAATACTGTAAAGGTGAACTATCATTTTCATATCAGCATTCTGCTGTATTCTATACAAATGAAATATACCATTTTACTTAAAGGGCATCAATGTAGTGAGTGAGACGTTATGTTTAAAGCACTTGTTTCAACCCAAATATGATCAAATTTGGGTTGATAATGTTTGAAAGTATTTATGAATTTTTCAAGAACATGGAGTGTGATTTCGGATTTGGACAATACTTAAGAGTGTAATTCGATTTTCTTTGAAAGTATCATGGGAATTGTGCAATAAATACTAATTTCAGATGTTTTGTAATGATATCCCATAAGTGATGTTTTGACGCGTACGAAAGCCACATAAAGTACGAAAAGATCATGAAGTGTCTCTCGTAGCCTCTAACAACGTCATAAGGCAACAATGGTTTTAAATGGCTTATTAATATATCAGTACTTGATCCGCCTTGATCCTTATACAAGGTTTTTAGTATCACGAGCCGGATCAGGTTGTCTCCCTTCTTATCCTGCTATAGGTCTCGCCTGTAAACCTACTAACGTTTATTAAAGAAACATGCGGTTCACCACCGCGTTTAAAACATTAGTTAGTTCGTTGTATTTTTACATAAAACACAATTACAAACACAATCCTTAGGAATTTCAATGCTAAGATAAAGTTTAAGCACTTGATTTATTTTGGGTGGCAATATCTTATCAATTCATATGCACATTGTTTTCTGACAATCATTATTATACATTCAAAATTTCTATAACCAGTGTTATCTTAAGGAATATTATAGTTTTTATTATTTAACTTATTATTTAACTTAACTTAAGATTATAAGCTTTTTAAATGAAAAGCAAAGAGTCGATGAATACAATACGATTTAGGAAAGTTAAGGTGCTTGACAAGTTATGTGTTAGAAAGAGTAAATCTCATTCGTTGGCTCACCAGATTGTTTTCTCCTAGCTGTCGTTATCGATTCCTTTAAGAGACATAGAATATGTTGTTGGGATTTATCTCAAATTCAAATATTTAACAAAATACAAAACGGAACATTTAATTCTCGTGCACATGTAACATGAATTGGTATCATTTATTCATTGAAGAATGAAATTAGTTATTACTCGCTTTAATGATTTTCTGTGATTTACACAACGAATGCTGCCCTTGATGGGGCAAAACGTGCCGGGGGGAACGCTTTGCCCCATGTGTTATAAAATACATCCTTTTGGTCAACATATTGGTGTAAAGGTTATTAATTTACATTTCTTTAGCAAATACTGTAAAGGTGAACTATCATTTTCATATCAGCATTCTGCTGTATTCTATACAAATGAAATATACCATTTTACTTAAAGGGCATCAATGTAGTGAGTGAGACGTTATGTTTAAAGCACTTGTTTCAACCCAAATATGATCAAATTTGGGTTGATAATGTTTGAAAGTATTTATGAATTTTTCAAGAACATGGAGTGTGATTTCGGATTTGGACAATACTTAAGAGTGTAATTCGATTTTCTTTGAAAGTATCATGGGAATTGTGCAATAAATACTAATTTCAGATGTTTTGTAATGATATCCCATAAGTGATGTTTTGACGCGTACGAAAGCCACATAAAGTACGAAAAGATCATGAAGTGTCTCTCGTAGCCTCTAACAACGTCATAAGGCAACAATGGTTTTAAATGGCTTATTAATATATCAGTACTTGATCCGCCTTGATCCTTATACAAGGCTTTTAGTATCACGAGCCGGATCAGGTTGTCTCCCTTCTTATCCTGCTATAGGTCTCGCCTGTAAACCTACTAACGTTTATTAAAGAAACATGCGGTTCACCACCGCGTTTAAAACATTAGTTAGTTCGTTGTATGTTTACATAAAAATAAAACACACTAACAAACATTTTCCTCAGGAATTTAAATTATAAGATAAAGTTTAAGCACATGATTTATTTTGGGTGGCAATATCTTATCAATTCATATGCACATTGTTTTCTGACAATCATTATTATACATTCAAAATTTCTATAACCAGTGTTATCTTAAGGAATATTATAGTTTTTATTATTTAACTTATTATTTAACTTAACTTAAGATTATAAGCTTTTTAAATGAAAAGCAAAGAGTCGATGAATACAATACGATTTAGGAAAGTTAAGGTGCTTGACAAGTTATGTGTTAGAAAGAGTAAATCTCATTCGTTGGCTCACCAGATTGTTTTCTCCTAGCTGTCGTTATCGATTCCTTTAAGAGACATAGAATATGTTGTTGGGATTTATCTCAAATTCAAATATTTAACAAAATACAAAACGGAACATTTAATTCTCGTGCACATGTAACATGAATTGGTATCATTTATTCATTGAAGAATGAAATTAGTTATTACTCGCTTTAATGATTTTCTGTGATTTACACAACGAATGCTGCCCTTGATGGGGCAAAACGTGCCGGGGGGAACGCTTTGCCCCATGTGTTATAAAATACATCCTTTTGGTCAACATATTGGTGTAAAGGTTATTAATTTACATTTCTTTAGCAAATACTGTAAAGGTGAACTATCATTTTCATATCAGCATTCTGCTGTATTCTATACAAATGAAATATACCATTTTACTTAAAGGGCTTAGTTTTGTTAAAGAAGGACGACAAGTAACAGTCACAAAAACATATTTTTCTGTTGTTTTTTAAATCATGAAAATATAATTTATTGTATATAACTGTTCAACCCTAAACGATAAGCCATTTTCCGCGCAATGCCAAGTTCGACACAAAATAAATGATGTTAATTCTTTAATTTTTCCATATAACCAATTCAATTCTTATTTTCTTTTATTTATTACTGGTTTTGATAGTCAATGACCTACATTATCAACACGTTCGTAGTTAAAAGAAATGTACATCTACCAACCATAATGATATTTGGTAATTGAGAATGTTGAACATGTAGGTGCCTGACATGTTAAGGAACATTTTGAGCATCCTTGCATATATTGCCAACTTTTATATTAATTCTATACCCTTTATATTAGTTCGATAGTTGCCTTGCTTTATCAAGATGATAGCTTTTGATTAGTATTGGCGGATTAAAAATGTGTAATATCAATTACATTCTGTGTTGTTTTTCACATGGGGCAAAGTGCCCAGGGGATTTGGCACTTTGCCCCAAACTACAGGGCAAAGCGCGCCACCTTAATCAAAATACATTTACGTAAATATGTCCATATTCCGACATGGTAGATTAAAAAAGCATGTGCCATGTAACAGTCTATGTGACAAGTATTAGAGATATGGTTCAAGCTGCATACTGTACATGTCGGGGTGTCCACTAGACGCACTTATATGTTAGGGGGCGCGCTTTGCCCTGGTCTCCCCTAATGAGAGAATAACAATGAAATTATTTGGTAAATGCACAATAGGTAATGTGTTGGAGTCACATATGGTAAACTTTGTCAGTAGGTTCATTTTTTAAAAACGTACTTGCTGATTTTTATGCTAAGTTTTTTTATATAGTGGCGATAATATGATAAAAGCCATAATTTATGATCCAGAACTGGACAACTTAGAATGGGGAGGGCAAATTTGTTAAAGGCAATATCGGTTACTTGTCGAAACGGCAGAAGTGCAGTTTTTCATATAACTATACTAGGTAAACTACTACACATCTAAATGACACTGTGGATGTGTTTTAGTACGAGTACAAAGTCATTCATTCTTCTCTTGTAAGTGATAATAGGATTAAAGTTGTCATGTAGTTGACATTTGCTTCAAAAGCCACGTATGGTTTTGTTATATACACAGAAAACAAATTTAGTGTCCCATGATTTTTCCAATAGGGATAAACTTCAAGGGGGTATTTTATGAAAATGAGAAAAATAAGAGAAGCTAAACAAATTTCAAACATAAAAACAATTCTTGGACATTTGGTATAGAATATTTGTAATTTGTGAGCACTAAATGTGCATGAAAACAATTGACATGGGTGTTTAAGTATCGTGCCTAATTAACTGAAAAGACTCCTTTTATTGTTCCATATCTGTTCGATATCTGCTGTCATTCCTCGTTAAGAGCTGCTTCAAGTTCCTTCAGGTTTTGTTGAGGATTGCCCACGATATCCCAAACATGTTCGATTGGGTTCAAATCAGCTTGTGGTTGAGGTTGTTTGAAACTTTTGTGTGTGCAACACATAGGTGGCGGAATTCATGTGGCTGCATTCCCGAGAGACATTTTCCAATTAGTAACACTATATTTCATCACCAAAATACTTTTAAATTGAATTTTTTGTTTCAACATATACCGATAATTTAGCTGTTATTTAAGGGGTGCTTGATCTTTTTTTGGCTGGGTTTATAAGCAACAAATGAAATGACCCGCATCCAGCAGTAGTGGAGGCTGTCGAATGAAAGAATGCAGGGGTTCCAGATTATTTCCCTCCGACTCATCGAATAACGACATTTCATTGGCTTTCCTTCAGACTCGTCAAATAACGACATTTCATTGGCTTTCCCTCAGACTCCTCGAATAACGACATTTCATTGGCTGAAAGCGAGCAAATGTCTCCTAGTCACGATTAATCTCTTGTTATAGAAAGAAGGCAATTGCCTCTATAGATGTAGGGGTATTATATGGAGCTAAGTAGGATGTAGCAGAATGATGGTGATTTGGTCTCAATGGATCACAATGTACACATATATATGCTATTTCTATACGTTTCAAAGTCAAATAAAACGTTATCGTACTCGACATTTAAAGCCGAACTGCTTGTCAAGTGCTTAATCCAGGAGTCTCCACTTATCAAAGTAACATGAAAACCATTTCAAGTGATTAAGGCCTATCTACGTGTTTGGGCAATAAAATTTCTTACCCGGGGGCAATATCTAATATCACTGTTTGAAATGCATATTTTTTAACACAACACAGCTCGACAGCTAATCGATATTGAAATACATTCACCTGTTGTCAGTTGGCTTTTGCCTACCAATATATCATCTCATTTCTTTGTTGTGAAATTGTCTGAAGTGACATGATTTGAATGAACAGCGTGTGACTTGTGGAATGATTATTTGTACAGGTAAACATTGGCTGAAAGAAGTGATTGCTTACACTTGTTATAAAGTACCTGGCAGGTGCAAAACAACAACTTATTTTCATATCATTAACATAAATTGAACGTTTTTCGACAAAAAAGGTCGGGGTTGTTAGTTATTAAAGGCGCTGCAGCACGTTTTCTTGGGGAAATTAAGGAGATCACGCAATTGCTTTTAGTTAACAATTTATCATGGCCACCTTTGATCTACATTATACAATTTTTTCTACAAACTTAAATATATTACACTGTATTTTTTTGACGAAAAGAAAAGTAGTTTCCCGAAATGATCATGAAACAATGAAACATTATCATACCGATAAACAGCAGAGTCGATAAATATAAAATCACATTAGAACAAATAATTTGCTGAACACAAAGTAAATGTCCAATGGCAAAATCTAAATCTCAACCGTTTGTATGCTCACAAGATCCACCCCCCTCCCCCCCCCCCCCCCCCCCCCCCCCCCCCCCCCTACCCCTGTTGTTATCGATATGCTGTATGTTGTTTGGGATCATTATTCTATGATATTTACTCATAGTTTTCACTGTATAAGTAATTATACAATCTTTTAATAGCATGCTGTATTTCTTAGACGAAAACAAAAGTATAATCTGCTATTATAAAACCCATGAAAATGTGTGTTTGCCCTCGAGGGTATTCGCTCAGGTAATATGAAAATTTACACTCGTTTGGTAACAGTCTGATATGAAAATAAAGTATTTACTATTCCAAAACCAAAAGAAATGTGTGTTTAGCCATCGCTCTAGCACAGGTAGTACTAAAATCGTTTAGCAAAAATGATTTGCGATAATCTCATTTTATAATAGGATACTTGACATACTAAAGCAAAACCAAATTAAACATTATTCAAACCACTTCTTATTTTTTACCACTTGCTCTCAACTGCAGACATATTGTAGAGGAGATAAGATCGAAATTGATCCCCCCCTCTTATCCGTCAAACAGTAGCTGGGCAGGGAACAAGCGACATGCTATTATCACCAGCCTAGGTGATAATGTTAAGGATATACAAACATAGGTAGCTCCCCGCCCCATTACCGCGATTTATGACCTCATAAGTCTTTTAAACTTAACGTTGGCTGCATTCTTTGAGTTTCTTTCAATATCGATCACAAAGGCACAAGAGAAAGCTTTGTTTGGGAACATAATCCTGTTTCCAGAAACAACATGGTCTTTATCTGAGCGTTATGAGTTTTCAACGACGAGATTGAACTTGAGCAAACATATGGCAAAAAAAGTTTAAGGCTGAAGTCGACTTTTATTTTTATACACGATTTACTCAAGAATCATTTTACTTCAGGTGAGTTGAAACATTATTTATCTCGTATCATATGAAAGCAAAAGTCAGTATCAATTGTCATAAAAATCCTTTCAGTCGTATAGAAATCATATTTTATTTAACATACCGTTTGAATGAATCTGCATTTAAGGACTGTATTCTTATTTGTGTGAATATCACTCAGTGTTTAAAAGTTTTATCTTTGTCCATTTCTGATTTTTCTTCTTTAACAAAGATTCATTCAAGCAAATAAGTATTTCAAAATTTACATAACAATATAAATGCATTCAAGTTTTAAGGGTGTTGCCATATGATATAACTTAACAATTGTGATCGAATGATTTTGATATAAAATCAATTTTATAACATAAACGAAAAATATTCTTCGTTTTGAATGCTTATTGTAGCTGATTCTCGGAAGAAAATGTGTAAAAACTATCTCGGATTGTATTCTATCTTGTGTAATTCATATAAATCCATAAATATGTGTCATATCATAAAAACAAATAAAGCTGCTATAATATTGACTATATGTTTTCAATAGCGAGGTCCAATAGTTAACATACCTCAAATATATCTCAAAACAACCACAAAATATCGTTGCGATGTATTTTATATTACTGTAATGTAAACAAACTGACCAGGAACCCTTGTTTATCAATAGACGCTACTCCTCTTTATTTTCTCTCTCCTTCAAACTATCATAGGATAGAAATTACCAATATTGATAAGCAAATTCATATCATACATATTAGTACATTTCATAAGATATATTTATTTATTGTGAAGTAAAACGCTTCAAGTTATCTGGAATAAGTAAAAAAGACTTGATATTCAGTCACATAGATTATCTTTATGCATTAGCAGACATCTTATACACATATTCTTTTATTATCATTCTTATGGCAAGCTTTAAGCCCTAAGGCAAAATTAGGACAACTCATTTAGACACTTTGATTAGTTTAACTTCGTTAATCCTCAAGCTTCTAGACATGTCAACACATAATAACAATGCATTGTCAACTACTGTTTATCTACTGCCAATTTAATCATTCATGTATCAGCTATATAAACTGACCAAATGATAAAACAAGTAGATTCCATTTGGGACCTCATCGAGGTTGGATCTCTCATCCTAGCTCTGGCTTGGAGCTGGGGTGATCCAAAGTTACGACTGATGATACGACAAATACATCAGCTGTTTCAAGGCACAGACTAGCAGACATACCAAGTGAAATCGGCAAGACAAAGATGAAAACATCAAAAAGTGTAAGTATATTTTGCATTGTTGAATTTTGCCTTAGTCTTGATCCAGTGAAAGTAATTATGGTTTCATGTTTGGAGGTCTGTATGGAGAGTAATTATGACAATGAAATCCCAGTCGTGTTCTGTCTCCCAAAATGTTAAAAGCAATTGCTGAGAACATGTTGTGCTCCACACTTGTGGATAAGGAGCTTGGATCAGTTTTCATTTGACTTTTCTTATGTCTGAAGTTTTCAAACAGGATTCTACTTTACCTACATTACCAATAGTAGTAATATGAGGGTTACGGGTCCTGGAGGAAGATGATGTTGATCTAGATCAGTTGTAGCTATTGTTTGTTTATTTGTTTGTATTACCTGTGTAACCAATAGTGAACATAATGTTCAGTTGATTGCCTGAATTTTTTTGTTGCACATATCTTGGGAAATGATTTGAGCACCATATTTAGAGTGGAACAAGGGAACACAAACAAATGAATAAATGATAATTCACTTCTATATGTTTTTCTCATGTATGATTATATGACCCACTGATCAATTTTCCTTTCAGGTTATACAGATGACCATTTAATGTATTATTTGTATATGTAATATATGTGTGTGTCTATGTAAGAAACAGTCACTCATTACTGAATCATGCCGAAGTGGCTCTAAACAAGCACTTAATCACTCACTGTATATATACAAATATAGGAAACAGCTAAAAAGGTTCCTTACTTTATCAAATGTGCTATTCATGTTAGAAAACAACATATACTGCCCAAATTTTCTCTTATTTTCATATGAATGCTGGCTTATACAAGGAAAGCTGGTGACAAGTAGACAGAAGAACACCAGGATGTACAGCTAGATCTAACAAGAAGGCCAAGCCTCTAAAGCAGGAGGATCTACATCTGATGTCCTTCATAATCCAGGAGACAACCAGCAACATGCAGAACAAGCGTGACATAATCAACAAACTAAGAAGAAACTGTGTGTGGAAAGAACTTACTTACTCAACATGAAAAATACTTTCGCCTGTAGAAATAACTAAGTTTGGAGACCAAACTTCACAAGCGAGGGGAAGATATCATAGGATAGAAATTACCAATATTGATAAGCAAATTCATATCATACATATTAGTACATTTCATAAGATATATTTATTTATTGTGAAGTAAAACGCTTCAAGTTATCTGGAATAAGTAAAAAAGACTTGATATTCAGTCACATAGATTATCTTTATGCATTAGCAGACATCTTATACACATATTCTTTTATTATCATTCTTATGGCAAGCTTTAAGCCCTAAGGCAAAATTAGGACAACTCATTTAGACACTTTGATTAGTTTAACTTCGTTAATCCTCAAGCTTCTAGACATGTCAACACATAATAACAATGCATTGTCAACTACTGTTTATCTACTGCCAATTTAATCATTCATGTATCAGCTATATAAACTGACCAAATGATAAAACAAGTAGATTCCATTTGGGACCTCATCGAGGTTGGATCTCTCATCCTAGCTCTGGCTTGGAGCTGGGGTGATCCAAAGCAGATTAGGATTTGAACCTCAGACCTTACACATCTCCGGACTACTCCGGGGGCTGACTTACTACTTGGACCTTCATGCCCCTGGAGTGGAAACCAACTGTTATCTACATATTGTATCTATGTTGTTATGTAAGTCATTCCTGTAAATAAAAGTGTGCATATCTATTCCATGGACTTTGGATTTCTTCTGCCTAGAGTTAATTCCCCGTTAAAACTGGACAGTTAGACCATCAACCCGGAATATCAAAAGTTGGGGCAGATGAGGATTTCCTGGAACCCTGCCTCAGCCTTATGATAAAACTATGAAACTTTTGGATGTTCTCGTTATCAGAGAAATAAGGTATTAATGATCCTATAGACGTACAGACTGGTCTTTCAGTTAATAAATCTTTACAAACAAATAAATAAAATATCGTATTGGCGCAAATTGGATGTCAATCGAGTAACAGCGTGTAAGCTTTATAACACTTTACAGTGCTGAAAGCCAATTGTCGGCGAATTCCATAAAGTAAGTATGTTATACTACCTTACCGTCACGGGAGGCATTAGATGAAACCCTAAACGTTCCTTTACTTTATTAACAGAGGACAAACAATGGCCTTCGGGCATCGCTTTCTCAGTTGTAGTAATTGTTCACGCTTGATTCAGTATGAAATTCCACTTTCTTGTTGACGTTTAGTCAATTCCGAGTTAGTTGAATAACGTGTAGATACTTGAACTGTGACAGAGCCATTGCTATTCATTGACATGACTTAAATAAGCGTATACGCTGTGATTTTGTATTAGTGACCTCGTGAAATCTTTTGATTTCAGAATTGGAATCTTATTGGAATACTCGTGAGTGATTGGTTTGGAGAAGATCAAGTGACAGGATTGCCTTTGTTGAAATCATTCAGTCAGCATATGTAAATAGTTCTGATTTAATGCGGCGGGCGTGTGTAAAAGTGATATTGCCCTTGGAGGTGCAGAGAGGCGACTAGCGAGATAAATCACTTTCTTGACTGAAAGGGTGTTTTTATTAACTATCGACTGGAGTATATAAGCCTTTGACCAATGGCCAGGCTTGATATTCATGAAGAAGGTACTAGATGGAATTTAATTTGACAAGCACTCTCGTACGGTCGACATAAGGTAGTAAAGCAATAGTGTGTCACTTTGAGTTGTGGATAAGTTGTGTAGTGTCACACATAGGTAAATTCCTTGCGTTTCAGACCAGATGTGAAGCTGTTATATGGGAGTCTTGCTTGTTCTCGTCTTATGGTGGGCTATTTGAGGAATTGGAGTCAATTGAACAGGTTTTATATACCTTACAATTTGTACTATGACAAACCGAGGTATCAACAACCCCAAAGACAAAGCAACACGTGTCGTTTCGATTTCAAATGAAATGAGGAGCAAGCGATAAACCATGAAGTGCTAATAAGTGAAGAAATTCATCTCTTCATTCATTCACCAGTCCTGTTTATCTTGTGGAATATCGAAAGGAACACTTTTGGATACACAAAGTTTAAAATGAGTTTGGATCCTAACCTTGGGCATCTTTATAACGACCACACAGCCTCAATAGATGCCAAGGAACAACTACGCATGCGTGAAGTGAACGCACGTGAGCAGAGGCATCTCGTACGTGACAAGTACGTGATAGAACGCGCTCGCCATATCTGTGAGAGATCACGGAAATGGGAGCATGCGCATGTAAAACAACAGATCCAGAAAATCCGAGACAGGACTCTATCACTCGACCTGAGTCTAAAGCAGGAAGCAAGACTCCAACATGGCGACCAGGGGTCCAAATCAACCACAGGATGGATACGGAAGAGCAGCGTCTTCTCTGATATTCCTAGGGAAGTTCAATCTGCGCCTGAGGTAATGTCGGTCAGGGATGTCACGAAATCCAATTCTTTCAAGAAGCGAAGCAGGAATGTGGTGAGGTCACTCCTTAGGATGTATAACCGATGCGACGAAAGGAAACGAGTCTCCGAGGGTCAGCAGTTCAAACTGGAACCCTCTCAAATCAACGCTCTTCAAAAAGCAAAGCTCGTTCTCAAAGGAACACAAGCTGAAGGTGAAATAGCAAAAATCCTTGAACGAAATTCAGAAACATCAGACCTCAATCCAATCGAACATGGGAAGCACATTTACCATGTCAGGGGCAGACATGGGGAGGTAATTGCGAACAGCGGACTGTCGTCTATCTCTGAGTACGAGTCTCTGTCATGGACGAGATTAACGAAACTGCCGGCAATATGGAAGCAAGGCTTGGACAGAGATGATACGACAAAAGTAAAGAATATTGCACCAGAGAGGAACCGTAATGCCAGGAATTTAGGCAACGGGCGTTTTTACCTTAAGTTGCCTGTCTAGTGACGTATGCATCAATTACTTTATCATAAAACGACGGTTGGTTTTCATGATGAACTTGAAGTCATTTGAAGATTTTACCAGAACAGAGTTCTAAGCATCACATGTAAAGACAATGTAGCATACTAAACATTTTATTCAACATGTATAGAAAGACAAAGACATCATAAGTATTGATTAACAATTTATGTACCTGAGTTATCATTAGGTATAAGATGTGGCTAGCTTCCTCGGTGTATCGGTCAATATTTCATAATGTCAGGTGCATTTTGTCGAGGAAGAGTTAACGAATCTTGAGAAAAGGACGTAAAGGACCAATGCACCGAGTGTTTCACATTATTTCATTCAATAGTTCATGTTGTTTATTACACCCGACATTTTATCAAGCTAAAACATCTCATCTTATCTGTTACCATGCAAAATGCATTCGTCATATCCAGACTTTCGAAATGTGATGCGAGTACGAATCCAACATCAATTGAAGACTGGTACTGCGTGATTTGAGGATCAGGAAATGTTATCACACAATTGTTTTGCGTAGGAGTGTTAAGAAACTTTACTCTCTATATAAGATCATAAAAGTAATGCTTGCTGAATTTACGTTAAATTGTTCCAATAGTTCAACGGTACATATTAATAACTACTAATTTGCTTATCAAAAAGAGTTTACGAACACAATATGTCAGAGGGATTTTACTTGTCATTTAGGAGATAAACCTAGTGTGTTTTAAAATCAGAGACATGTTATACTGGATTGATAGCGAGTAAATTTTAAATTGAAACCGAACGCGCAGCGTGAGGTTTCAATTTAAAATTTACTCGCTATCAATCCAGTATAACATGTCTATGATTTTAAAACACACTAGGTTTATCTCCATTCTACCATGGCGATTTTAATCGTGAACTCTTTGTATAAGTTGTATAAGCGAATTGCACTTTGTAAAATGTCCGCACTTCCGGCAACAAAAAAGAACTCGTCTGTGCCGGGGGTTTTGCTCCTTGGTATTTAAAATATAATTTAGCCGTGAGCAAAGATAAAGCTATCATTGGGTGTCCATCAAATGGATTTCTCACTTTGTTCAACGCAGCTATTACTATCGTACCGTTTAAAACATGTGCTTCCATTATTTGTTGCCAGAATAGACTGAGATATCCCTATCAATCAAATAGATGATTCTAACAGAAACCCACTCTGACGTAAATGACGTCACTGTATTGTTGCTGTAATCGAATGAAGCCCGCTTCGTGTGGCGCTGATTGACCACTGAAACTTCTTATTTGGAATGAAATACTCTATCTACTTCAAATTATTAGGTCATCCCCCGTAAACACACAGAAATAAAACATGTTAAATAACTTTTTTAAAGTTTTTATCTCAGTAAACAGCAGAATACCAGCTCTGAAATTGCCAGTCGGCTGTATCAATGCGCGGTGAAGCGGCCTCAAAACCAGAGGACGTTCAATCCAAAATTGATCACGCTTGATTTTCCAGGAGAACCAATCAGAATCTAGTATTCATCACATTCATGGTAGAATCAGTCATATATCTTTGATTATTCCTCTCCTTTTTAAATGCAATAAATTTTTCATTCAGAATTGAATTGTATTCGTGATGAAAGCTTACAGGTGGAAGCAAACAAGACTGATATACATATACATGTATATCCCATTGAAAACATCACCTAATGATATGAAACTTACTTCTGAACATGATTTTGTAAGTGAAATATTTCTGCTAGAGATTATTTTATTATACCCCCGACCAACGGTGTGTGTGTGTCTGTCCGAGGACATTTTTTGTCCGACCTATTACGGGAAAACTATTTATCCGATTAATTTCAAATTTTGCACATGTTTTCAACCCTACTAGGATGGGTGCAGTGCGAAGTTACAGCAAATTTCGTTAATATTTGATTTTTTTACAAATTTCCATGTTTTGAACTTAGTCATTTTCCAATATCAGATTTGTCCGACCTATTACGTGAAAACTATTCATCCGATTGATTTCAAATTTTGCACATGTCTTCTACCCTACTAGGAGGGGTGCGGTGCGAAATTGCAACAAATTTCATTGATATTTTAATTTTTTACAAATTTCAATATTTTGAACATAGTCATTTTCCAATATCAGATTTGTCCAACCTATTACGGGAAAAACTTTTCATCTGATTCTTTTCACATTTTGCATGTGTCTTCTTCCCTACTTGGAGCGGTCCAGTGCCAAATCAAAACTAAAATTGATAAGGGTTTTTTGTGCGTGTTTTTTTTTTACAAAGTTCAATTTTTTTTATTAGTCATTTTTCTCAATTCCTCTTTGGGGGTCAAATCCTGTGCAAGAGATGACTACATTGAAAGTAAACAATAATTCAGTTAGTCAGGGATGCACGGTCGGGGGTATTAGTGAGCCACGTTCACTTTTTTGCTTGTTACATTTATGTATACAAAACTATTTATATAAATATATATAAACTATATAAATTTTGATACTTATGGATAAAAGATAGTCCAGGCTGTCAAATTGTAGCCATAAGTATACACAAGATTGATTTTGCAACAAGAAGCTGAGCGAAATAAGATTAAAAGAGACAGTTAACGTGAGGCTGTATACGAAGGAAAAGGTAGGTCTATTGTTTCAAGTCACACAAAGTATATATTCCAAAATGCTAAAACTTTCTGGTCAAAAGAACAAAATTTAGTCAAAATCCAAAGAATACATGTAGTTATCAAAATATTTGCATTCAACGACTGTCAGTGTAGTATCGTGGTGAACGCGTTCCAAAAGTCCATGTGAAACGTTGTGAACCCTGGTTAGCGAGAGAATCGTCAGTGTCTTGGTACCATGTGTTTTACGGACATTCTCATTTTGTTATCTGTCAAAACTAAGTATCCATATTTTGCAAATATGTCCATTCATGAATGTTTCTCGATAAGATATGTCAATATTTTAGTATTTTATGGCTGTTATTTTTAAAAAAAAGATTAAAACTAGATTAGCGTTTGCGGGATACCGCAAAAGCAGAGCAGCCCCGGAACTTTGGGTTTCGCCTTACCCTGTTCCGCCTTTTACAGGCCTCACCAAATTGGGAATTTTCTCGTGACCTTCACCTTTGACACTCAAGGTCACACAATCAATGAACACATTTCATTGAGTATAACATTATTGTAATGAAATAAAGTGTTAAAAATTAAATTAATCCATTTTCTCCATATATGTTGACCTTGCTGTGACCTTGAACTTCGACAGTTAGTACCCAAAACTTTTTGAACTTTGTTGTACTTCTCAAGAGATAATATATACAAAATCTAAACTTCATAGCACAAAAACTTTTCAAGTTATTGTGTTAACAAGGAATTGCAGTAACTCATATCTCATGACCTTGACCTTTGACCTTCAAGGTCACACAATAATTGAACACTTTTTATTGAGTATAACAATCATGTATTGATTAAAAGTGTTCATAGTTAAAATAAAGCATTTTCGCTAAAACATGCTTACGTCATGACCTTGCTGTGACCTTGACCTTTGACGGATTGTAGCCAAAACCTTTTCAATTTTTTTTACTTTTCCAAGCATGATATATACCAAGTTAGAGCTTCATAGCACAACAACTTTTCAAGTTATCGCGTTTACAAGGAATTCTTAGAGTGAATACATAGCTCGTGACCTTGACCTTTGACCTTGAAAGTGAACGTGTCAAAATCGTTCCCCTGAGGTATGAGTAGTAAGGTATGAATAAGAGTTCTGGAAAGCTTAGGGAAAAAAAGTTATAGCTAGTAGTACGAGTGCGGCGGTGGCGGCGATGGAAACTTCACAAAAACTGATAGCAGCCCTGTCCTTAGACGGGGCTGCTAATCACGCTTGCAGATACGGACTCCTTATAAAGTTATTGTGATGTATAGTCGACTGAGCATGTAACAACACTAATTTTCTTCCCCGAATTCACCAGTCAACAATTTAAAAGCCTGAATATCTTGTCATAAGTATCTAAAAAACAACCCCAAAATACTGCAACAAATGCATAAAAACTTTCCTCCTTGTGAAACGATTTCCAGGCGTACACGTTCTTACGGTGTGATTTTAAGGATCCAAATGGATTATCTTCATACATTAGTTTTTATCCTATCCCATGAAAGTCCTATTTGATTTTAGTTACTGAAAATTTCAAGGTCTCGGCAAAGCTTTGAAAGTGAAAATGACATCTGTCTATACAGTCTTATACTTGAATATGCGAGACTAAAGTTTTAGCCAGATATTGCAGGAGTCTTTACACGTCACTGCTTTATCATTTGAATATTGCAAATGTACATCGTTTTATTTTACATAATCTAGCGATGTCCAGTTAAAAGAATAAACAACAGTCAACCAACACATGTAAAACTGAATCCTTTGACATGAAGATGTTTTCATAGCATAGTTTTACATGACTCAAACTGACAAACGGGAAATCAATTAACCATGAAAACAAACTGAATTTGTTGGTATAGAGATGACAAGATAGTAGGGAAGATTAAAGACTTTATTTCACATCAGCCATATATCTTTGGTGTATGTAATATTTAAAAGTATCTTTACTTTAATGCATTTGTATTAATATTGTGAAAAATAAAGAAATTGATCATTCACTATTTCTTGCCATCTCGATGTCAGGCTTTCAACTGTTTAGAGCTGTTTGAGCATTATTTCAGCCCTTGAGGTTACTATTGTGAAAGAAATGTCGAGATTCAAAAGAAACAACACACAAACAAGTAGTGGTAATATACAATTTATTGCTGCCACTTCCAATGTCAACAATCAATATTCTTCTTTTCTGACCAACCGCCAGGCCGACTGACCGTATCAGTGACCACCAGTAGACAATGCAGGGAATGAATGCAGCTCAGACCTGACATCTCGGTACAAACCTACAGACGACAGCATGCTTAACAACCTGCCATAACCATACATGCTTTACTTCATGTATTCACGAATCGACAATCTTAATGCGAGTTGAAAATGAGATTTTGAGGATGAATTTAACAATATGCTTTACTTTTAGATTGCCATGAACAAGGAGGATAATATTATAAAGTGAGAAATGAGATACACGAAGTACAATGATGACAAGAATTAAAAAGAATTTTGAAGCCTAAAACCTTAGGATCAGAAATTGAAGTATTAGCCATGAAAATCATTTGATAAAATTGACAAGAGTTAAATTTTCTTTTCACCTTCGCAATATAGCCAGTCTTATACAATATAGACAATACTGTACATCTGTTCATCCATCTCCAGCACTCACACAGTTAGCTCGCAGCACTTTAAGAGTTAATATGCATCTTCATTCATTCATTCTTCAGACAACACTCAGCCATACCCACACACTCACACGTATAAAACATCCATCCATTCTCATTTCACTAATCCCAATTTCTTGGCCTCTGTTTCATACACTAATAATCTCCACATTTTTACAACAAACACTTCAGCCTCCTCGTCCAAAACCTGAAAATGAAATATTTACAGAGTTAGCAAAAATTAAAGTGGACCATGAATTTATGAAAGTATTAACTATGTAACATTGTAATTTCAGTCATAAAAGGCAGTTTACACTTTTGTCACTACAATGCAATGAAAACGGTCCACAAAATTGTGGATCGTGGGTAATTCCTTTTTAGAGTCCCTATTCATTTACATTGATCATAAAGGGTTCGTACTAAAAATTTCAACAGTTTAAGCATGAAGATTATTTGAGTTACATTTGATACTACGGTAATTTATCTTAAAGAAATGTGATAAGACATACCATTCCTTTAAACATATAAGTATAAGTAAGGGATTGCTTAACCTTAGGTAGAACCTGGTTTTTACCCTTTAAAAGAGAGTCATTCATGTACATTGATCAAAACAGGTTCTCCTAACCAACTTGACCAGTTTGAGGTGAAGACAATCTTGTTAGTGGCTAATCTATTAGATGAAGGATGTGTGTAAGATGAAGTGTAAGCAGCTCACCATGGCTACATCGTTCTGTATACTCTGAGGTGTGCTCTGTGCCACCACCTTCTGACATATGAAGTCTGTCAATGTGGGTTCCTCTTCTCCGATGTATTCTATAATCTTCTTATTCACCCATGGTTTGATGCGCTTGTCCATCAAACTCTGAAATAGTATTGCATATTTTAATTAGAATTTTATTCCTAAATGTGTGAAGAAAAATAAAAACACAGATTTGAAAGAACAAGGACAACATAACTGAATGGATATTTACCTCTTTACCCCATACAGGCTATAATTCAGACTTTCTAATGACATTCATTCTTTTATAACTCTGGGTAAATGGTCTGGTATTTCCGCTCTATTGCCCTGAATCCAGAGCTAGCTCTATGCTGGCATTTTATCCAATCTGTGTCTAAAGTGGGATGTTGGAAATACCAATCAAAAAGCTTCTATAACGGCACCCCACAGTAAAGGCTTTGAAAGAAGACTTTGACAGTAATGTAATCATTTTAAAATCATTGTAAAAATTCTAGTCTACATCTTAACCAACAATTTAAGGTGACTCACCTGATCAACAATATTCCAATCTAGAGTGAAGTTAAAGAGCTCTTCTTTAGCAGTAGGAATGCTTTCAATGAGATGTTTGATGCGAGTCCGTTTCTCCTCGGCTGTTGATGGTTTCTTGTCCCCTCCCTCCTTCTCGTCGTAGTCTAGCGGGATGAGCTTCCTCTTCTTGCTGTCCATGCTGTCTTCATCGTCCTGGTTGAACACGTCGCCCACCGTCAGCTTCTTCCTCTTCGTACCTGTACCTTCACTTGGACTTGCTGAACCTGCATATTGAAGTGAATGAGTTAGTTGGTGTTCAGTGCTGCTTTGGTAGAATTTCAACCATGTGGTATGCTCAATATTGTAGACAGATTAAACATTTGGTTAAGCCCTTTTAGGTTTTGTTTCCTTTAAGATTAATGGGAATAGAAAGAGGAGCATCTAACTTGATATTGGGTTGGCAGGAGATAATGCTTCAGCAAGCTTTCGATATTTATTTAACTTTAATTCATGAACTCAAGTTTTGTTTATATTTTACAAATAGACACTTTGATGATAATTACCAAATCTTATAAAATTTTATATAGAATGTAACAATTTAATATACAATGTGTCTTGGGATTGTTGTTTCTGCACAGATCATACAGATTACATTAACAGATTTTCAAATATATGGAATTCAATTCATATTGAGTGACAAACAACATGAAGAAGGTGAACAACTGACCAAGTTTGAGACCACTGAATCCTAGCTTAGCAGGTTCGTCCTTGACAGGAGCTGCTGTAATTGGCTGTTGGCTGTCTTCAGAGAAATTGACACTTGGGAAGCTGCCTCGAGAGTCATCGTCAGAGGAACTAGCTTCATTTAATGGGCTCTCTTTAACTTCCACTGGTTTTAGAGTGGGTTGCATTTTGGATTTAGAGTCTGAGTCTGAATTATGATTGGTTGATGCTGGTATAGGGGGAGGCAACTCTTCCTTTACAGGCTCCTTCTCAGGACTAGATGGTTCCGACTCGTGAAGGTGGAGGCGTGGCTGTAGGTGCTCCTCTCGTTGCTTCTCCAGCTGGAACAGATGTCAGTCATCATCAGACTTGTTTCGTATCTTATCAAAAATTTCATAAACTTATGTCACTTTACATAGATTTAAGACATTCAAAACTGTATGAATAACGTGAAACACATAACTAAGGCTTGTATTTTTTATCAACAATGACACCATTGCTAAGCCAACTTACTGTCAGAACCAAGCCAATGAACTTAGTGTCTACCTTTCACCAAAACCAGAGTTTCTAGAACTTTCAGGGCATAGAGCAACCAAAATCCAAAACCAGTTTTTAATATAAAGGTTCTATTTAAAATTTTTGAAGGGTCGACATAGTTATTGCAAGCATAGGATTTTACTCGTGCTAGTTCTGCGTCCGGATCGGGGTGTCCCTCCTCCATCAACTTCCGTCTGAGCTCCTCACACTCCTCCTTCTCCCTCTGTCGATCTCGTGCGTCCGCCTCCTTCTCCTTCTCTCTCTCCTTCAGTCTGCGTGCTAATGCACTGCCCCTGTTGTATCAACCATTGCAATTAGTTGGTTGATATATCATGGCGTTCCTTATATGGTTAGAAATATTCATGAGTTTCACTTCATGTTCTTATTGATAACCATTAACAAAATCAAAGAACTTCTTGCCAATTAAAACAAGACCTTTTATCATTTGTATATCAACTAACACACAGAGTACCTTTAAATTAACGAACACTGAGCAAAAATAAAGTGGTGCATTTTTCTATTAGGATAGCTCAATAGCCTAGAAATGAATAGTAGATGAGAACTTTTTTGTTCTTACTTGAAGTACTTCGGATCATCTCTCAAGTCATCATAATCTTCCAAAAACTCCTTCAGCCTTCTTCCCTCTCTTTGCTGCAAAATACAAACAGAAAAAGTTAGTATGTAAAAGAGGACTTTATTTATGTCATGTCAAACAAAACATAACGAAACTTTACTTAAAATTTATTTCAAAATGTTTGTAAAATCACTTCTGCTTCTAGTATCATAAGTGCCATTTTTTTAATAATGATGTTTTCACTAAATGAAGTTTAGGTCAGCATGTTATCTCATGTTTATTTTGGTTAAACTGGCTCTAGCACCAAAATTCCCATTTTGGAAGAATAATGGTTTTTATTTTCATTTAATACATACCTCTTCTGCTTTTCTTTCTTCTTCTCTTTCTTTCTCCTTGTCATATTCACGAGACTTTTTCCTCTCTCGTGCTTCCCAGTTTTTCAATCGCTGGAAAAATATAGTATGATATATACAATTTACTAGTGTTAGTTAATACAAACACCCTCAGCCTTAAAAGGAAATCTTGACATTTTCTCCTTTGTGGTATCCAAATAGTACCATATTGATAATTCAGATTAAATTCTGGTCTGAAGCATTCAAAATATCTGCCAATTTCTGTTTAAATTTCCAGATTATATGACTTGCAGGATGAAAAGTTAGCAAGCCCACACATTACTTGGATTGTCAATTTTGATTGATATCTCAGGACTCAAGAACTGCATGCCAAAAATTACTTCAAACACTAGCCTACCCATTAATTCATCTATAACAATAGCTAAAGGAAGACAAATTGTGTTAGAATGCAGTAAGTAACAATTTCAAAACAAGAGACTTCAAATAAAACACTTAATAACATCTGATGCCACACATTTCTAAGTGGTGTTAAAAGGTATCAATGTTAAGTGAAGGTCAAGAAATCAAAATACCTCTTGATATGCTGCTTCTTTTTCCCTAAGCTTCTTCTCCAGTTTTCTCCTTTCATAAGCTTCCTCCTCCTCTTCCAACTCCCTTTCCTTCCTCCTGGAAAACAATTCAAGTTAACTGAGTATAACAGTTGAAACAAAGACCTGGCGGGTTACACATTGTAAATTAAAGATATTCAAAATAATTTACACAGGTAATAACAATGTAGTTAGGTTTTCAAAATTATTGTCTTGAAAACAGTTTATCAAAATTACGGCTTAAAATCTACTTGAAAGATTGTATTGCTTATTAAATCATTAAAGATTATTTAGGAAATGGCTGGTACTGGCTGAGGTCTGACACAGGATTGGACATAATGCATCATGCCATGTTTAGCATTTACTGCTGACTAAGGTTTCAGTTTCAAGTTGAGGTTTGATAAAGATACTTGTCCTTGATGGACTGATAAGAAACTTTTTTTGCCCGATACAGGAGCTCTTGTATTTACAAGCAAGAATGTAAAATCTGTAAACACTGAGACTGTTTTCACAGTTGATGTTGGGATGATCGTAGGAGAAAGGTTTGGAAAATCATTCAGGGTTAAGTTAAGCTTAATAATTCTCAAAATACAAAGTTATCAGTGTGATCAAACATGAAGAGATATGATTTCATATACTTTTACTAACAAAAGCAAATCAATATACCTTTCTCGTGATCTGTCTCGGGATCGGTCGCGTGATCTTGATCTCCTTCTCTGTCTCCTTGGTGATGCTGACCGTGACCTTGACCTTGTCTTCTCACGAAGGGCTCGCTCACGTTCCCTCATCCTTTCCCTCTCCTTCTCCCTCATTCGTTCCAGCTCACGGCGACGTTGTTTCTCCTCATTGCGTCTCTCGCGCTCATTATTGTCCACTTCATCCTCCTCATCCTAGAAAGACGAACAGTGAGACTTTAAGCTACAATTTTACAATTACCAACAAACTTTCAACTAGTATAGTTAAAGGTTGTGTTATCTTGTTATGTTCTGATTTTAAATGAGAACGTCAATTTACGTTGACATGTCAAATAAAATCATCATAAACAAGAATTGAATAATCCATTTTCAAACAACACTGAAACATCAACATGTAAAGAGTGAAAGAACATGCATTTAAGTTTTTACTCCATCACATGAGCATGAAAAAGTGAAAGAAAATGTGACAAATTAATAGAAAAGCTGCCATATGACAAATTTAATATACAAACCAGTGAATGAACATTTAAAAGATTTTCATATTTGAAAAGACTGTCAATCCATCTGTATATAAATGGAATTTGAAGTCTTATTCAGTTAAAGTTTGCATTTATACAAATTGATACAAATGATGTAATGCAAAAGAAGGAGAGCAAGAGGTTGGGCGACAGAAATGAAGTGATTGCTGATAGTTGTAACAGTCAACCACTCCAAAATGTCCATACAAAGCCATAGAGCACGGCTTGTGTGCATACAGAAAGATATTAATGATGAGCAAAAACGCATAAAACCACGCAGGTCTGCTTAAGTTAGCAAACTACACGATGGTATTTGTACTTCTCTGACTAGTTCCCCTCCTGATAGTCTCCACGTCAACTCCTGTTAACAAAGTTTCGCAACATATATCCAACCCTCATTCTGGAGGCTGCTAGGAGATCAAAAACATTGTTATCCCCCATTACACCCCACCCAGCAAAGCAGAGATGTGAGATAAAGGAAAGAAAATATGCCCATCCCTCGGTGTCATCAACAACATTTAACTTGTACATTCCCATTGCCTGAAACAAAACACATACTGGAGTACTCACATTTCACTTACCCCATACCATAAACAGGATTTTAATTTTGACACTTTCCTGAGTATCAACAGGCCATAATAATATTTAGTTCACAGACAAGATCCTTTTAGATATGTAGGATCTCTCTGTTCAAAGGAAATCGACATGAGAAAATATCAAACAAGATCAATATGAGAAAAAAAAAAGCTTTACTTACTTGATGAGCTAACTGCCATCTACAAGATCTAACTCCTATCAAAAATATAATCATAGGGGCACTAACCTTGGTAAAGCTTGTAACCCACGCAAGGCAAGAACTTTAACTACTACTAGATACACACAAAGCACAACTCAACATTATTTAAGGGGAGAATTATGGATTTTGCCAATGCAAAGATACAAGAACTCTTGAAAAAAGAATATTTTTTAAGGTAGGCAAAGCTGGCACTTGAAAAGATTTAGAGACCAACTTCAAAATATGACCGAGACTTTAATGGTGAAAGATAAAAGGGGAAGCAATGAACAACTTTATTAACTACTATAAGACAGTTTTCTGACATGCAGTATTTGGTACCATGAAACCATCATAAGTAGGCAACTACTAAAGTAACTACAGTACATCGGTAACTCACCCAACTTGACTCGTCATAGAAAGTGCGTAACATATATCACAAACAATATTGTGGCAACACTTACCAAAAAGGGCCTTCAATTTATTTTTTTACTGCTATTCATGTTGCTCAGATGCTTGCCAGATAGCAGAATCTAGTGTTTTTAGGTAATGAAATACAGCCTATTAATTTCAAGTCAAAATCAAAATAAATATTACAGAAAAGTAGTTTTAATTGTGAGTAATTTTTCATGAGTTTAAATCTTGCTCACTAATAGTACGCATTGACATTTGAAAGCGCAAACCAACTCTTGAAAGCTGGAAAATTTAAACTGTGATTAAAACATTTATCAAACTTGCATCCAGGAAAGAAATCTCACAAGATTCATCTGTCAAATCAAGGAACAAAAGTCATTTTCATTTATGACTTGCTGAACTGAAGTTCTGGCATTCAAAACAGGCAAAGAACAGATTATGTTTGGAATTTAGCAGCAAATTTCCTGATGACAAATGCCAGAATTTCAAGCCAGCAGGTCAGTATATCAAGACAGTTGATGAAGCATTTTACACGATATTAATATAATTCATATTCACCTTATGCAAGTCTCGGAATGACTGGATTTCTCTGTTGATAATTTGAAGCTTATCTTCCTCAAGTTCCATATCATCAAGGCCCTAAAACAGATAAACCACTTGTAAACACAATCTTACACTAAGGAAAAAAACTTTTCCATCTCTAAATTTCATATTCACTCAACACTTAATTAAATCAAAGACTAAGCATATTATGTCCAAAACGGACCTTTTTAAGATTTGTGTGTCACATCATTGATAACATGGCAAAAAGGTTATTGTATTATTCAAGGTATATTGTCTTTTCGATTATTATAGTGATTACGTATGTTCCTTAGTGTAAGCTATGTACAAGATAATAATTCAGTACAACCATATGACCGGGAACTTTATCTTTCAAGCATTTATAGCATAGGTACACAGACACTTATCACTTATTATATTTCAATTTTTAAAAAGAACCTTTAAATGAAGTATTGTTTGTCAGTCAACAAACAATGCTTCCCAAAAAACATAACATTAATACTCACTGTGTCTGCTATCATCCCTTTTTCTTCTTTCTTTTTGGGTCGCTCTTTTGGTTCTTTATCTTGCTCTGAAACATTAAACTAAACTTATACCCACTGGCTACACTAAATTATGTTCTTTCAAAATTTACAAGAATGGCATTGTATCTGCAGTTCATTTATCAAACAATAGTCACTTTTCATAACTTTAATTTCATTTATCAAAATGCTTGTAAGCAATCTTACAGTGTTGTTCCTAGGTGATCAGCTTAGGGAGTCAGTATCACCTTTTTTGAGCAGATGGAACCCTTCGCAATGGTAAAAAAATTCTACTTCTCCACATGTTAAGGGACGCCATGCCTTACTCATGAGTAGGGCAAATTTCCCCAGGACACCCTCTAGGAACAACACTGTATCTAGACAACTTACTTTAATTTCAACAAAATAAAAAGATTTACACATTTCACATTAAAAATTGTATCTTGTTTTTTTAAGTTGTTCAAAAGGGCATTTTTTAAGTTGAATATATCAAGAAGACAAGGAGTTAATGGATTATCATCTTCTTTATTGTAGAAAGTAGCGATGTTTTGATATAGATCATTATAGACTTGAAAATGGTAACAGGATCTATCCCCAAATGTTGCTACCAGACTTTCGACTTCTTGTTCTTTTAGTAAAAGAAACGCCAAAACAAACACATGATTGATCAAAAGAGCGGAAGTTTCATGTAACTTTTTTTGTAGCGAAATCTGATTTGTCTCACCTGAATATGATGGTTTAGAAAGCTCAAATGTGTATTCCTTCATAATGGCCTCCAGGCCTGCGTTGGCAACTCTGTCTTCTCTCTTCATGTCTTCATCCAACTCATCCTCCTCATCTTCCTCTTTCTTTCCTTCTTCCTCTCCTTCTGTCTCGCCATTTGACTTCTTCTCATCCCCATTTTCAGATTTCTTGCTTTCCTCCTTAGCTTTCTTCTTAGCTCTGTACTCATCAAGTAGTGTCTTTGTCTTCGCATCTACTTTTACCTATGGAAGATTTATGTTGTCAAACTTGATTAAAAAAGAAAACAATTTGTTGCAAATTTAACAACTATAATAATATACAAGCAGCCATCATACAAGTGAAATACTCTTGTAAACGGCACATAAACCCCAAATCACCTCATCTCACAAAACAAATTTTATGATGAAAACACTCTGCATTGCAGTTTAGTGGTCAGACTTCATTTTTACAAGAGACAATTTAGTGGTTCACAAAATTGATTTAAAGTTAACTGTCAAATGTAAAATACAACATTTCGAGCTTCAGTACATTCATACTAAACATTTAGGTTTAGGGCCAAAGAAATATTCAGAATATATAAATACACTTACTACTAATTTTTTCTCTGCTATACTCCATTCATTGAGCAATCTGATACAGCGGAGGGTTGCTTCTGGGTCTTCATACTCACAGAATCCGAATGCTAAGAAGATTGAAAATGCTTTGATGAAATAAATAGTTAGCTTCATTTAATAACAAAATTCAACAAACATTCAAATAATTTTTTAAAAGTTGAAAATTGATAATTCAAATCAATTGTGTTTCATGGTCAAAACTTCACTGCAGATTTGAAGCAGATTATAATATGAAGATAAAGTCCATAAAGTAGTTCATAATAAAAAAATATATAAACGTTATGACATTCCCACCTTGAAGTTTTCCTGAGGCTCCTTGTACTCTCTTCCAACTCAATACATTGCCACATCTCTGCAAAATAAAATCATTTCAGTTTTATCTTAGGGTCATGGGGACTATAGTTACAATCAATACAATGATAGCCTTCTCTTCTTAGACAAACATGTTGTGCCAGTCTCAGCTGATGGATAAATCAATCAAACTGCAAACCACCAAAAAATGTTTGAGAGTGGCGCCCTTAGGCACTGCGGGCAAATAGAATCAACCGCAAGAAAATTTCTGAATAGACCATGAAGTTCAGGTGCAGAATGCCAAATAGTGTTTATGTAACAAATGCAGATAGGCTTCAATGAATCAGTGATTGTGTGGGGAATTGTTTCTAAGTTAAAGTATGCTTGTTTATGATTCCAAAGCAAAGAAACATTGTTACTTTTAAGGTAAAACATAAGCTTTGCTATAAACTATTGATCAAATTTTATGCATTGTAGCTTATTCCTGTTTCCGTTACTGATCATGTCATTTCAGACCTTTTCCTGATGAGATGATCAAAGGGTGAAAAGTGCATTCTCTCCCAGCAGAGGTAGATCAAGTCATGAAATGTTGATACAGCCTCTGTCTAATTACCTGAGTTTGTGGTCTAGAATGGGAGATGCCAATCATAGTTAGTTGTGCAATCAGCGACGCTGTTCCAAAATCCTTATTTTGACGAGTGAAATATGGCAAAGGCATAGTGATATGAGCCACCCTGTCCATAAGAGAAGCATTGTCATTTGCTAAAGAAATTCAAAGGGATTCTGGTGCATTTTTATTATTTGGCCAGGGGAAACCACAGATTTGGTCTTATTTGTACAGAGGTAATATGAACACTTTATGACTTGATCTGTCTCTGTGGGGAGAGAATGGATAAAGTGTAGAGCGTAGAAAGAATCATCCCCATGTTACCAAGGACCTTCATCAATCTGTTTGCTCAATATAAAAATGATCACCAACAAACCTGTAGCATCTGTTTGACCATCATGTCTGGTGCTCTGTCACTGATGTTTCCAATAAATACTGTTGTCACTGGGGGCTTCTCTTCACTCTTGTCATCCTGAAATAAAAATATTCATATTTATCACTGTTTATCACTGAAAAAAGCTTGACAACAGTCAAATTCTGATTCCTTTCTTGGGGTTCATGGAAACTCAAACACAAAACAGGACATTCAGTTCATGCAAAAATTGTAGAAAGATTCCATGATAGAGTTATTCAATTCAATGATTGAAAAGTGTTATTTCATAAAATCATATAACAAATACCAACCACCGGTGGTGAATACAGTTCTAGCAAAAACAAGGTTTTGCTCTTACTGCCAGAATATATATATCCAATGAAATCAGCTATTATCAACAATGTTATGGTGCAATTTGACATGTAGAAATCACTTAAAATTGTTGATTTCTACATTTCAAACTCAATATTTACGCCATGTCATGATAGCTAGACTGTTGCGTCCAAGAATCCTTCACATCTGATTATCAATGATCAAATTATTCTGGGTGTGCAAAACATACCTTTGGTATTTCTTGTGGAACTAATTTCTTTGAAGATTTAACACTGTTTTGAGAGACTGTTCCAGATGTGGTTACAACGGGTCTCATCATCTGAAATGATCATAAAATAATAATCTCAGACAGAGAATATGTTAACATAAGAATGAAGATAGCAATAGAAATGAATTTTTATTTTGAAAAGAGAACTTTGTACATAAAACAGAAGATAATGTTATTTTCTAACAAGGATGATGAATTAGTTTGTGGCTGACTTAAATTTCTTAACACACATATTCAATCAATCAATCAATGGCAAATATTTTTTTGTTATTAATAGTCTTCAATTAAAAAGGAAGTTTTTCAGTTTTAAATTCTTCATACCAAACTTTTGAAGAGAGGTTTTAGCTTGTTGTAATTGTACCGAACAACATGTATGGTTATGAAGCGAACCAACTTTTGCATCTCAATATGTATTGAAGCATAGTTAAAGTGAACTTGTGCAAATTGATGCATTGTTGTGTTACATTTAATTATATGATACTTTATACAGTTAACTATACTAAGATTTGGTTAATATCGAAGAAATCCAGAATTTATTAAAACCATCTTTAGGATAGCATTTCTTTTCATGTATAAATCGGGGGGAAAATAGCATAACATGACTTTTGTCAAAAATTGGCATGTTTTTGTATTGCTTACTCAAATAATTCTCGTTGGAAAGATCAAATTAAGATAAAAGAATTTATATCTCACTTACTCTCTATAATAATGTTGCAATTACTTATCGTGATATGTATCATATTGTGACCTAAGTATCGTGATACGCATCCTATCACCCCTATCTGAATTGAAAAATTTAATCTTGTTATGTGTTTCTACTGGTCAAAACTTAGACAATCTTTCAGTCTCTAAATGAATACTTACGGGTGGTGCCATCATCCCCATTCCCATTGGCATCATACCTGAAATTAAATTAAAAAAACAAAATTGAGATAAGACAAAGAGCAAAACCCTTGTACAGTAAAATTGCAATGCGGCTTTTGAGTATGAATAAAGTTGGTGCATTCATTAAACATTTGTCCATAATTATTTAATACATATTTATAATTATTATCAATTGTCTTATATATTTAAGATTACGTCATAGGATATGATAATGCTTTATTGCCCAAAGGGAATTTTGTTTACATCAAGAAATAAGAAAATTTAAGAAACCAGGATTTAAGACATAGGTAAGATGTGATACTGTCCATGGGCCCCGCTATCAGAGATCTCTTATGTATATTTATGACAGGGTAATTCACCTGGCATGATCGATCTCTAGCGTGTAAAATGCTCTTTAAATGCACATTTCAACTAAAAGTTTATCAAGAATCGAGTGAACATGTATCCCAAGATACTCCGCCACTAATCTTATCTTCAGATTTATTTTTTAATGTCTATTTCAAACTCATTATTTGCGAAGTCTGGTTACAGGGGTTGAAATTAGTCCCATTGCTGTACTAGCCATTCAGACTAGTTCATTCCTGACAGTTCTAGCCCAAACACATTCCAACAAGCCAAATACATCTACATAATGAAAAGAACTTAAAATCTAACTAATCCTTCGGACTACAAGTCATTGCATTTCACTGGTCCATGATCTTTTTCCTAGTCATTGCCTTCTTGGCTAGTGTTAATTTCGAACCCTGGGTTACATTTACTTCACCCGGAAGCGGTCAACCAGACTCACACCGAACACCCTTCTGAATTCTCATTGAATGAAGTTACATCATACCGGATGGTTGACAAATGAGATTCAAGAAGTGACATGGTTGTGGTAATGTTGCCAATCAATGTAAACTTCCAGTTGAAGTAAATGTGACCTAGCCCGCTTGGCGAAAAATAGATAAAAGCAGGAATAAATCAGTAAGAATGAATAAAAGGTTTGTGGGGTAGTATCTCTGGCAATGTGTTCTATGACTACATGATGCAATTTGAGTGGAGAATAGTAAAGAATTAGATTTAAGAGATCAATTATGGTGAGTGAATTACTATGTCAATAAGTATACATAAGGGATCTCTGAAAGCGGGGCCCATGATATTGTCATATTCATCTCCTCTTTGATCTTAACTAAATAATAAAAGTGCTATGTTATCTTACCCATTGGAGCAAATGCATAACCAGGTTGATGCATCATGCCTGGGGCCATTGGGGGCATTCCCAATGGTGGTCTTGAAGGGAAGGACATGTCTTTTGCCCTGCAAGTAAACAATCAACTAAATAAATTGTCCTTCAAATTGTAAAATCGCATCCTGGTTTAAGAATTACACTGACATCTTTAAATTCAAAGTACATCCAAGCTTTTTAATATAATGAAGATACTAATAATGTAAATCTTGAATTTCCTTAGATCCCTGTTAAATTAAAAAAAACCCAATAATTTTGCCCTCTCTTTTGAATGAAAATTCAATCGAAAATATTTCCGTATCTTGTATTTTTACAGTTCAAACGGGCAATAATTCAAGAGCATTCCCTGGGCATGTACGATGTGAATGGTTAGTTAAATTGGCAAGCAAAAAATATCCTTTGAAACTAAAACAACATCATGATCGCAGAAAACAGCCCCTTCACTGCACACTTACAGACAGGCTATGTACAAACATAAGTGATAGCAATGTTATATAGGCTAGTGCATGGTGTAGGATATTTGCAGCAAATAATATTTCTTTGCGTGAATAATAATGATTTACATACCCTCAGAAAAGCATAAAACAATGAAATGTACGATTTCCTTTCCACCAAAATCGGCACGACGATTGCAAATGGCCGCAACTCGACTTATGACGTCACAATCGACGGGCACATGTCAAAGGGAGGTAAGTCATGCAAATCTAAACGGATTGCCCGCCTTCAATAGTTAAAAAAATGTACGCCTTCTTTAATATTCTTCCTTTGATTAACATGTCATCTCGATAAATATGTTTGTATACCGAAGTTATATTGTATCTTTTCACCATTCACCTGACGAAGGAATATCCCAGAAACGTTTTGACCTTAGAAGAAGTTACCATCCAAAATATTTGTCTTTTGCTACAGTTATGAACAAGCTGTATCTATTTCTGAGGAGACGACACACCAGGATAATTTTATCTAAATGTAAATGCGAAAAATGGAGAAAACAAATCTAAAAGAGACACTCCGTGATTTTCATTATTAATATTTTGCTTCATTACGCAGGGAAATGCTATAAATCATTTTATGAATTGAACAAATCTCACATATTCATCCCCAAATGAAAACTATATGATAAATACTATATTTCAATGAACATCTTAAAACAGTCATATATAATCATGGAAGCAAAATTCCCACGTCCAATTAACATGGATATTAGTTATATAACCTATTAAATGTTATTAAATCGTAAGGTCATTCTGACTGCTTTCAAACATTTTTCAAAAATACCGTTTCACTGATTGATGCGCGTAATAATCATAATCGCGACTTCAAACCTTCAAATTGTCAATATACAACATCGATTAGCTTTAAATTGATACTTTACTGCAATAATTCTTGATAAAATGACACTATGATAAAGTTTAGCATAGGAGACCCCAACAACTCACGGATTGGCTCTATACCGTATACATATACTTCAGTGCTTCCCCGGATCAACTTTACATTTTAAACACGCCCATAATGATTGTCAAAAGATGAAACATGATTTGATTGTTAATGCTCAACAAGTTAACGTGTCTTTTTTAATTGATATATATATATATGATTTTTAAATGACTATTTCTCACACTAAATTTTAAATATGTTAGCGAGGTTGTTGTTCAAAATTTAACAATTTGACAAAGAATATACCAGGCAGTTTCCTTAATTTTGTTAATGAATTAGCATGATACAGCACTTTTGTTGTCTCGTAATGCCAAAATGTCAAGATGTTGGATAAAAGCCGATAGATATAGGTGCATGTCTTTAAATGTCAATAAATTCGTGCCATTTTGTTAAATTTCTTTTTTCCATACTTCGCCATCTAATACTTAACTAAACTATCTAATTAATATTCAATGTATCACTTTTAGTAAATAGCTATACTTAGATATAACCGTATTGTTAATTTGATGTTGGGTAGATTTAGTAAAAGTACATTGAATTCTTGATTTCAACATTACAATATAAACAGTGCAGTCAATGTCGATGCTGTACTGATTAACTGTGGAAGTAATGAAAGATGAATATCAACTTAAACCATTTCACTGTTACCAACTGTCGTAGGTGCCTATTATCAGAGTTTAAGAAACAATCTTGAAAAGAAACCAGCCCAAAAGTGTTATTTTGTAGATTTTGAGCGTAAAATTGAAAGAAAACTGTAAAAAAATCACCAGTCCCGACAAATTGTATTTCAATTTCATATTTTTATTACTCTTTGTGGTACATATGGTTACATGCATTTGCAATAAACATACAACATAGTACTAGTAGTAGCAGGATACAATTTTGATATCAACATTTTGGAAGAAATTTATCAAATAAATACCAAATTTTTTTATAGTGTATTGGCATATCATTAATCTTAATATTTCCATTATTCGATAAAGCCTGAGGCAGGATATAAAATTGAGTCTGAAATCAAATTTCCCCATGCTTTTTAAAACGTCTTCCCAAAAATCGTTTGTTCGTTGCAATCGTTGGGTACATATACGTGTTCCATTATGGTTGCTGGCCTACATTGATAGACATCTGGATTTGCTGGTCATAAGTTTATGTTAAAACGTTTCTTTAACTTTGAATTGTTATCAGAGCCTTTTTACCCAACAGTCCAGACCAAATGTAACTATATAATGGTCTGGCGGACGGGCTTTATTTCATACACTGAAAATATCATTCGAAATTCGTCGACCAAAAGGGCATTATATATGACAATTTATACATACTGAAATTTAAAGCTTAGTCATTTTAGGGTAATATGGTTAGATATCTAATACTATCTTTCCAATAAAGGAAATGCTTTTGTTTACTACAGGTTTTTCGTATGCATGGATAGCCCAAAACTGTCAGTCACATAACTTAAATATACAAAAACAACGTTTCTCAAAAGCTATTTTTGCATATAATGAAATAGTTTGTAAAGATGTGATTTGGGACTGTGTGAAGATGAATATGATCTTTTGCTTATATGTCCATTCTATAAACGATGCAAATCTGAATTCATTCCAGCCTTTTATTACCGCCCTCCTCTTGTTGAATTCAAATCTCACATGAGGATACAAAATACAACTGTTCTCAAAACATATATATATTTGTAAAGCTGAGCCTACGTTAATATAATCACTATTATATATTTGCTCTGCACACCATATCCTTTATATTTATGATATCTGTTGTACTCTTGGCCATATGGCCTTCAATTATAAATAAAGTGATTTGATTTGATTTTAATAATGGTTCGTATCTTTGGGAGCATAAATAATTTCAATAGTTACCTCACTCGTGTTAACAGTAGTTGATGCTATAGAAGCGGTTAATGATTAATATTACTCATACCAATGCTTTACATGGTACTCACTGAAGCCATGCTAATTCTATGAATTATTACTGATTGTATTTGTACTGGTAGAACAAAACAACAACTTTTGAATTTTTGTATTCACTTTCACCGGATACAATAATACAGTCATGGAAGGCATGGAACTTATTCATATGTGTTTGTATAACATGGCAAAAGACATGATTATTACATTCAAATGTTTGGAGAAAGCATCTACATAGAGAGACAGGAAGGACATGAATTAGATGACCGTCTCAATTACTTTCCATTTATTTCAAAGGAAACAATGTTATAATTTCTCCTGGCGATACATTTCTCAATACCAAAACTATCCTTTATAGTATTGAGAAATACTGAGAAAGAATGTTTGTTACATTTAATTTTTATTGCGAATATGTGTCGTGTAGTACATGATTGAGCAAGTGTCCATCATTCGCACAAAATAACATGTCTTTAGTTTATATTTCGAAGGTTCCATTATGGAATCTATTCACAGAGGTAATTTATTCTTGCCAGAGAAGTCTTACAATTGGTCATTCAATATAAACATTGTAAAGGGAGGACATAAATCGTTATCAACAAGTTTCATTTTAAATATTTCTCTTTTTAATAGTATAAATTATTACTCTATGAATAAACTTATATCGATAATCTAGATGTTTTGTATCCCTGGTGCACTGTATATATATATACCTCAAAATGAAATTCAATTTTATAAAGACATAATTGATTGCACTTTCCCATTCATTACAGACTTAGTCAATATTATACCTGAAGTTTGCGGAATTAGATTACTGTACAATAGTCTTGATCCTTTAGAAGTTTTGGTAATATCTTTCCAGGGAAAATAGGTTGGCATAATAATCACGGATGGACAATCAGATTCTTTGATATAGTACCTTCCATGATTTGGGTATACTCAGGATGACACGATGTCAATCATGTGCTGTTCCTTTCTATCATAATTTGTAACAAACTCATGAACTTTACAAATGTCTTTTACATTGGTTATACCTTGTTTGAACCAAGTATTAATAATTAGGTCTGATTTTTAACTTTGGTGATTTAATTAAAGCAGCTGCATAAGTATTTAATTAACATTTGAAACATTTATAACATAGCATTTAATATATCTATGGCAAGCTTCCCATATATCCTTCCAAAATGGTTGTAAAACTTTGTATTTTTTGTTTATATGAGCACCTAAAAATAGAACCTGCTTGATAGGAAAGACGATACATTTTTGATTTTGACATATACCATTCTTGGTAATTTCGCATTACATTAACAAGGTTAATTTTGTCCTTCTTGTCATTCCATATGAATTTGAAGAAAATATGGTTCAAAGTCTGTATTTAATTCTTTCGGTTGATTCGGAAGGGAGAAGAGACTATTTACAATGGTAGAAAACGTCAGTTTTGATAACCGTTATTTTCCCCATCAATGTTAAGTTTCGTTTCTTAGGGTTCGAAAGAATTCTCTTTACATGTTCAAGCCTTTTTTTTTGTATTGATTACCAAAAGGTTTTCTAAATCTGCGTTTAGTTGTGTTACCAACGCATCGAAGTTTTCTTTATGCCTATTAAGTTTTAAATCTCGAAAGAGTGTAAAATCGCCACCAGCCATTGTTCTGAGCCGAATTGCTTTGTTATTATCCTGACTAATTTTCAGACATTTTATCAATTTTTAATAGATTGATCATGGTTTAAATTGGTTAATATTCCAATATCGAATGCCTTATAATGCATTGTTCAGAATGGTCATCTATCAACATTTAATGACAACGAAAGGGGTTGTAGGTGTTGCATCCCAACTATGGATGCTATCCAATCTTAAGATGTGTCCACGAAAGGGGTTGTAGGTGTTGCATCCCAACTATAGATGCTATCCCATCTTAAGATGGAACAACGAAAGGGGTTGTAGGTGTTGTATCCCAACTATAGATGCTATCCCATCTTAAGATGGGACCAGGAAAGGGGTTGTAGGTGTTGCAACCCAACTATAGATGCTATCCCATCTTAAGATTGGACAACGAAAGGGGTTGTAGGTGTTGCAACCCAACTATAGATGCTATCCCATCTTAAGATGGGACCACGAAAGGGGTTGTAGGTGTTGCAACCCAACTATAGATGCTATCCCAGTTTAAGATGGGACAACGAAAGGGGTTGTAGGAGTTGCATCCCAACTATAGATGCTATCCCATCTTAAGATGGGACAACGAAAGGGGTTGTAGGTGCTGCATCCCAACTATAGATGCTATCCCATCTTAAGATGGGATAGCTCTCCGGCTATCCCAACTGTGGATAAGATCTATTCCAAGTTGGGATGGGATACCTGGATCAATTTTGATTTTGAAAAAAAAAATATGACGTTTTAAAATATGAACTTTAAAGTAAACATTGAGAATGTGATTTCTCTTCAAAGTATTTTATTTCAAAATCGTTTTCTTATCAAATTATTTCATCAATCAGTCTTTTTATTTCATTAAAGTAAAAATTTCATAAAATTCTTTTTTTCAAAGTTGAAATTATTTTCAAAATAAAAAAAACTGATCCAGCTATCCCATCTTAAGGAGGAATATCCCAACTTGGAATAGTGCTTTATCCACAGGCTGGGTGATCCAATCTCCCAATGCTTGTTTTAATTCGTTGCTGACGTACTAGGAATGATGATTAGAGACAATAAGACTATAAACGGTTTTATCCTAAACGAAATAGAATATTCTTAGATGGTTCGGAAGTCTGTTAATAGCAGAACAAAATTGATGACCACGGACCTTGGCGGTCCGGAAAGCATTGTCGATTTATGGATTTATGTACCTTTTTAAAAATATTTTTTGGAACGATTTGTCTCTGTGAAGTCATGATGTTCAAGGTTTTAAGGATTACATAGAATCTAGATATTTTGAAACCAATACGACGTTTTCTAGACTGCTAATAAGTGCGTATAGGCCCCCAACGACCCAGAAAGAAATCAAAAGGATAGATAAGAATCGTTATTTGCTTCTCAAATTCTCTCAGGAAAAAGCAGTGATAATTCAGTCATTTATCTCTGTGAAAACAATAATTACTCTAACTTAAATGGTTTAATCTATGACCCATGCCGAAAAGTGTCATTTATATATACTGAAAAGAAAGTACAGCTGCGTCGCCTCGTTTGATCACTTGCTATCCTGGTGCAAATATTGTATAAATTTGGTATGTTTGGATGTGAATTGAATGATTTCAGCAGAACTGTCAAAGGATCAACTATTGTCCTTGTGAGAATAACCATTTTTCATCTTGTTATCTGATCATTTGGTCTCATGGGCAAAATTTCGAATCTTGGAATGATGAATTAGGTAGATATTGATACGGCCTCTGTTCTATTACGCCGACTTTTGTGGAATAGAATGGGAGATGCCTCATTGGAGGCAATGAAAGATGGTTGTGCAATCAGCGACGCTGTTCTAAAATCAACATTTGGCTACTGAATCATGACTAAAGCATTGTGATATGAACCAACCTGTCCATGCGGGAAGCGTTGTCCTTTGACAAAGAAATTAAAACGGATTGTGGTTGAATTCTTTTCCGCAAGGTGAAACTGCCGGAAACTGGTCGTAATAGAACAGAGGCTGTATCAACATTTCATGACTTCATCTGCCTCCTTGGGGAGAGAATGGTTTCCTTGTTGTTAAACATGACTTGATGATTGAAAATTATGTTCACAACTCTACTGTCACACTAGACATGAATTCTCACGGCGTTTCCTCTGAGTTTAAAAATCGATCAAACTGTCTCGTGGATCCCGAGGACCATGATTTTATCACAACTGTTATAAGTGTTGTTCCACCATATTCTTCTGATTGCATCTGTTTATGTTCGGATATCTCTGTGCGCTGTACCTCTCTGTCTTGTGGAAACTTGACAAATCATTTACTAATGAGGTACCATGGGATGTTAACATGCTCTCCCCACAGAGGCAGCTATTCAGGTACGACTGAGCTGCCTCTGTGGGGAGAGAATGGGGATGGTAACATGCTCATGGATTTAACATTTTGCAACTAAATAGACTTTCGCCCAAGAAAGACAGAACACATATCAATGTATCATACTTACATTTAATCAAAAACCTTCTAAGTTACATCTACATTCTTACAAGTCATTCTACAAGTTATAATACTTACTCTTTGGTCAGAATCTAGCACCTCTCTTACAATGAATGGGACAATGAATACAGGACCTTCCGTTATGCTTATTCATGATTAACTAATCATAATTGTTTCTTATCATATTATTCTTCATAAGCTTCTGGTCATTTCTGTCTAACCATACAGCATCGTGTTCTGTCCACGCAGTGAATATAATTATGCTTTTTTTTTAATGAGATTAATTTTGCCCTTACTCTCTTGTCTACAAAATCAAGCATTTACCAAATACATAACATATTCATTTTTCATTTAATTTCTCAGTGAAACGTTTTGCGTTGTGCCTCTTCAAACATGCAACACGTGCAAAACTAATTGTCAGTTTCGGGAATTCTCCTCCTGAAACGAAGTCTAAGTAAAGGAGTTCATGCTGCTCGAATGACGGAACGTATCTTGTCCAAAACTAATGACAACTTATGACTGTTAGTTTCAGAGTCTACCCTGTTAGAGAATAACAAGTCCGCCAAGTTGAAGTAAGTACATATTAAATTCATATTAACAGATTAATTAACTTCGTCTTTTTTTTGCAAAGTTAATAATACTTTAACAGATTTGAACTTAATTATTCTCCCCCCCCCCCCCCCCCCAGAAATATTTTTATTACAGAACAAGACCACGATTTTACATTAAAAGTGCGATTCCATGTGGTGGGGATATCACTGATTTGACATTTAGATACATTAACATAAATATAATCTTCCAATATGATAACAGATGGGACGGAGGGAACAATACAATTCTTACTGTCTAAAGGTTTGCTGATATCTAATTGCAATGAGTAGAATAATTTGTCTTAATTAGTTGACATCAAAACGTATAGAAAACTCTGTAGAAAAAGCTTTCGTCGAAATTTGTGTATCACATTTGCATTTTTTATCAACAATAACATACTTATTTCGACATCAAGAGCACCGTGCCCCCTGTAAAATTCGGAGAAAAATAAAATAAAATTTAGTCGTGCGAGACAACGACGGTTTTCAATAGTATAATTAGAAACCGGAAGTTGTGAGATGGCCACACTTGATTTGCCTTCATGTCGGTTGCCGTTTCGGTAATTTGGTAAATTATCTCCTATTAAATGAATTTTGGTCCGATTTTTCTAGGTCGGTCGCAAATTTAAAAAAAAAATACAAGGAAATCAGTAAATTACTTAAAATATTGAACTCTGATAATGGATCTTTAAGAAAGCTCAAAATATAAGCACCCCTTTAGTCTCTCAACTGCCTTTGACATAATGCGGTTCCTATCATGCTATATACGTTTGTGAGGTGTGGGGCCATAAAAAGCTGCTTATTATTGAAAAGGTTCATTTAAAATTTAAGTTTGCAGTAGGTTTAATAGTGTCTACGCCTTTAACTATGCTAAATTGGAATTTTTGAAGATTGTATAAAAACATCTACAAAAGAATGTTTTAGTATAAATTTGTATGAATCGTAAGCTCTCCAAGGTTATGTACATTTTAATAGCATTAAACGGTCTATAATCTCAACCCATACCTCGATAAAAGCTATCCTTGAAAACCGCGGTCTTTGATATGTCTTAAAACTCCACCCTCTCTAGTTGTCGACATTGTGGCTTGTTTCAATGGTTGATTCAATCCAATACATTCAATTCAAATAAAGAGATCAGAAATAACTACAAGCTCAAAGGCTTTTACTACAAATTAGTTAAGAAAAGATTCTGTTTTTGAAGAATATCCAAAGCTTTTTAAATCAATATAAACGCCACTTTTACAATTTTGAACTACCAACAATGTATGTTTGAAATGGCTTTGATTGTACGTTCAGATATCAGTTGCGCTCTTACAAGTTCCTTCATTATACCATTTTCCTATGTCTGTGTACCAATTTCCATAAAGTTTTAGGTTATGCATCTTGACACAGATCTCACAGAATGAAATTTGATAGCCGACTTCACGTCCTTCGTTCACAAACTGATCATTCTTTTGCAGATACTCTGCATATGCTGTCACATTTTTTTCTAAGTATAAAAGATATTTTCCCAGTTCCTTTGGAGTATTGAAATGTGCAGCGTTGATAAAAGTTCCATTTGGGATCATACTGTCATAGTTGGCCCCGCCTCGAACCACTGGTATTATGTTGATGTCGGCAGCATAGGTTTTGAACAGTTTCTCCGTTATGTAATCAAAACAAAAGCTGTTCTCAAATGCAAGATAGAACCGGTATGGTTTAAGAAGTGTTGCGTCAGACAATTTAGTTCTTTTGCCACACCCACCGAATATGTCCACATTGTAGTACTTTTTTAATTCTTTCACAAAGAGCTCACGTTTAGAAAGAGTTCTACAGTGACTCACAAGCCATACAGCTGACTTAGTTTTCTTTTGGGCCATGGATGTGTAGTTTTTCGATACGTGTCGATGGAAGAGCATGTCATTAGGTTTCGCGATATCTGAATCTAGGCGATAAGTATATGTCCAATTGAACAGTTGACGCCAATGGTCTTTATAGTGTTTATGAGACTGACCGAGACCTGGGCTCTCGAGAGTAAAGAAGATCCACACCTGGGAGGGGTTTTTAATAATTGGTTTTCCGTTGGTGAGGTACGGAGCATCAACAATGACTGCATCAGCCTTCTCTAGATCCGCTTTATCTATGGAACATCTGCATGATTTGATAGGACACATGTTCAATCCTAATCGACAATATGATCTGACCTTCCGGCTAATCCAAGATGGGGGATTGAAGAACAAAATCAACTTTGATTCGCTTCTATTCGTGGACAGGTCTGGCAGTGAGTCATTCAGCCACTGGTGGAGTCTATGGTAATCACTTGGATGATGTGATTGAGGTAACCTGTAGAAATACCGAAGCACCGGAGAACTCTCAAACGCCATGCTGCTACGTCCAGGGAAGACAAACAATGACTTTGCATCTTGTTTCACAGACTTTCGTCCCAAACCCCGCATTGGCCTTTCTGAATCGTTTGATGCCAAATACTTCCAGAGATAACCGTGTAAGGAGGTTATATCAACCTGCTTCCCTATCCTCATAGTCACAAGAAGTGTACCACACAATACTAGTACAAACACGAATACCTTCTTCCATGATTCAAGAGCCATCTAAAAAACAACAACAATTTAACATGAAGAATGACAATTTATCAGGGGTTCGGCCATCAAAACTAAGTGTGGTATTAATGTCTTTAAATTTGTTGCCTGACTATCAAACAATAAAATGTGTAATAAACAATTGAAATGAAATCATATCAATAGGTTTTTGATAAGGTCATACTGTTGATCCAACATTGACAGATATTGAGAGCCGTCCCGCTGAATTTTGACATTCCACCTATAGACCAATCAGAAAATATGTTTTCACCGTTTGACCGAAGGAAAGTTGATTATTATACGAATTCATTCCGACTGCATTCTCGAATGATCTAAAAGGGGCAGTAGCACGTTTTCGACAATTTTATATTTTCATTTTTTCACTGATAATTGCATACGTTAATGCTTATTGTTTTATTGATAGTGTCAAAAATCTTATTCCACAAACCAATCATCCATAGTCAGAGAACAACTTATAAAGATTCACATAAAGTCCATTGGCGGCCATTTTTGTGTGACCACCTTAAATCATTTTGTGTAAGAAAAAGGAATCACATGGCTGAACTTTAAATTATATATTTGATTTGTATTACTGCTACATTTAGTTTAAATACATTGTATTTCAATTGGAACCATTTATTTAAATTTTCCTGATATATATTTTCCTTATATTTCCCCTAAACGTTCTACTGCCTCTTTAATACTTTTTAGACTTCTAGACACCGCATTCGTGGCTCACAAAATACTGAGGAAAGATTAAATTTGTTAAACTTAGAGTGATTTTACTAAATATCCTTTCAACATACGTACGCAAAAGCCAATTCATTACTCTAGAACATAATTGATAAGTTTGCAAGAAAAGGATATCGTTTATGGCTTTCTTTTAAAACAGCATAATGATCAATAGGGTCATCCTGAAAAACCCAACTGAATTCTCTGTAAGCGGAGGAAAAGTTTACTCTTCAGAAATAATAATGTAATTTGTATTGATGTCATAAATGAATTTCAAGTTTGCAATAAAGCATATGATTTAAATACTCTGTCCTGTCGACTTTCCGCCTGCGATCTTAACATGTAACATGAAATAAGGCAAACTGTTTTTTGCCCGCGATATAGATTATGCCAGTTTTTACATTGTATGAAATTAGGGAGGTACGCTTAATTACCAAAGAAATTTAAGTTTGCTTTAATTTGATACATTTCACTTTGATCCATTGATTTCATACAAATTCAAGTGTCTACACAATAATTAAACAAGGCTCAAAGCAGAAGTTTGGAAGAAGACTATCATGATATATAATAGAGTTCATTCTCGATAATCCAGAGTTTACGTTCCGATAATATCTCCACTAAGCGTAAACTAAGTAGAGATATTATCGGAACGTATATCGAAAATGAATAGAGTTAGGCCTACTGGCAAATACATGACGTTTCTGCTATCGATCCATGCCACCTAGGTAACGCCATACTGCAGTCCATACAGAATATGTTAGAACAATAGGCCTATTGAGTTTAACTTTCAATGATTTGACGTAAACATGCTGTAGCTATGCTGCTATATTGCACAGGAATAATGTAGCCACAACTCTTACTGGTCCTTTATTTGCAGCCAAAAAGCCAATACTCTCTCCCGACATGATTTTAGCCTACAATTATGATCTAACCTCCCTTATGGGGATTCCGATATTGCTATAATGAGGCCTGCGCCATGACTGAGCTGCCAAATGACGTCGAGGATTTTTTTCAAGAAGACTCAAAGGAAAAAGTGCATATTCTGATGAATTCTAGATTTTCCGAAGAATACATACTGAGGTTTTTCAATTGGTTACTATTGAAACGACGTCGCTTATAGCACACCTTAAAACGATTGGTTTTAATCAAGAAATCCCCGATAATGGTGCTTATGGCAACAGAGTTAAAATCACAATATTATGACTTGAACTACATGTGTAGCCAGTTATTTAAGTTACCTAGGACATATGTAACTGTAGATCGTTCCCGTTAAACTATTACATTTCAAAGTGATAACTAAATAAGACAATATCAAATATAATATAATACTTACGATATCAGAGCATCAGAGAAGTGTTATGAGCAATGGTGAGCACAGTGAATAGTTGTATGGACATACAGTCTCCATATGGATGACCAGCAACCTTACAATGCCAGGCTGGTCAACTGTGACATTACTCTTTCTGCGAAACTTCTGAATGAGCTATACAGCTTTACGCATCGGTGTCAAGAGAGCTCTTTTAATTGAACCTTGAGCGAGTATACACTGAGATCGAAGTCTTCTCGAGAAAAATACCCATCGACTACAATATCTATATTGAGCGGTAGGACTGTAGAAGCAGTGTTGGCAACTGTCACAAACAAAATGTATGTTTTAATATTAACCATGTATCCGGGCGCCGTTCTTTAAAGCAGTAAAGTTTCGATCGATACAACCACTGAAGTGCAATCGATTGTAGCCTCACGATCGTGCATGTTATGTTGAAAGGGGCCCGGAATAAGTCTAATCAGGTTCAATTTATTTAATTTGTAGCTGTATTAGCTCAAACATTTCAATCCATGTATTGAAACTAGGTGTTCATGAACAACATTGTTATAAATGTATATAGTTTTCTATATCATTCAGCGAACGAATTCACATTTCATTTCGCTAACGATAACTGAATTGATTATATTCATTAGGAATCTTAGCAACAACACGGAACTGTCAAGTATTCATATAACATAAGTGGCCGACATGACTGTAGAGGGTTGTCATGTATATACATGATTGTACATCTTTTGCTGTATGAAAGGTGTGATTGGTATACCTTTGCGGATTTAAGTGGCAGAAGGGGTGTGGGTGTACGTAACCCCCTCTCCCCCCCCCCCCCCCCACCCCCCCCCCCCCCCCCCACATCCAAACAGATCTAAAGTCAGGAAAGTATTAGTTTATTGTACATCATAAAAAATATATCAGAGTACCGTTTATTTCGTAGTCGTACAACCTTAGTTTTACAACCCACCCAAACGAAAGCCCTGGGTCCCCTTTCACAAAGCCCCAAGGTGATCGTAAGTCCTTAAGGTAGCCTTAGTGCAATGTTTAAGAATGGGGGTTAAGGTCAACCTAATAGTAAAGGTTGCTTTGTGAAAGGAGGTTTGATTGTATATCAGCATATATCTCCGGTCCGGTCATGTACAAAACTTGTTGAATTCCTTACCTTTTAAACCTCTTCCAATACCATTTTTAATTGACTGAACACTGTCCGGTACTGTTATCCAAGTATCATTTGTCATGAACCATATAGCAGACAACACAGCCTGACACCCTAGTTGCCTTACAACACTGAGACGGGTAACTAACTCCAAATATTGCGCAAGAGGAGAACATCGCCGATCTTGGCTTTCTTAGAATGCATTTCACATCAATACTAGGATATTTTCATATCATGCACATGTACCAAGAAATCATCAGATGACCCCACCTTCCCGATGGAAAGGAGTATGTTTTATTTGTAACACTTGTGCGGAAGATGAGATGCTGTTTTACTTAAATGTCCAGTTCATAAAGATGTATGTCTGGATCTTTTAACTAAGCGTTAAAATGTTGCGCCTAATTTCAACCAACAAACTGGTCATATCAGGTTATGTTTTAAACCCGCCTTAATGTTGTACACGTTGGTGCCAAAACCTACAAGACAATTTTAAGTCTACGTAAGGATATTTTATATACTTATTGAGAGAGAGAGAGAGTTTATTTCAGTAAAAGGGCCACAGGCCCATTATACATATATATACTTATTAGTCTCTGTTGTTTTTAAACAATATTCATCTTTGTATATCATTTTCAAGAATATACACCTGAAACTTGGTAACTTTATAGTATAACTTTTAATTTTATTTATTCATTTTTTTAAATTTTTTATTTATTTTTTTTTTTTCAAAACTCCATACAGAAAAAGGACATGTAAGAATAACAATTCCATACATAACAAACTTGTAACACGTATATACAAGTAACAATTTAACAACGTACACAAGATTTGATGTATAGACAATTAAATATTCAAAGTTCAATCTGACATTAGGTAGTAAATAGTTAATATTAAAAACTGATCTAATAATTCAGACTAGATAATGACAAATTGACCAGAAATTCATAAAGCTGTCATATTTACAATTTATGTAGGCGTTTAATCGGTCAACAAAATATGCTGTTTTAATTTCCTCTTGTACATGTTTAAAGGGGCAGTAGCACGTTTTTTGACAATTTTATATTTTCAAATTTTCAGTCATAATTGTAAGTTAATGTTAAATGTATTATTTTGACAGTGTCAAAAATGTCATTACACAAGTCAATCATCCATAGTCGGAGGACAAAGTATGAAGATTCACATAAAATACATAGGCGGCCATTTTTGTGTGAACACCTTTAATTCATTTTCTGTAAGAAAAAGGAATCGCATGGCTAAACTTTACGTTAAATATTTGAATTATTACTGCTCCATTTAGTTTAAATACATTGTCTTTCAATTGGAACCATTAATTTTCATTTTCCTGACATCACCTTATAGTCCCCCTAAAAACGTGCTACTGCCCCTTTAAAGTTTGGGATTTTCTCCTGTTGTTTCATTTTAAATATATTGTATTTAACAATGGTTATCAGCAAATTCAGGACATAGTTTCGTTTTTCGGTATATCCTAAGATGATATTCTTTTTAGAAAATATGATATAGGTTTCTGTTTTTTCAAGTATCCATTCTTCCAATTTTTTCCATATAGTTTTTGTAAACTTACAATCATAAAATATATGTAGAATTGACTCGTTCTCTGTTTTGCAAAATGTGCATTTGTTTGATTCTTTGTATCTCATTTTTGTTAGATACTCATTTGTTGGAAGAAATCTATGCAATATACTATATTGGAGACATGAATGTTTAGCACTATTGTAGGATTTAAATGTTAATCTTTCTATGGTTTCCCATGTATTTTCGTTAATAAATTCATTTAGATATTTTTGCCATTTATCTCGGTATTTGAGAGTTTTTGTGCCTTTTCTGTTATGAGTATGTCATATATATCTCTACAGCCTTTTGGATCACCAGTTATATTTTGTAAAAAGAAGGGTAAAATTGGCAGTGGTATTTTCTTTTCAATATGAACGATTATTGACTTGCAGTAATATTTTATAGCTTCTATTATCCCTTGGTAATCAAGGAAATTTGTCTTGCAACCAAAAGTATTTCTTAATTGTTCCATGGATAGGAAATTACCATGGCTATCAATGATGTCGTTTATGTAAGTGATCCCTTTACAGGAGTAATGTTTATAATTGATAGGTCTTCCACCTATCTTGACATTTTCATTTTGCCAAATGGATTGCGATAAGACATCATCGACGTTTTTAGCGTTTTGACCTTTTTTGTTAATAAATTTGGCCCACGATGTTAATGTGTCTATCCAAAAGTGATTTGTTCGGGTTGTTATTACAGATTCGGTTATGTGTGTTTCACATGTTTGTATAAGGCAGTTTAATGCTTGTTTGTAGCAGTGTCTTTATTTTTGAATCAGAGTTGTTTAATCTTTTCATCCATGAATTTTTTTCTGATTGAATGAGACTTCTTATATCTGGAAGCCATATTCCGCCTTGTTCATAGTTGTTAGTAATAGTGACGGTCACGATTAACTTTGTCGGGTTTGTTTTTCCATATAAACTTGTAGCAGAGTTGTTCAATTTCTCTTATCATTTGATCGCTTGGGTTTGGTAAAGTTGCAAATAAATGGTTAATTTGTGGTAAAAGTAAGCTTTTAAGAATGGTATTGCGACCTAATGGAGTTATGTCTCTAGCCATCCACTGGTTCATAGATATCTTAAATGTTTCAGTTTATCTTTATAGTTGCGTTCTACCATTTCTGCTACATTATGGGTAAATATGATTCCGAGTAGTGTAAAGGAGTCATTCTTCCAGTCTAAATTCCAGTTTCGACAAAGTTTTCTTTTTGAGTTTTTCGCAGCGCCTATCCATAATACCTGTGTTTTTTTTACATTTATTTTTAATCCTGAAAATGAGGCATAGTGTTTCAGTGTTTCTAAAGTCGCCTTTAAGCATTTTCAGTACCATCTAAGATAAGTGAGGTATCATCAGCGTATTGAGAAATAAGATATTCAGTATCTCCAATGGTTATACCTTTAATCTTTGGATTAGTTCTTATCATTATTGCCAGGACTTCAGCGCATAATAGAAATATATATGGGGATATATATAGATATATATGTCTACATCCTCTGGATATATCAAAATAATTTGAGAGGAAACCGTTTACTACAACACATGATTGAATGTTATTAAAAAACGTGTTTATCCATCTCGTAATAGATGACCCAAAATTCAAAAATTTAAGAACCTTTTCGCATGGTTTTGCTTGGTATAGGTTATGATAAAACGATCTAGTTTCATGAATCAAATCTTCCTTTTTGGTTACTATTTCATTTTGATTATTTTCTAGTTTATATATTGCCTTAATCAAAAAAATTATATTTTCTAATGATAGAAAAAACTTGGTTGGTTTCTCACCTTCTTCTTTCCATTTTGCTTTAGATCGTAACAGTATACCGTCTATTTCGCTTTTATTATTAGTCTCTAATTCTTTATTTGATTCCTTTAATTTGTTTTGTAGTATTGTTTTTAGACTATTTCTTTTTCCAGGTTATCTATATCTTTTTCAAGCGCCTCTTTTACTTTACGCTTTTCCTTTTTCTTAATATACCTTTTATGTTGATCGTCTCTAATAACAAACTAAAAACGAAGTGGCTCGTGAACAATCACAATGAACAATAATTCGTCTTGAAGACCTAAAACTCGGACAGAGGGGTATTTCAGAGAATTCAGTATAATACGTATTCATAAACAAGACTTTTGTTTTATTATACCTTGTTTCGGTGACAAGTTATTAGGGAAAATTAAAAAAAAAAAATTGAATTGATAGAAAATAACAAGTGTATTTTAATCCAAATAAAACTTAATCTACTCTATTGCAATTATGGATAACAATTGTACAGGGTTATTTGTGAAATGAACGCGTTATAACTTAATTATGCCTTGAATTGCTAGACGATCAAAGGTGAAACAATGTGCTTTCAGTGTTCAAACAATTTAATTGTTGTTTTTATTTAAAAGAAATTGGATGTTATGAAGTATTTTAGTGTTTTCTGTTATATTCTTTGAGTTATTTGATTGGTTTCTAATTTTCTTTACTTAAAATTTATATAATGATCACTGCTTTAACATGACGTAACATGGATACGGGATAGCTCAGTCGGCAAGAGCGCCGGTCTCACGTTGCTGAAGTCCGGAATTCAAATCCCATCCAGGCCAAGGTGTAAAAACCTAGAGTTCACCTCTGTTAGAACTTTATAAGTGTCACCCTGGAGCCCTAGTGTGTAGTGCAACAAAAACTGCGCACTTAAAAGATCCCACGATTTCTTGTCAGTGGTGCATTTGCCGAGCTGTCGGTTGTCAGCGTTCAGCAGTGTTGGACAAACTACTGTGACTATGCGTCTCAGTTCACCCTGTGAATTGGTACCCTGTGAGGCGTAGAATGTTCCCTAACCTGAGCCTTATTGCAAAAAGAGTTCCACAATTCAACCTTTGCAAATCGTTTCCAGATAAACAACAGTGCGGGTTCCAGAAGGGTCTATCCTCAAACCATACATCCTTCATAGTACAGGAAACACTACGACACTATTTGGAGAGGAATGATAAAGTTGGAGATGTGTTCCTTGACAGCACCAAAGCTTTTGATACAGTGTGGCATGAGGGTCTTCTCTGGAAACTGAACCAGCTTCATTTAGCGAAACCTATTTGGAAGATCCTTGACAACACATACACTAACATGATGAGCAGCGTGATGGTCAGAAAGAGGAGTTAGACAAGGGACTGTTCTGTCAGCAAAACTATACCTTGTGTACATAATTGATCTGTTGGAGACCTTGGATTCTGAAAAGAAAGGAGCAATGGTGATGGATCTCCATATTGCAGCTCCTACGCAAGCGGATGACATTTGCCTCATAAGTCCTATCACATCCTATCTCCAGGACATGGTTGATATCTGTGAGACCTTCAGCAAACAATGGAGATTTACTTTCTCCCCTATTAAGAGCAATCTAATGATGTTTGGAAATGCGAAAAGGACTGCATGCAGTATAAAGCTTTATGGCAAGAATATACCAATCACAGACTCGATCAAGCATGTTGGTGTAACTCTAAACTCGACCTTCAACTCTTGGGACAGCACAATTAACGCAAGCTCTAAATTGAAATCTTCCACAATGATGCTGATGAAGTCAGGATGTCACTGCAAAGGCTTAAACCCAATCACCAGCTCGAATCTTATCAGAGCTGTAGGCATACCAAGAGCTTTATTTGGCTCTGAATTGTGGAATAACCTTACCAAAGGCGAGATTGTAACCCCCGAACGCGCTCAACGCTTCACTCTAAATGTGTCAGGGATTACCAAAATCAACAAGAACAGACATTTGTAACTCTCTAATAGGATGGAGGCCTCTGAGACTGTTATCCATATGAGAAAACTCTTCTTCCTCGGCATCTCCATGCATACTCTAATAAATGCACACAAGATCCACAAGGATTCATTCCGGATATCTGTAAAATCATCTGCAGTCCTTCATGCAGACCCATTGCTTCACACCCAAACATTCATGGAAGAAGATGGTGAAGAAAGCCATAGAGGATCAAGAGAAGTTGGAGTGGATGAACATGGTGTCATCACGACTGAAGAAGAAATGTACATTCCTGGTTCAAACGTGTGCTGCATGGCGTCCAGACAAAGCCCTGGTTCCTATCCTAACTGTGGAAGCCTTCACAACGATCAGTAAGCACACATAGTGTGTAACTGTGTTGCTAGGGAGTCTTTAAGAGATGTTCTATGGTGCAACATCGCCTGTATCAACCCGATAGAGCTGAGTGTGAGCCTCCACGCCAGATCTGACAAAGACCTTGTATCCTGCATCCTGTCCTGCCAGCCCCCGGTCACCCTGCAGGAAGACGACCTTCAGATGTACCAGGCTGTCCTAGTAGAGGGGTTCTACTCCCTTTGCCATTCCTGCCAGCCCCCGGTCACCCTGCAGGAAGACGACCTTCAGATGTACAAGGCTGTCCTAGTAGAGGGGTTCTACTCCCTTTGCCATTCCTGCCAGCCCCCGGTCACCCTGCAGGAAGACGACTTCCAGATGTACAAGGCTGTCCTAGTAGAGGGGTTCTACTCCCTTTGCCATTCCTGCCAGCCCCCGGTCACCCTGCAGGAAGACGACCTTCAGATGTACAAGGCTGTCCTAGTAGAGGGGTTCTACTCCCTTTGCCATTCCTGCCAGCCCCCGGTCACCCTGCAGGAAGACGACCTCCAGATGTACCAGGCTGTCCTAGTAGAGGGGTTCTACTCCCTTTGCCATTCCAATGACAAAATTTCGTGTACAATCAAATTATCCATGGCGTAAAATTATCCTGACCACTCTCTTTCTGTAATCTCCTATGGAGGAATAAAAGAATATATAAGTGTCACCCTGGAGCCCTAGTGTGTAGTGCAACAATTTATTATTTAATACACTCTTTATTTGATGTACCATTTTATATTATATCTCTACTTATGTACATAATTGAACATGTAAATATATGCATGTGGGCGTGTAAATATTTGTTTATGATGATAAATGAAAATATGTATATGGGCCCGATGGCCTATATACATACTGAAATAAAGAATTGATTGATTGAACAAAAACTGCGCACTTATAAAAGATCCCACGATTTCTTGTCAGTGGTGCATTTGCCGAGCTGTCGGTTGTCAGCGTTCATTAGTATTGGACAAACTACTGTGACTATGCGTCTCAGTTCACCCAGCTGTGAACGGGTACCCTGTGATGCGTAGAATGTTCCCTAACCTGAGCGCCACATATGTGGATGCCGGTTGAATACTCCCTAGAGAGTTAAATTTGAAAAATGATCGGACGGTGAAAGAATGCAATTGACCAGGGGGAACAATATAAGCGCCTTGAGCAACCACGAGTAGATGGATATGCGCGCTTTATAAATATTCATATAATTCATACAATAATGAAAATATTTTCATTTTCGACGGGTAATCAATATAGCGTGATACACTGAGAAACAGGGTATTGTGATCAGAGAGACAAAGTACGTGTTGTTACTTTCTCCTAAAATATATATATTTACTTTTCTTTAAAAAGTTGTTAACTTTATTAATCAGATGAAATCATGTATTCAGCACTAATCTCTTAAACATTCATATCTTCATTAAATTTATCAAAGTGTTTATTCAATGTACTATATTTAAAAGCCTAATCTATGTAACTGATTAGTTTTAACAAATACTGGAGATTGAAGCCAAACATGTTCAGTGCAATATGGTTTAAATTTGATACTATCTATTGGATAACGGGTCAGAATCGATAGAGGTATCCATAGTATAAAGTATGGTATCTTTATTCATAATTCTTGGTAAAATATATAAGTCAAAATGGCAACAATCACTGACCAAATAACTTTACATGCAAATGATGTTACTGTTACCTCATTATATGTTGAAGTGAAGTTTCTTCATATATATATAATATAATATTCTCTCATCAATGTATGGTAAGTTATCAGCTTGTGTTAGAACATCCGATGGTCTCTCCAGTTATTTTGATTGCACTATAGGTACTAGGCAGGGTTGTGTCCTTAGTCCCCAGTTGTTTATTGTCTTTATTAATGAGTTAATGCAAAGTATGGAACAGTTCGGTGGTCGTGGTATATTTATTTCTCCTGATGTTGATTATTTATATGCTCTCATGTTTGCGGATGATGTGTCTTCAGTTGCAGATAGTGCTATTCAGCTGCAGAAGAAAATTTGTGGTCTTGAACATTTTTGTCAACTAACTGGTATGAAAGTAAACATAGATAAGACTAAAGTTATTGTTTTCAGGAATAGTGGTCCAATTAGACAATATGAAAAATGGTTTCTTAATGTACAAAGGTTAGAGGTTGTATCATATTATAGGTATTTGGGGATAGTGTTCACTCCTAGGCTAGTCTGGACTAAAGCTCAAACTACTTTAGCTTCTCAAGCAAATAAGGCCCTTATGGCAATACATAGGTATCAACAAAGAGTAGGCTATTTATCATGTGTGGATCTTTTCAGAATATTTGATGCTATGGTTAAACCTATTCTCTGTTATGGTTCAGAAATTTGGGGTGTCACTTATTGTAAAATCATTGAACAGATTAAGATAAATATGTGTAAGTCTTTCTTAAAGGTAGGCAAAAATACTTGTAACAGTATGGTTCTTGGTGAAAGTGGCAGATTCCCTCTCCAACTAACTTATATGACAAGGGCAATTAAATTTTGGTGTAGACTTTTAACTCTTCCAAGCCATAGATTATCTCATCAGTTTTATTTAATGCTAAAATCATTGGATGAATCTGGTCGCATTACATGGGCTTCTCATATTAAGAATGTTTTATTTAAGTTTGGGTTTGGTTTTGTTTGGCTCTCGCAGGATATAGGAGATATTAATGGATTTATTTCTGTATTCAAACAAAGGTTGTCTGATAATCTCTCACAAATTTGGCATTCTTCCCTCCAAGATTCAACCACATGTTCTAATTATATGCTATTCAAATCCCTCCTTCATGTTGAGACATATCTTAGATTAGATATCCCTCCCTACTTAAGAAATTGTTTATCAAATTTTAGGTATGGTAGATTTAAACTTGCCCTAGAGACTGGTAGATATAACAATATCCCATATGATTTAAGACTTTGCCCTTTTTGTAAAAAATATAATCTTAATTCAATTGAAGATGAAATACATGTTCTACTTTACTGTAAAGCTTATACAGATATAAGGAATATATTTCTTGATAGATATTTTAAAAAACCATTGTCACAATATGCTTTTGCAAATCTTATGTCCTCAAATATAGAAATTATCAAAAATGTATGTCTATTTTTACATCAAGTAAGGAAAATTAGAAATTCAAATGTGTTTATGTAAGCTCATGCAAATAATCATTTTGTGTATGTATTATGGGCCAATGGCCTTTTACTGAATAAAATGTCTGTCTGTCTATATAATATAATTATATATATCTAGAGGAACGCTTACCACGTAGGACACAATTAGCCTACACAACGAACAAGGTAGTCGACGGCACCACCTACTGGAGATGCACAGACACTGACTGCAAAGGAAACATGACAACAGGCACAACCGTCCTTAAGATAAACCCTCTACGCTTACGACGTTGATGTCTTCAGGTCGATTGCCTTGACACTACATATATGGTTGTGAGTTTTGGTTTAAACATTTTTTTATTTCACAAAATGAAATAACCTAGGATTGGTGAACAAGCCACCGCTCCTATATACAACATATACATAACATGAAAAGCGACGACAACAATGTTGATTATGATATAATTGAGAAACATATGCAAACATGAAATATTAATTCTCGATCCCTAGGCCTATAATATAGAAATACAATTTGTATAATAGAACGAGAATTGCGCCTTTAAAAATATTCATTTCTTGGCCGATTTCGTTCAAATTTGAAATGTAGGTTTGTCTCAACATTAGGAAACGATATATGAGTGCAAAAGTCCAGGTTTTGACATTTTACTTTTTTGTTATAGTATCCATCCGAGATTCGAACCTCTATGCGTTTATTAATGTAATCTCTGAAGGAAGAGAGGATGGGGGTCAAAGGTCAAGGTTCAAAGTTTCTAAAGGGAAGTGACTCTAACATTTTTGTTGCACCTAAGAATGTTGACATGTGAATGCCACCTGTGCTTGTTGATAGTTTGAAATGAACTCGTATCTTATCTTGTCATTTAGGGACAAGTCCAAAGTCCACTCATCTCTCGCTTCTCTTAGATAATCTTAATGTCAAGTCAGTCGTTATATAAAAGATATTTTCATTTTCACCGGGTACTCAATATAGCGTGATACACTGAGAAACAGCCTTTAACAGGGTATTGTGATCAGAGAGACATAGTACGTGTTGTTACTTTCTCCTAAAATATATTTATTTACTTTTCTTTAAAAGTTGTAAACTTTATCATTTTTGTAACATAATAATAAAACACAATGATGTTCACAAATTTCTAGACCAAATATTTAAGGCATACTAATTTTTATTGATATTTGTTTCCAATTTTTCTGATATTTGATGGTATATTAATAAGAAACCTCTCATTTATCATTTTAGATAGACATGCTTTGGACATCTATTTTGATTTAAAGTTGTTGTTTGTTTAAAAGAATTACCATCATGCATTTGTCTGATACTTATATATCTATATCAAGTTGTTTTATTTCAATTTTCAGTTTTCTCAATCAAGAAAATGAACAAGGTTTTTGTCTTGCGAACATTGAACACAGCATGCCGTCACAAGTCAACACTACCTGCCTTTATGTCATGTAAATTGGCACATAAAAGGATGTGTGTGAGAGGTGGGTAACAGATTGAGTTTAATTTCAGCCTTAGTCTACTTAAACCTAGCCTCAATTATACTCAATAAACTCTGATATTGAGTCTAGCAAGATGTAGTAGCAGGTCGCGTCAGCCAACCTTTTGCCAACCTATGACCCTTCAACATTGTGCAGACTATGTGCAGACTATTGGGGCTTGGTAAGACAATCCCTGATTGGTCAATTTGATAGGTCAGCTGAAGCGACCCACTACTACATCTTGCTAGACTCAATATCTGAGGTTAGCGAGTATTATTGAGACTAAGTTTACTTACACCCAGTTTAATGGTAAACTGTAAACCTTTCCCTGTTTCAGGCAAATAATGTATTTAAAGGGGGTCTCCAACTTCTAATTTTTAACTTCCAGTGTTTTATTAGCGAGGCCCCGAGAGGGTCGGAGAGGGCCTCGCTAATAAAACACTGGACGTTAAAAATTAGAAGTTGGAGACCCCCTTTATTGTTTTAACTTCCAGTGTTTTATTAGTGAGACCCCGAGAGGGTCAGAGAGGGCCTCGCTAATAAAACACTGGAAGTTAAAAATTAGAAGTTGGAGACCCCCTTTAAGTTAAGGTATGTAAGAATAGAATATCTATGTAGAATATCAAAGGAAGACAGGAAACTCTATGGATGAGTATCTTCTTTATTTGACAGTTTAGAAATTTATAGGTATAGATCCTTATACCATTTTAAGCATAGAATATCTATAGTTAATTATTTAATCATGAGCAAGTGTATCATGTAAAATTATACAAGTGTGTATTTTAAAACATGGGTTGCTTTGATCACTGTCAATAAGAAGAGGTAAAACATTTCACTTGAGTTTTGGATCCATATGTATTGCAGTACAAGATCCTCTTTTTGTATATTTTGTTTAGGTACAGAATTAAGAATGCACCAAACTAAATCACATTAGATAATTACTTGAAACTTGTCTTAAATGAACAGAAAAATTATAAAAAAAGAAATGAAAAACTAAATAGAACTTCTTTGAGAGGCATTTTAGAAGTTGGAATGACAATAATGCAGAGGAATTTATGGATGACAACTTCTTTGTTCATTGTATGCAACGTTTCGACACAGATTATTGTGTCGTTCTTAGGCAGAGGACAATGAACGTCGCATACAATGAACAAAGAAGTTGTCATCCATATATTCCTCTGCATTAAATAGAAGTTTATAATATTGATTATATAAAATATGGTATCATCATAAACTCAAATTGTGCCTTGATTTACTGTGCATCAAACTGTTAGCAAAATACTGCTATTCAATTACTATATTTTTTAACTGTTTCACCCGTTGAAATAAGCTCTACAAAATAACATTTCAGGAAACCACTGCTGGTCATTCTTCAGAAAGTCCAGGGAATCATTGGCTGTATCAAACAAGATAACATCAAAACCTTACCCACAGACTAGAATGGTACGTGGTTGATTTGTCCCACTATCTATTTACATTTTGTAATTCTTTTGATTTCACATAATTTGAACCATAGAACTATTGTATAAACTATAACTATTGATCGTCTCAGGTCTTTACTCATGAATAACCCTCATGAAAAATAACTTATCAGTACTTTCTTCTTACAGGTTCATTGATTTTTGTTAAAACTATTCATTAAGCCTTACGATGCGGGTATATATTTTTGCTCTACAAGCCCACGTGGCGAAATTGTTTTGTCCGGTGCCAGCCACCGTTATATCCTGATTGGCGGCTTCTTTATTTTTGTGCGCGGATATAAATATGATACATGGAAATAAAGACAATTCTCTTCTCTATACGATGATGTCACATTATAAAATTATCTCTAATGGTTCGTGAGATATAAATGCCGCAAGCTGGGTACCCTCAATCATTTTGAGGTAAAAAATAAAGTTTGCGGCACTTGTCGCAACGCTTGCCGTTTCTGTGTTTTTGTGCGCGCATATACATTTGATACATGGAAATAAAGACAATTCTTTCTTCTACACGATGATGTAAAAATTATAGAATTATCTCTAATGGTTCGTGAGATATGAATGCCGCAAGATGGGTACCCTCAATCATTTTTGAGAAAAGGTTTGATATTTTATATCCGGGAGCAGCCAAGACTGCTTGCAGTCAATTAAAGCCTTATCCTGAAAGATACGGATTTCGCCAAGAGGGCTTACGTGCCATTTTATATTTGGCCCGTAAATATCACGCGCCCTGCATCGTAAGGGTTAAATATGACACATGAACAAATATAGGTAACTCTTGATCTATACAACTATCAAAAGATTTTTTTCTGAACTGCATATTAATAATTCATGCATTGAAAATACACAGTTTACATTAAATTCTCCCAATAATTCTTTTTAAGTAAAATAAGGTTCAAAAGTAACAAAGAGCATGACTTAATAGTGTACTCTATGACCGATTAACTGCAAAATAATGATAGAAGTCATGAAGATGCTAAGAAATGTCTCACTCTTGTAATTTTCAGTTTTCAGCCCCAGTTTCAATGAAGCCAGATGTTTTAACTGTGTGGGAACGAGGAAATATTCTGCACATAGAGTGGCCTGATGGATCGAAATCAAGGTGTGTTCAATATTCTTGAAGTTGGCAGAATAAGATTAACAAAGATATTTCAAGAATGATCAATTTGAGATTTAGATAATGTAAATAATAAAGAAGTTGATCATCCATAAAATATCCTTGTTTTTCACATTGGTTATAAATTTACTAACTATTTTTATCCCCCGCCACACGTTTAGCGCAAAGCGGGGGATATAGTATTGAGCAGTGTCCGTACGTACGTATGTACATCCCGACGGATGAAATTGAATAACTCAAAAACTATTGACCTGATTCTTTTCTTTTTTTGTATATAGCTGCATCACCATAAGAGCATTAGGTCCCTCTAGAGGTTCATGACCTTGATCTTCATTTCAAGGTCGTTACGAGACTTTGACATTTTACCCTTGTCAGCGGGATATCTCAAGAACCATTCACTGGATTCTCTTCATAACTTACACAATGCATCTTATTGGGAAGGCGCTGGGCCCAGTCGATTTTGGTGACCTTCATATTATTTTCAAGGTCATAGTGAGACTTTGAAAATTTCAGCATTGAAACCTGCATTTTAGGCTTGTCAGCGGAATATCTCAAGAACCATTAACTGAATTCTCTTCATAATTTACACAATGCATCTTATTGGCAAGGCGCCGGGCCCAGTCGATTTTGGTGACGTTCACATTATTTTCAAGGTCACAGTGAGGCTTATATATGGATAACCCAGGGACCAGTTGATTTGTTGTGGTCTAAATGACATCTACTAGCATGACAAGTGTAGACAAGTGTTTCTATGTCTACAGTATGCATTTTGTTCACATCAATTTGCGGCGGGGTATCTTGTCACCTTTGTGACAAATACTTGTTTCATTTACTGTTTGACTTATTCCAATTGAAAATGAAGTTTAAGTATTTACCCGTGACTTTATTTTCACCATTATTAAAGAGCATCCTGTTCAGTGTTCGAATTATGTTTTAGAGGCAGGCACTATTTCTAACACCGATCCTGTAGTAACAGGGTATTGATAGCAGCAGAGCTCCCACAATCCCCTGCTTGCTTCCACTGCATCCACTTTTAATAACCAGGGAAGGAAATGACTTAAATTACAGCAGCACCTGTAACATTGTTACCATAATTTCTCTATTAATTTGACTATTAATTTCTCTATTAATTATTTTTCTATTTTGATCGCTAATTCACCACTATGGTTGAAATGTTAGATAATTAGGAAGAACTTGTGTAATTTAATGCATAGGTTTTATTGATGCATGACCACATAATAATTGAAATGTCTTCATTATGAAGATATTTTGATCTCTAAAGTCGAGATTGTTAATATAATATTACGCTTTGTAATATTTCTTTTTATGTTAATGATTTTAAGCAATAGGTGAATCATAGGAGCATCAACTTTAAGGACTTTTGGCACTTGGTTGAAATTTTAGAAGTGATTTGAAGTTATGACCTCACTAAAATATACTGTGGTTGAATTATTGGAGATGTCAAATTAAAAAGAAATTATGGTATATGTGAATCACACTATCTGCAATAGTACAAGTTCTTGTACATTTTTTGGCCAAGTTGGAATTTGAACCAACACTCTCAGAGTCCGGCAACATCCCATGTGATCATACCAACAGCACACCAACTCGCCCGTTTTGCCATCCATTAATTGAACATCTAAAAAATTTGTAATTAAGCTCTCGTTACATGCATTTCCCCTCTGATCAATGTTGATCTGATATAACAAAATTAATATAAATATACTACCATTTCTTCACTATCTAAATGGCATGTATCTCTAAAGCTGTACCTGGCTGGGAGAACTGGTAGATTTCTAATGCCTCTATATGAGCGCCATTTTGTTGCACTATGAGGGACCTTTTTTGAAGGAGATGAAGGAGGTTTTGAGCAGATTAATATATCAAAGTCAATGAAGAGTAAATATTTCAGATTCCAGAGTGTGTGGCTGAGACACAACTGCCACTGTCCTGAATGCAAACAACTGGACAGTGGACAGAAAACACTGGACATTGTCAGCATCACTCCAGACATTGCCATTGAAACAGCTGAAATAAAAGGTAATTTGTTTAAATAACAAAAACCAAGAAGAAGCTCACAGATTGATAAATACTCAGCTTTTTAAAGAACTAAAACTTATTTCATTCAGTGGCATTTTAGAAGTTGGTTTGATGAAGAAATACAAATATTATCGATTTACAACTTCTTTATTGCAAAGAGATGCGACGTTTGGGTGTAGGTACCAACACCAGAAGATGTCATGATAGGCCTCAGATATAGGTAATCAGTGCTCTTGTAAAATGATCAAATATGTGAAAGGAATCTATGCAAAAGAAATTGATAGAGATCTGATAAATGTATATCATCTTCAACTCAAGCTTTAATGAAAATGATGATTTTCCACAGGTAAAGAAGTAGAGATTAAGTGGAACAGTGGCCACATTGGAGTTATCCCCCTTGATTTTCTGCTTTTAAACGACTACAGCTCAGAAGCCCTCGAAAGAAGAGCGAAAGAAGTTCACCTCACAGATAATTTCACTGCCACAGTCAGTCCTGATAAGATTTATTTTAAATGAGTTATTTGTTCAATAAAGTTTAGATAATAGAAATCTACTCACAATAATGCTAATAAGGTTTCATTAAGAGTGATTCAAGTTATGCTACATGAACACAAATATCTGAAATCTTGTGTTAACTAACCTTCTTGAATGTGTGTTAAAAATGTGAAATTGAATGACCCATGTTTAAAAGCCAGGGTATTGTTCTAAAAATGTTTATCTCCAACCCAAAGGAGTAATCATGTAAAGATGCTACAATTGCCAATTGCTCTATTTTTTTGTTTGAGTAAATGTTTCATATCAAGTCAATATTAAGCAAACATATTGTATTATTTATTACGACAGTGATTGTCTGTCCTTTAAGATGCTTTTGATGAAAATGAAATTAAACACTTCTATTTTTTTCAGAGCATTCCAACAATTGCATACGGTGAATTAATGAAGTCACAACAAAATGTACTCAGGCAAGATTTATATTTCTTTTAAAAATCAAAATTCATTTAAGTTTTGAACTAAAAATTATTTTTCTGTTTATAACAAAAAATGATAGATATTTTATCAACATATGGTTTAATGAATTTATGAAAGAGTTTTATCTAATCCTTGTCTCCAGATGGATGAATATCATCAACAAGTTTGGCTTTTGTTTCCTTACTGGAGTACCCCTGGAAGATTCAATGGTTGTGAAGGTATTGTTGAACTCAATATCACGGTTGAACACTTACTTCTTGTGTATCCCTTATCCCTCTAGGAAGTGGGAAATGATTCACTTGAGCTTTGGTTTACATACTATGATTTCAAGGCCTAGGTTACATATACATTAAATGATCTAAAATATCAACAAAACACATACAAATAATTAAGATATTAATTTGTGAATAAAGTGAAGTAGAACTTCAAAATGTTGATGAATAAAATGAAAGAGTTGATAAAGAAGGTCTCTCACCAAAAACTTGTCGTAACAAAACTCTGCTCCTCCATCCGTTAACTTCAGGTGTCTACATGGATAGAAGTAATCAGTATACTACCTGAATTAAGCTTTAATTTAAGTTGAACCGAACTGAAAGCAAATTATGGCACTTTGACTTCTGTGATTGTGAACTTTTCACTCCTATCTGAAACATGGCAGTAACAGTAAACCATTGGTCATGTTTACTCTTGTAATATCCTTTTTTTAACAAAAGGCAAAGCCGAAAATTAAAAAGTTTTATTGTTAAATTATCCTTTGCAGGGGTGTTGTCATAAGTAAGTGGTATGGTATTAATCATGATATTCACTGTAGTGATAAACATGATAGATCTTTGAATTTATATGCAATTTGTGAACGAGAGATCAGATGATTAAATTAATTTCTCATTTGTTCTCCACACAATCATACTTTCTTTGCATACAGGTTGCAGAATTGATTGACAAGCCCCAGATAACAATATATGGAGAAGTGAGTAGAATTGGTATTTTCAGAGAGTTAAAAGATCTAAATGATGACAAACTAGATATTTACAATCAGTGAAACCAGTATACAAGGCATTCATGAGACATTAATCTTTCAAAAATATATATAATAATGGAAGTACCGGTATGTACATTACTTTGGAAGGATGCCAAGGGTGTATGGTTTACTTCTTCATGTAAATTTTTAACTTTGTTAAATTTTTCACTCCCCTTTTCAATCACCAAACAATCATGATTTTCCCTAAAGACTATTATAAAATTATGTTAATCAACTTTTCTGATATTGTCAGATTATGTTGACATGCCACTTCAAAAAGTATTCCTAGTTTTGGTCTGTCTGCTATTGATGATTCGGTACTGTCATCATTTTGAAATTTTTCTATTTGAAAAAGAAGCAATAATTTAATTATATTATGTAATATACCCTGCAGACGTTTGACGTGGTGAGCACACCCACACCAATCAACATCGCATACTCTACAGTGGAGCTGGATCTTCACATGGACCTTGTCTACTACGAGTCTCCACCTGGACTACAACTTCTACATGCCATCAGGTAGGCTTCTGTACTCTTCATCAGGTAGGCTTCTATACTCCATCAGGTAGGCTTCTATACTCCATCAGGTAGGCTTCTATACTCCATCAGGTAGGCTTCTATACTCCATCAGGTAGGTTTCTATACTCCATCAGGTAGGTTTCTATACTCCATCAGGTAGGTTTCTATACTCCATCAGGTAGGCTTCTATACTCCATCAGGTAGGTTTCTATACTCCATCAGGTAGGTTTCTATGCTCCATCAGGTAGGCTTCTATGCTCCATCAGGTAGGCTTCTATGCTCCATCAGGAAGGCTTCTATACTCTGTCAGGAAGGCTTCTATACTCCATCAGGAAGGCTTCTATACTCCATCAGGTAGGCTTCTATACTCCATCAGGTAGGTTTCTATACTCCATCAGGTAGGTTTCTATGCTCCATCAGGTAGGCTTCTATGCTCCATCAGGAAGGCTTCTATACTCTGTCAGGAAGGCTTCTATGCTCCATCAGGTAGGCTTCTGTACTCTTCATCAGGTAGGCTTCTATACTCCATCAGGTAGGCTTCTATACTCCATCAGATAGGTTTCTATACTCCATCAGGTAGGTTTCTCATTGCCATCAGGTAAGCTTCTATACTCCATCAGGTAGGCTTCTATACTCCATCAGGTAGGCTTCTATACTCCATCAGGTAGGCTTCTATACTCCATCAGGTAGGCTTCTGTACTCTTCATCAGGTAGGCTTCTATACTCCATCAGGTAGGCTTCTATACTCCATCAGGTAGGCTTCTATACTCCATCAGGTAGGCTTCTATACTCCATCAGGTAGGTTTCTATACTCCATCAGGTAGGTTTCTATGCTCCATCAGGTAGGCTTCTATGCTCCATCAGGAAGGCTTCTATACTCTGTCAGGAAGGCTTCTATGCTCCATCAGGTAGGCTTCTGTACTCTTCATCAGGTAGGCTTCTATACTCCATCAGGTAGGCTTCTATACTCTGTCAGGTAGGATTCTATGCTCCATCAGGTAGGTTTCTATACTCCATCAGGTAGGTTTCTCATTGCCATCAGGTAAGCTTCTATACTCCATCAGGTAAGCTTCTATACTCTGTCAGGAAGGCTTCTATACTCCATCAGGTAGGCTTCTATACTCTGTCAGGTAGGCTTCTATGCTCCATCAGGTAGGTTTCTATACTCCATCAGGTAGGTTTCTCATTGCCATCAGGTAAGCTTCTATACTCCATCAGGAAGGCTTCTATACTCCATCAGGAAGGCTTCTATACTCCATCAGGTAGGCTTCTATGCTCCATCAGGTAGGCTTCTATACTCCATCAGGTAGGCTTCTATGCTCCATCAGGTAGGTTTCTCATTGCCATCAGGTAAGCTTCTATACTCTGTCAGGAAGGCTTCTATGCTCCATCAGGTAGGCTTCTATACTCTGTCAGGAAGGCTTCTATACTTCATCAGGTAGGTTTCTCATTGCCATCAGGTAAGCTTCTATACTCTGTCAGGAAGGCTTCTATGCTCCATCAGGTAGGCTTCTATACTCTGTCAGGAAGGCTTCTATACTTCATCAGGTAGGCTTCTATACTCTGTCAGGAAGGCTTCTATACCTTATCAGGTAGGCTTCTATACTCTGTCAGGAAGGCTTCTGTACTCTTCATCAGGTAGGCTTCTATACTCCATCAGGTAGGCTTCTATACTCTGTCAGGTAGGCTTCTATACTCCATCAGGTAGGCTTCTATACTCCATCAGGTAGGCTTCTATGCTCCATCAGGTAGGTTTCTCATTGCCATCAGGTAAGCTTCTATGCTCCATCAGGTAGGCTTCTATACTCTGTCAGGAAGGCTTCTATACTTCATCAGGTAGGTTTCTCATTGCCATCAGGTAAGCTTCTATACTCTGTCAGGAAGGCTTCTATGCTCCATCAGGTAGGCTTCTATACTCTGTCAGGAAGGCTTCTATACTTCATCAGGTAGGTTTCTCATTGCCATCAGGTAAGCTTCTATACTCTGTCAGGAAGGCTTCTATGCTCCATCAGGTAGGCTTCTATACTCTGTCAGGAAGGCTTCTATACTTCATCAGGTAGGCTTCTATACTCTGTCAGGAAGGCTTCTATACCTTATCAGGTAGGCTTCTATACTCTGTCAGGAAGGCTTCTATGCTCCATCAGGTAGGCTTCTGTACTCTTCATCAGGTAGGCTTCTATACTCCATCAGGTAGGCTTCTATGCTCCATCAGGTAGGTTTCTCATTGCCATCAGGTAAGCTTCTATACTCTGTAAGGTAGGCTTCTATACTCTGTCAGGAAGGCTTCTATGCTCCATCAGGTAGGTTTCTCATTGCCATCAGGTAAGCTTCTATACTCTGTCAGGAAGGCTTCTATGCTCCATCAGGTAGGCTTCTATACTCTGTCAGGAAGGCTTCTATACTTCATCAGGTAGGCTTCTATACTCTGTCAGGAAGGCTTCTATACTTCATCAGGTAGGCTTCTATACTCTGTCAGGAAGGCTTCTATGCTCCATCAGGTAGGCTTCTGTACTCTTCATCAGGTAGGCTTCTATACTCCATCAGGTAGGCTTCTATGCTCCATCAGGTAGGTTTCTCATTGCCATCAGGTAAGCTTCTATACTCTGTAAGGTAGGCTTCTATACTCTGTCAGGAAGGCTTCTATGCTCCATCAGGAAGGCTTCTATGCTCCATCAGGTAGGCTTCTATACTCTGTCAGGTAGGCTTCTTTCTATACTCTGTCAGGTAGGTTTCTATGCTCCATCAGGTAGGCTTCTATACTCTGTCAGGTAGGCTTCTTTCTATACTCTGTCAGGTAGGTTTCTATACTCCATTAGGAAGGCTTCTATACTCTGTCAGGAAGGTTTCTATACTCCATTAGGAAGGCTTCTATACTCCATTAGGAAGGCTTCTATACTTCATCAGGAAGGCTTCTGTACTCTCCATCAGGTAGGCTTCTATGCTCCATTCGGTAGGCTTCTATGCTCCATCAGGTAGGCTTCTGTGCTCCATCAGGTAGGCTTCTATTCCGTCAGGTAGGTTTCTATACTCCATCCGGTAGGCTTCTATGCTCCATCCGGTAGGCTTCTATGCTCCATCAGGTAGGCTTCTATTCTGTCAGGTAGGTTTCTATACTCCATCAGGTAGGATTCTATGCTCCATCCGGTAGGCTTCTATGCTCCATCAGGTAGGCTTCTATTCCATCAGGTAGGCTTCTATATTCCATCAGGTAGGTTTCTATACTCCGTCAGGTAGGCTTCTATACTCCGTCAGGTATGCTTCTATACTCCATCAGGTATGATTCTATACTCCATCAGGTATGCTTCTATACTCCATCAGGTAGGATTCTATACTCCATCAGGTAAGCTTCTATACTCCATCAGGTAGGTTTCTCATTGCCATCAGGTAGGCTTCTATACTCCATCAGGTAGGCTTCTATACTCCATCAGGTAGGCTTCTATACTCCATCAGGTAGGCTTCTATACTCCATCAGGTAAGCTTCTATACTCCATCAGGTCGGCTTCTATATTCCATCAGGAAGGCTTCTATACTCCATCAGGTAGGCTTCTATATTCCATCAGGTAGGCTTCTATATTCCATCAGGTAGGCTTCTATACTCCATCAGGTAAGCTTCTATATTCCATCAGGTAGGCTTCTATATTCCATCAGGTAAGCTTCTATACTCCATCAGGTAAGCTTCTATATTCCATCAGGTAGGTTTCTATATTCCATCAGGTAGGCTTCTATACTCCATCAGGTAAGCTTCTATACTCCATCAGGTAGGTTTCTATAATCCATCAGGTAGGCTTCTATACTCTGTCAGGTAGGTTTCTATACTCCGTCAGGTAGGCTTCTATATTTCATCAGGTAGGCTTCTATATTCCATTAGGTAGGTTTCTATACTCCGTCAGGTAGGCTTCTATACTCCGTCAGGTAAGCTTCTATACTCCATCAGGTAGGCTTCTATGCTCCATCAGGTAGGCTTCTATACTTCATCAGGTAGGCTTCTATACTCCGTCAGGTAAGCTTCTATACTCCATCAGGTAGGCTTCTATACTTCATCAGGTAGGCTTCTATACTTCATCAGGTAGGCTTCTATACTTCATCAGGTAGGCTTCTATACTTCAGGTAGGCTTCTATACTCCATCAGGTAGGCTTCTATACTCCATCAGGAAGGCTTCTATACTCTGTCAGGTAGGATTCTATGTCAGGTAGGCTTCTATACTCTGTCAGGTAGGTATCTAAATGCCATCAAATAGGCTTCTATGCTCCCATCAGGTAGGCTTCTGTGCTTCATCAGGTGGGCTACTGTATTCAATCAGGTAGGCTTCTAAAATCTGTTTGGTAAGCTTCTACACTCTATCAGGTGGAATAAAAAATTGTTAGCCCATTCATTCCTTTGCGTATTTTTATTAAATATTGCAATTGTTGTTTTGTTATAACATATTCAAAGTTCTGGAAAGACATTTTCAATGCTATTTTCTCAAATCAGTGTATGAAATAAGCTTAAAAGTAGCCGGCCGAAAATTGTTATTTTGTAAATTCAAACAGAGGAACCACAAAAACTTTCCAGTCTGGTTTTTAAAGTAACAAGGTTCTAAACTGGATAAAATAGTCTCCTTGCTTTAGGCCATAATCAAAAGTTTGATATCAATCATAAATTGAGGGTATCTATTGTTTTCAGTGTGATATCACTTATCTCTCATCAAGTGAAGGGATGAAGAGAACAAGGAGTGTTGCATATCACACTGAAAAGAAAAGATATTCTGTTTGTCATATGCCGCTGTGCATTCTTTGGTAAAAAATGTGGTAATTGATGTCCAAAAGTTCTTGACTGAAGAGTTTTCTTGTGATGAAATACCATTGTTGTATCGTAACATAGCAACTGCAAAGACGTCTTATTGATTGTAAAAGTAACATCAAACCATTGTATATATCTCGTCACCCCTTCTGTGATATTTTCATTTTGAAAAAGTGATATCATACTCAGTGGCGAGAAGGCTTTTCTAGAACTGAGAAAACTCAGTCTCCCACCGCTTGGCATATAATAATAACAACAAACAATTATTGACTTCAAGTGAGGTTGATCCAATGATTTGTCGACCTTGGACACGTGATATTCACCGAGGCAACGCTGAGGTGAAAATCCCGTGTCCAAGGTTGACAAATTATTGGATCAACCGAATCTGAAGTCTATAATTGTTTTATTATATGAAAAATATTCTTGAATGAGTTTTCTTCCTCGAAAGTAAGTGACATCACTCTAATGCTTGAAAATATAAGGGACATAACTGTAATTCAGTGCAGTCACAATGTGATGCCTATTGCTTCATGAACAGCGTAACATGTGATGTGTGGAGTTCGAGACGTAATTCTCAAATCTATTTTTAGCCACCAGAGGTGCTTGGATTGTTATATCAACCTCTCTCTTCTCACACTGGTTGACATTGTTTGACGTCAATGCTGTCATGTGACCAAGTGGGCCAATCAGAAAGACAGATATAGTCTTAGCATATAACAATGTCCAATATCCCGTCTCTCTCTCCAGGTTTGACGAGTGTGTCCAGGGAGGGGACAGTGTATTCCTGGATAGTTTCCAGGTCGCCGAGGATTTCCGGAAAATATATCCAGACCACTTTGACACCCTTGTTAGAATTCCAGCAACTTTCCAGAAAATCCATTATGCAAGGTAAATGTAACAGGGTTGTTTTTGAATCTGTAAGATTAATTCATATTTTACCCCTAACTTACCTTTGCTAATTTGTGAAATTCACTATCTTCGATTGAGTTTTACTGGGAATACTTATTTTTATTACTTAAATAAAGTACATGTTATATAAAGATTTATCGATGTTGTTTAAACTTGTGTTATACAATGTGATTGTATCACTCTTAAAGGGGCAGTAGCACTTTTTTTGACAATTTTATATTTCAAATTTTTCACTGATAATTGTATGTTAATGCTAAATGTATTATTTTGATAATGTCTAAAATCTCATAACACAAATAAATCATCCATAGTCAGAGGACAAAGTATAAACATTCACTTAAAATCTATTGGCGGCCATTTTATGTGAACACCTTAAATTCAGTTTTTGTTAGAAAAGGAATCGCATGGCTAAACTTACATTATATATTTGAATTATTACTGCTTCATTTACTTTAAATACATTGTCTTTCAATTGGAACCATAAACTTTCAATTTTCCGACATCACCTTATAGTCTCCCTAAAAATGTGCTACTGCCCCTTTAAACTGTGTTTTGTCTATCTGACAGAGAGTCCCCCGTCCACATGACCTATCAGCGTCCACACATCGTCCTCAACAGGAGGAAAGAGGTCTGCTTCACTTTGATTGGTTCATTTTTCATCACACATATTACGCTTGGAGAATTTGTCTGAGTTAAATGCAGAAAAAAGTAGTATTTTATATAATCTTTTACAAAAAGTTGTGACTTGTTCAATATCCTCATTAAAGAGGAAAGAGGTCTTCTCCTTTAAATGGTAATTTTTCATCACACATATGTAACACTTGGAGAGTTTGTCTGAGTTAAATGCAGTGATTAATATAAAAACTAGTCATTTAATATAATTTATTACAAAAAGTTATGAATTTTGCAATATCATTAAATTGAAGGGGCTCTTTGATTTTCATATATTAGTTGTTTGTGTAAGTATGAAATACTTTCAATTAATGACAGCATATGTGGTATTATTATATTTAAAGAAAAAGTTATGAAAATCACAACGTCCCTTTGTTTATTTATTTTCAGATAGTGTGTATAAACTGGGCCCCCTCATTTGAAGGCTCGTTGTCAGTCCCTGAGGTAAGTATAAGATCTCAACTTCAAATGACACTTATGAAGCAGCTGTTGTAGATAGCTAGAGGAAAATCTTTCATACTCTTAGTTAACGAGTGTTGATTATTGACACTCTAGAATTGAGAACAAATCAATTCAATAGCTGATTGGTTTTTATTTCAAAAGAATTATAATTATTTCATATAGCATTAATTTTGTTTACAAAAAAAATGATTGATTTTACAAATAACAGCATATTATTTTATTTACCAAGGGATCAAATTTAACTTGTTACGTCAAATATTTCTGTAAGGGCCTTTTAGAATTGACTTCTTGATTTGTATAAATACATCTCCAATTTAATGTCAATCCCTTAAATACTAAGTTAATAAAAGTTGCATTATGTATATCTATTGTAATTCTGCACAATTGATAAGGATATATTACAAAAGGTTTGTGTGTATCACAGAATGAAGTGAAGAAATATTATGAAGCCTATCAGAAATTTGCCGAGGCTTTGAAAGATTCACCCCATCGGGTAAGTCATAGTTTTATTTCTAAAAACGTCTTATGTCAATAAAACAAGTTCTTGTGATACAAAGTTTAACTACTAGCAGTTAGATTTAAATTATGTTTTTATCAGTAAATGATAAGACAATTTCTCATTATGCAAAGTGTAGCATTTAAGTGTGTGCTCTTAGTAAAAAAATCTTTTTGTTTGATAGTGTGAACCTTTAAGCATTTTATCCCTTATAAGTAAGTGCATCTTATGTAATCTCACCCAAGTGTATTCTGATGTCAAATACATCAACACTCGTTGATAAAAGTAAAATATCCTCGGCAAGCCTCGGATATTTGTTACTTTTATCAACTTGTGTTTATATATTTGATATCAGAAGATACAAGGGTGAGATTCTCTATTTATTAGTTTTCTTCATATTGAGAACATGTCTTTGACATCTTAAGTGAACTACACACATAAGCATGTGACCTAGACTTTCTCTCTCTCCCTCCCTACAGTTAACCCAGCAGCTGAGGGTTGGAGACCTGGTTGTCTTCAACAATCGGAGGATTCTTCACGGCAGACACAACTTCCAGTTGAATGGTGGTGTGAGACATCTCAGGGTAACATCAAATTCTATTTTAAATTATGAATCATTTTCACAATAGTGAGTGACTGAGTTAGTGTTTAGCATTGCTAGGGCATATTTCAGCTATTAACTGTGCCCTTTCAATAAATAAACAAACAAAGAAATAGAGGAGGATAAGCTTCATTACACATGGAGTCTGCTGCAGGAGGGACAAAATTTGGCAGTTTTCAGGGTTAGACATCATAATCTATACTTTGTGTTATCATCAGTATGATGCTTCATTAATATTTAAAGTTTGTTTGGTCCTTAACATGGCATGACATGGTGTCCGGCGTCCGTCCGTCCGTCCGTCCGTAAACTTCGTGGAATTTCGACTTCTTCTCCAGAACCATAAGGCCTAGAAAGCTGAAACTTTGTGTACAGATTCCTTGACTGAGGGGATTATAAATTGTAGCTTTGGTGGCCCTATGACCCCTAATAAGGGCCACAGGGGCCACACCCTTAAAATCTATTTTCATCTTCTTCTCCAGAACCATATGGCCTAGAAAGCTGAAACTGTGTGTACAGACTCCTTGACTGATGAGGATTATAAATTGTGGCTTTGGTGGCCCTGTGGCCCCTACTAAGGGAGAAACCACATTGGCCAAACCCTAAAGCAAAATCAAATGTAAAGCCTGATGAGCTACAGGGCCAATGGTTCTATTTTTTGTTGACTAAATCCTTTATATGTTTTGTACAGTGCAACTTCTTTAAGATCTTTAAAAAAAATTTAGGGGTTATATTAAAGGTAAATTTTTTTAATAGTGTGAGCCTTTTGAAGAAATTCAGACTTCTGTCAACTTTCATATTGGTTGTTATGATTTTGTGACGACAGTTTTTCCTTTCATTTCAGGGTTGCTATGTGAACATTGATCACTTCAAGAGTAAGCTGCAGTATCTCACTAATACCATAGGGAACGGTCAACCTGTGAAACGTGTCGGCAACCAGGACTGGTTTTAGTCTTCAGACCCACTGGTGTGTATAAATCCATCCTGTCTCAGGGAACGATTGTTACGCTAACTCCACTAATCTGTACCCTGGGATCAGAAGCTTGATTCGTTCACGCGGCCCGACTTGGGATGTAGCCAATCAAATTATTTTCTCGATAAAATTTCAATGAGAAAATAATTTTTCTTAAATTTGACCATTAAAACCTACAAAGTATCATTTTTAGACTGGCTACTTTTCAGGCTTATTTCATACACTGCTTAAGGGAGGATTATAAAGACAACTTAATTATGGTGAAACTATAGATGTTTAAAATAACCAAGATGAATGCAGATGTAACTGAGTGAGATGTTTGTGCTAAAATCATGGCATTGTCTTATGGTGAGAAAAAGTCAGTATGTGAACATCTGTCCTGAGAAAAGTATACCATCAGAGATAGATTCTCTAAGATATATATCTTAAACAATGGTTTGAAGAAAGAAGCAAAGCCTCGGATCCCTTTAAAAAGATTACAGGTGGCAGTGACCTTCACCTTTCCTGAGAGGGTTTATTTTGCTGACTACTCCGAGTAATTAAGATTTTCATGGAATTACAATGAATTTTAAGTTGTAAGTTGCATGTGATTTTATTGAAATGTATCATCCTCAAATCATCCTGTATAATCATGATTGTTATATAACTGCTTAATTAAAGCAATCAGCTTCAATTTGTGAATAAATGTTATAAGCATTGGTATATTGCATGCTTTTAAGTGTTACGAATGTATGAGACAATATCTACTTATGATTTTAAAATCTTTGTTATGGCCAGTTATGTTTTTCAACCTGTTGTTCAAATAAATTTAGTTTTATCTATTTCATTAACATTTTATTTACTTATGTATGCATGTATTAATATATATCATTTTACTTCATGAGGTCAAACTATCTTTACATTGATAAAGAAAATATTTATGATAAATGATAGAACTGACTTTGATATATAAGTTATATTTGTTTTTGTTTATTTACTGAATGTGTAAGGGTAAAAAATAATTTTGATTGTTTATTGCCAGTGGTTAAAACATTTGCTAGAGAATATTCTGGATTTGAAAGTACGGAGTTCAAATCCTGACAGAGTGCATTAGGTTTTGGTGCAATGCTGCTTTTAGATTCAGCACATTCTGTCCTCTTTGTGTGAGCTAGTGTTAGTAAGCTACCATTTCATTTTAGCTCAGATTTGAGAATTTCCCAGATACCGGTAGTAAATACATCAAAACAACAAAGACAATAAACAGTGTATAAAATAGATTAGAAACCTAGCCTGTCCTGAAAACTAATTGGTCAATTCCTTAGGGGAAAATAAAGAAAATGGTATGTTTGACCAAAAAGTACCATTCCTGGCAACAGGCAGCCAGTCAAGGACTGGCAGACCAGCTATATTTAAACACTGGGATAAACCATCCAGTATCAAAGGGTTTCATTGTAATAACTTAAGTCTACTTCTAGGGAAGACACCTAATTAAATAGCCAGTCATATTGGCATCAATTCAGCATCTTGTCTTTTTTGTGGTCTGACATGAAAAAAGCCACTCTACTTAATTACTTTACAATATATTTTTTGTGATATGTATTGGTATATTATCCACATCATAAGTGATCAACGGTGATCTACAAATGATAAATGATTACATGGTTAGGTGTTCACACTAAACTACTGATGAATGGCTCCACTTCTCATTGTCACGTGCTCTTTCTTATGAAGGTTTTATTCCAAACCCTTTAACAGGGTCATTTTTAATCATAATGTATATGGTAATGTATAAACAGATACGTCCAAGTAAATTTAGTTTTCACAAAATTACCTCGATAGAACCACAGGAACCCGATATCGTAAATAGAATGAAGGTAAAACGTGGGTAAGAAAGACCTGTACCCTTTGTATATACTCTATTATAAAGAGGGGACAGGTCTTTCTTACTCACGTTTTACCTACATTTTATTTACGATATCGGGTTCCTGTGCTTGCATGCTTTCATTCTGCAATCATCCTTTCCATGAATGATGAATGTTCTATAAAACCGGGTTAAACTTCTTATTACATTTCTCTCCGCTTTAGTTTATGAATTGCCCAATGTGTTACAATATTATGGATGTCAATTTCCCCTACACAGCATTTATTCGCAAAGTCTTCATCTTTAGCCAGTCAGTGAGGATGGCAGAATATATGTTTTGTTTGGAAAGTTGAATGATTATGTTAGTTTTGTTTGTATAATACAATTCTATTATGCTTTCTACCATAAACTTATATTTTACTTGTATGTTATTTACTACTAACTCTTTATGGAATTGATAAGAGAATGATTTAAATGAATGCTTGTTTACAGAAAATGTAAAAGGATTGATTTTGTTATATTTTAAAATTTTCTAGCTTAAGAACTAGTATCTATTCTATAATGAACAGAATGGAATGAACTGTTCCTTGAAATCAGCATGATTGGTTTGATTGTTTTGTGTTATACAATAAAATGTTAATTGTTGAATTTGTTAAGTTATGTTACATGCATACGTACGTTTTTTGTTAATCTTAGGAGCATATATATTAAGAGGAAATGGTGGGCAATGAAATTAATTAGGAAGGAATCGTAAGCAAAGCACAAGTTTTATTCATTTGTTACGTATATATATAGGGAATGGTATATACTACATGCATCTACATTGTATGTATTTCGATAAGTATTACCTGCGCAACTGCTCGTCAGTCAAATTGAGTAGAATCTCGGTACAATTTGAAACAAACATCTGTAATTTGTGTAAAAAGGGGATCGTGAAAACAATTTATCAGAACAAGTATCTAAAGGAGAGAGATTTTATTTTTAAACGAAAGCGTTAAAGCAGCAACATTGTATGGTTGCTAACGTAACATCAACTTTACACGCAAACATTGAAACTTAAAATAGTGAAGCAGACCTATTCTAATAATCATTTGGCTGTACACGATAGTTTTATCTCAACAATGGGAAAACTATCTCAACAATGGGACGGAGGAACATGTCAGAAGTTCAACAATGTCGAATGTTTGATTGTATGCTACATTATGACAAGAAGGCAACCAATGATTCAAAGTTTAAACCATGATTATGCTACACTGAATTTCAGCGCAGTACCACCCATCGTTCGCTAGCTCCAGCCGATGCTTGCAGGTTTCACCGCAATGCATAGCCACAATGGTGTTGCGGGCTTTTTCCTGCAATAATACTAACAGCCGCAATATGAGACTCATGAACGGAAGAACCGTTTAAGTTAGAACATCCCCCTGTGATTGTGAAGCTATTGAGAAGCTTGATAGTTGCATCCAACATACTCTTGAAGTCTGTGTGTGAAGAATATACACATGGGAGAAGGTCTAATTTTCTTGACTTCTTCAAACCTTTCACAACCTTTCTAAACATTGAAGAATTTCAAGATAATATAAAGAAGTTCTAGGTAACGAGTTATGAGGTTCTAAGGGGGTTCAACATTGTTATCACATGCCAACCATGGTTGGTTGTGACGAGACAACGAGAAAGTTAGTTAGGAGCCACCAAATGATTTCCCTAGCATATGGTTTGACTTTCATAAGAACGTAAATGCCTTACATGTTGATTTGTACGGATATCGAAAACAACCTTTTATGTACACATATAAGCGAAAATCCCATTTACATGCATTTTTGAATTTTTTTTTTACAAGTTCATGTTATCAAACAAATTCTATTCACGTGAATAATGATACAAAATGATAACCCATCTCTCTAATCGTTTTATTACCATAATTTCATGTGCAGATCAATCAATCACATATTTAACGTTGACACAATGCTGGTGTCATCACCATTAGCCTATACAGTACATACATATATACATGTAGCTTAACATTACTTTCAGGAGACATCTAAACTTTTTCACGTCCTTCTTAAATCCAAAGTATTTCAAATAGCTGTTTTGAATCATGAGTGATTATTTTGCAATTCATCCCAATTTTACATATTTGATCTGTGTGTTTCTATAAAACAATATTCACATTGATATTGCGAACCTGTCGTATTTTGATGGATGGTAGCAGATGATACTTGTTTAAATTTCCTGCCTCAGTTACACCTTGTAACTCCGTAGACCGATCCCTGTTGTGCCTTGTTATTGTATTCAACTTCACAAGTAATGTTACAGCATGTACTATAGAATACCGTATATAAAAGGTATGATGCTATGGAATGAAGCTATTTGATACCATCGGCAAAACAGAGCTTTACAAAAATCAAATCGTCTGTTATTTGACGTCTGTATACTGAAAACTGTTCAAAATGACAATAGAATAGACACGGTATGATGCTATGGAATGAAGCTATTTGATACCATCGGCAAAACAGAGCTTTAAAAAAATCAAATCGTTAACTTTGTTATTAATTTTGACGTTTGTATACTGAAAATTGTACAATATGACAATAGAATAGACACGGTATGATGCTATGGAATGAAGCTATTTGATACCATCGGCATAAAAGAGCTTTACAAAAATCAAATCGTTTGTTATTTGACGTTTGTATACTGAAAATTGTACAATATGACAATATAATAGACACGGTATGATGCTATGGAATGAAGCTATTTGATACCATCGGCAAAACAGAGCTTAAACAAAATCAAATCGTTTGTTATTTGACGTTTGTATACTGAAAACTGTTCAAAATGACTAAAGAATAGACAAGGTATGATGCTATGGAATGAAGCTATTTGATACCATCGGCATAACAGAGCTTAAAAAAAATTAAATCGTTTGTTATTTGACGTTTGTATACTGAAAACTGTTCAAAATGACAAGGGAATGTCGTAGGAGTCATCCTGTTACAATCACTCACCGTGTTGATCTGGTTATGGTGATTAAAAGTCAAAAGATCAAAGAAACTGTTTTGAAAAACATGGGAAACGCTAAAACAGTCATTACTAATGAATAAATAGGCATTTCTGCAATTGTGACATTTCAACAAAATGACTATCAACTGAGCTCATAAATATGCACGTGTTTAGTGCTTTGAGTATGTGTGATTTAAAGGGGCAGTAGCACGTTTTTTGATAATTTTATATGTTAAAATTTTCACTGATAATTGTACGTTAAATGCTAAGTGTATTATTTTGACAGTGTCAAAAATCTCATAATACAAACCAATTATCAATAGTCCGAGGACAAAGTGTGAAGATTTACCTAAAATCCATGGGCGGCCATTTTGTGTGAACACCTTTAATTCATTTTGTGTAAGAAAAAGGAATCCTATGGCTAAACTTTACATTCTATATTTCAATTATTACTGCTCCATTAAGTTTTAATACATTTTCTTTCAATTGGAACCATTAATTTCCATTTTCCTGACATCACCTTATATTCCCGCTAAAAACGTGCTACTGCCCCTTTAAGCACGTGCGTATGAGGTTATTTTCTGTCACGTGTACTTCACAGTTTGCGTTAAGTCGAAATTTTAATTAATATTCCCTGACTTAACAGGCTAAATTTGGAACGACGTCACAGCAACTAACTTACATTGTACTTTTAATCAATGTTCGTTTTTGCCAAAAAAGGTTTACAGTGATCACAAAAAACAATTCTTGTTAAAAGTGTCTGTTTTATTGTCATCCGGTAAGCCATTTTGAATTTTCAGGAAACCACATTAAAGAAACCTGCTTAATTTTCAAAATACTTAATAAACTATATGTTTTGATAGAATATCCTTTCATTTACATATTGATAAAGGACGAGATTCATCAACAATGCATTGTAATGCCAAAGCAAGGCTGTTACACTCTCAGCGCCAATGAATTGCTTCACCTCCCGTTTATTTCTTGACCGAGAGAGGCTTTTCATTTACTAAATGTTTCAAGTGGGTTACTATTTCATCATTTAACTTTATCATATATGTATGGACAGGAATGTCCCATTCAATATTCCACAATAATACCTCGATAGGACTGCCTTTTCAATACCGTACTAAAACATTATTTTTTAAATTGTTTTTCCGACAAAATTTGGGGTTCAGTATATGTCATAGATTTGGATAAGTAATACTGATTTCTGTATTAAGCGTCTTATGCTGTGCATCTTAAAAGCTTCCTACTCAAAGCCTAAAACGCCAGTTTCCCAACTGTCATTTTAGGCCTTGCTGCAGACACTTTACTTTTCTGTGCTGCTATAGTGTCCTTACAGGCAAGAGAGCAAGCACATAAAACTCAAGGGCACGCAGCAAGACATAAGACTAACAGTTCGGAAACTGGCGTTTTAGGCTTTGTGTAAGAAGATGGTGGTTATGCACAACGTTGCAGTCTGGTACTATGCAATGACATTGCCAATACAGGTGCACGTGTGTGTCCTTCTCGACAACAGCGACACTGCGAAATAGACTTCTTACGAAAATTTTGCCAAATTTCTAGGGATATTCATTCCTGTCAGATTGACACAACTTTTTCTGCAAAATCGCATAACCCCATGTTTGTTTATTTTTACTCTTCACTCTGTCAATATACACATCAATGTCTATCAATTTCTCGAATTCAGTATATTTTTAGAATGTTGGCATTTGGATAAGAGCTCTTGACTTGCTCTGTCACTTCTTTTAATTTTGTCAACAATCATTCGGATTATATATGAAACAAGTATTTGTCACAAAGGTGACATGATCCCCCGCCGCAAATTGATGTTAACAACAAGAAGCTGGACAGACGTACGGAGCGGAATACTATGTCCCCCGTGAAGACTCAAGGTTAATGGGTTCATGAGATATGGCGCTAACAACATTTTCAAAACTGGTCAAAGTCTCGCCTCGACCTTGAAAATGAGGTCAAGGTCACCGAAAACTTTTCAGGTCTGCGTATTCCCCAGATGAAGACTGGTACTAAGTTTGAAGATTCTAGGTTGAGCGGTTCATTAGATATCGCGCTAACAACATTTTCAAAACTGGTCAAAGTCTCTCTGTGACCTTGAAAATGAGGTCAAGGTCACCGAAAACTTTTCAGGTCTGCGTATTCCCCAGATGAAGACTGGTACCAAGTTTGAAGATTCTAGGTTGAGCGGTTCATTAGATATCGCGCTAACAACATTTTCAAAACTGGTCAAAGTCTCGCTGTGACCTTGAAAATGAGGTCAAGGTCACCGAAAACTTTTCAGGTCTGCGTATTCCCCAGATGAAGACTGGTACCAAGTTTGAAGATTCTAGGTTGAGCGGTTCATTAGATATCGCGCTAACAACATTTTCAAAACTGGTCAAAGTCTCGCTGTGACCTTGAAAATGAAGTCAAGGTCACCGAAAACTTTTCAGGTCTGCGTATTCCCCAGATGAAGACTGGTACCAAGTTTGAAGATTCTAGGTTGAGCGGTTCATTAGATATCGCGCCTACAACATTTTCAAAACTGGTCAAAGTCTCGCTGTGACCTTGAAAATAAAGTCAAGGTCACCAAAAACTTTTCAGGTCTGCGTATTCCCCAGATGAAGACTGGTACCAAGTTTGAAGATTCTAGGTTGAGCGGTTCATTAGATATCGCGCTAACAACATTTTCAAAACTGGTCAAAGTCTCGCTGTGACCTTGAAAATGAAGTCAAGGTCACCGAAAACTTTTCAGGTCTGCGTATTCCCCAGATGAAGACTGGTACCAAGTTTGAAGATTCTAGGTTGAGCGGTTCATTAGATATCGCGCTAACAACATTTTCAAAACTGGTCAAAGTCTCGCTGTGACCTTGAAAATAAAGTCAAGGTCACCAAAAACTTTTCAGGTCTGCGTATTCCCCAGATGAAGACTGGTACCAAGTTTGAAGATTCTAGGTTGAGCGGTTCATTAGATATCGCGCTAACAAGAAGCGGGACGGACGTACGTACGTACGTACGTACGTACGTACGGACGTACGGAGCTGAATACTATATCCCCCGCTTCGCGCTAAACGCGCGGCGGGGAATAAAAAACGACGCATATTTCATAGACAATTTTTTATTGACTAAACATTTGTATAAATTGAGCTATTAAAACTGGTGTATAATAATGCAAGACTTAAAAAACTCCCGACGAAATTTCATTTTCTTCTAAAATGTTGACGGAATTATAATCACAGTCGGTGTGAGCATTGTGGTGAATATTGAGCACGTTCTATAGTAAGAAATGCAAGTCGATTAAGCTATCATACATTGAAACATGCCATTTCACATCAACTTCTATGTAACGCTTCCTTTGATTCATATAAAAAAGTTGGAAATTAAAGAATAAACAATTTAAAAAAAAAACAACTGAGTTAACAGATTATTTCATTTTAGAACAAAATGATTTATATTCAGAGTATAGATTATCAAAGAAAACTAAAAAATGCCACATACAAATGTTTTAAAAATGAGGTTTGATCACATACAGTTTTTGATATTTTGGCCTGAATGATATTTGAAGCTAAAAAACTGACGTCATTATTATGGGACATGATGTAAAGTACAAACGATTTCAAGAATCTTTTAACGCATAGTCATCTTTTTAAATGCATTGATGGAAAAAAACCAATACATGTATAAAGAACTAAGGCATCAAACCCCTTCTCTGAGCATAAAGATTGGAATGGTTCCTGGTTTTATGAACTACGTTCATTGGTCGAGGCAAAGCATGCGCACAACCTTGCATAAAGAGCCATTCTTGTTCTTAAGGCAATGAATATTAAGTTATATGAACACCTCTTATCAGTCACTCAAACACGCAAGCTATCACACTTGGTAAATATTATAAAATCTATTATTCAAATTCCACTATTCGCTATTTCGTCAACTGATCTTTAAGAACTCTTCGTAGAATCTTGCCACTTGGCGACTTCGGGATCTCTGTTGTGAAGACGACCCCTCCTCGCAGGTTCTTGTATGACGCCATGTTGTCTGAAACATTTTACGTTATGTATGATGAACATGTCTCCTACAAGACGAGCAATGTACACACCTGCATAATTATCTCCAAATGTATTCTTTAAGATATCTAACTCTCAGATACAACACATTTTATGATATGGCTCTGAAATTTGTGGTTTTCAGCGTTTCGTTTGTACAGCTGCGTATCTTAAGTTTGTTCACTTACTGTCGTATTCTAGTGCAAGTATCATGTAATTTGTAACATCTTTCAGACATTGAATTGCATTAGCTTTGTGAAAACGAAACCGATAATGATATAATTTCACTGCGTAAGCCAAGATTCAGTTTGCGTTGACATATTCGTATGTCATACCTAGCAGATAGCTGTAACAAATTTAGCAGGTCATTGAAGTGACCAGGGGTCAGAATTTCGAAAACACTGATTTCTATTTTGCTCTACAAAATCCTTAATAAGCGACCAAAGGCTTTAGATCTTATTCATATATGTTCCTTTGCGCTAAGGTTACGTAACTGTGCTAATTTTCTCCTACAAAGTTTACATGGATGATTTAAGTCGAAATTTAAGAAAATTCGAATTTCACAAATATGACCCCATCTGTCTAATTAACCATGCCAGATATCGACATTCAGCACCAGTTACAAGACAATCCCGAAATATGGTTTGGAAATGGTTATTTTACACATGGATAATTAATGATCTTTAAGTGGTCCTGGAGTTATTTTATGTACGTCAAAACGAAACCCAAATTACATGATATTTGCACCAAGATCACATGCGCGTGAACAAACTTAGGGGAGACCAGGGCAAACCGCGCCCCCTAACATATAAGCGTGTTTTCTGGGAATATTAACATATTTTGAATGCAACTTGCAGCAGGTCTTTAATTCTCATCAGAAAATCTGTTGTATGACAAATGCTTTTTAACCTACCATGCCTGCATAAAGAGATACTACCGAAAATATATTCCGACAAAGGCGGTGCACTTTGCCCCGTAGTTTGGGGCAAAGCGCCCCATGCGATAAGACACACAAATGTGGTATGTCAAACACCTAGAATAAGCCATTACCATGTAAAAAAAGTTTTTCAAACGTGCCATGCAGCTCACAGGCACCCTTATGAAAAGTAAACAAATAATAAAAACCTAGGCTCAGTATGCAAAAAAGGACAAAATAATTATGTTTTATATGTCATGGACCTATGTTTTCGAAGTGTTTATCCAAAAACTTACATGATAACTATATACGAATATCTAAAAACTATGAGAGTCTTGACAATTTAACTCATTTACTATCAGAAACCAGTAAATATTTCAAATAAAAAAAGAAATTGATTGGTTTGAAAGACAAACTCTGGCTTGCCCGTTCGGCCTAACTTCTTAATTGCTTAGGGTTAAAACAAAATATATGTTGAATATCAAACTGATGTTAAAAAATCAACGAAAATATTTGTGTTTCTTAATGAAACAAAATCCTATAATATGATTTTATACTTCATTTGCAATATCAATTTTAAAAAATACAAGAAAATTATAGATTGAAAAGTACAAATCTAGTTTACGATATTTGCTTATGAAAACTAATTGATAACTCTGACGCCATAATATGTTGACTATAAAGAAATATCTTAGATCACTCGGGGCAAAGCCCTCCCCCGGCTCACTTTACCCCTTTGAGGGTGGCATTCGATTTGTGCATCATAGAAAATAATTTATGCAATGAATGACAAATTTCCGTATTCAATGAATAGGTGATTTATTTTAGTGCAATAGGTGCTATTAAGTTTAATGTTGCGTTTTGTGTTTATATGAAATATTGAAATTTGGACATATTCTCTCCTTAAAGAAAAATGACGTTTTTCAACTTTTTGCAATGGTAAGTCTCCAACTCACGCTAACGACGCAAAAGTACTTCACAACGTTTACGTTTACTTTCATTCGTTGATAATCACAAACCACGTCATTTGTCGATCGTTTAGGAAAAATAACACTTGGTCACTTTGTCCCGACGGCGCGCTTTGCCCAGGTCTCCCCTAAGGTACGCAGCTGTATATCATTGTTGTATAAACTAATCTTTTGGGTAGATGATCAGGCAAAAGTTGAGGTATACGAATGAACTTTTGAAAATCTGTATAAAATAAAGTTTTGAAATGTATAGAATGACATAATCGTTAACAAAGGGGTGATTAACTAAAATACGGTTCCCTTCTACATGCTCTCATAGATTCAAAACAAAACATCGAAAAACGAGGCTTTCGGACGAAAGCAAACTATACAATTTTAAAAAGATAATAAAGTTGGGGACCAAACTCTGAAAGTGAATAAACGCCATACCTTCGACAAACTTGACAATCTCCTCTTCAGTGACGTTGCTATCCGGCTTCTTGACTACGAAGGCCCGGGGCAGTTCCCCCACCCCCTCCTCCGGGACCCCCACCACGCCCACGTCCTGCACCCCGGGGTGGGTCAGTAGGAACGCCTCCAGCTCTGCAGGGGGCACCTGGTCAGAGAACCAACCAATCACAGATGGTGAGAAATGATAGTGATATGTTGTTGTTACTCCTTCAAAGCTTAAAATATCAAATCGGTATAGCAACCTTGACCTGATTCACAGATTACCGTAATACGGTATAGTGAATCAGGTTAGTTTCTTAAATTTCAAATTGTGTCAATTTCGTTTTCACGTATACTCGTTTTTCACCTATATAAAAAAATATATTAATTGATAAATGAGTAATGAACTGACTACTGGAATAGCTTTGAATGATTTCCACATTGGTGGAAGTTCACCACAATGGTGTAGTTCTTTTACATTTTTTACATTTCAAAATAAAGGGTATCTAACCGTTAACTTAGTAACATACCATATGTGTAATTTGAAACAATGGAGTAATGACATATATATGAGAGGAATGCAGCCTCAAATCTCGTTCCCTATAATAATACCCCGATGACACCATCTATTTAAATCAATACCCCGATAAAACCCAACGTTGCCCACCCTGGGTGTATCATAAATATCTGTCAAATCTGGGGGTCATCTCAAATTTTTTTTTTATTATGTATCTACGAAGGCTGTCAAATCTGGGGGTCATCTCAATTTTTTTATTTTTTTAAAATTGTTTTTATTTTTTTTTTTAAGGGATGATTGCTCAATGACCCGGGGGCCTGTGGCTATAATGCCATAATGTAGATATACGCTAAAATACAAAAACAACACAACAATTGAACACCAATATTGAGCTATTCCACCGAGGACCTTATGTCTATGTCTATGACTAAGCCTATACCTGGAAACCCTTGTATTTGATCAGTTCCTTCAGTCTGTCCTCGATAATGACAGTTCCGTCTTCCTTCATGAAGCCGAGGTCCCCTGTCCCCAACCAGCCATCTTTGTCCAACATGGCAGATGTTGCATCCGGGTCGTTCAGGTAACCCTTCATTATCTGAGGTCCCTTGGCACAGTATTCACCCAGCTCTCCTGGACCTAGACTCTTGCCAGTCTCCGGACAGCGGATCTGTGGATTAGAGCAGCTGTGTCACAATTTTCAAAAGGTCAAGACAGTTGTTCAAGTTGTCAAGTGAACCAACAAAAGTGAATCCTTATTTCCGAACAAACAAATTTAATGTTCTTTAAATCTTCTATTCCACAAAATCCCAACAAAAGTCCCAACACTTGAATCGGTCGCGTAAGTGTAAATGTGCGAATGGGGCCAAATTTACCTACCTTCACTTTTGTGTTGGGCACGACGTAACCGATGGTGCCAGGTCGACCTGGGTAAACGTCGACATTAATCACAGGGGAAGACTCGGTCAGGCCATAACCTGCAACAGAAGAGGTCAAAGGTCAAGCAGAGTCAGCGTCGTCGTCGTCTTTTTTCAAAGTTATTTTCATTGCCAAACTTTCAGTTTTCAAAGACACACTTCTCATTTGGCACTTGGTGACGATAATGTTGTTTAACAAGAATCATGGACCATGTGGACATGGCTAAGATGATCCACAACCTCTCAAGTCACGACAAAGTTATATTCCAAAATATATAGATTTTTCGGTTTTCTGTGGCCGAGCATCATACACCATACATACATACATACATACATACATACAGGACTGTTAATCGCAAAAAGGGGTCGACACCCCAATGCCCTCCAATAAGATCCACCAGCGGCTCGCTATATGTTCTTGAAGCAGTGATGAAAAAGAAGTTGAATATCATACCTTGAAAGACAGGTATTTTGTGTCTCTTGATGAACTCGTTGGTGAGACCCTCTCCTAGCGGAGCTGCGCCCGATATACTGTACTTGAGGCTCGACAGGTCGAACTTGCTCACAACCGGATGTTTGGCGAGGAAGAGGATTATGGGAGGGACAACATGGATGATGGTGATCTATGGAGACACAATGTGATGTCTTTGTAATCTGAACATTATTTTTAAAATAGAATTTGAACAATTCACATTTCATCGTGAAAAAATGGCATTTGACGAATTCAATGAATTTCGTGTAAAGAATGAAATGTTACGACGACATATTTTGGTTACAAAATAAACTTTTCTTGTGCTGAGTAACGTAGTTTATTGTATGAATGTGTTGTCTCTAACAGGGATCATAAGTACGTAACATAAGACTGTCAGAACAACAAGTGTCTGAGAATTCTATATGTAGCCTATTCCATGCGGGTAAATACTTGTGAAAATCTGATGAAATGAGGATGATTGGATCTTTTCAATTAGAAATGAAGCAGGAAAACACGTTTTAAACGCAACAAAGAAACAGGAATCAAGCATGTACCTTCTCCTTCATAATGGCAGTCAGAAACTGCTCCGGATCAAATCGAGGCACGGTGTAGAGTGTGGCGCCATCTTGTAGGGCACCGAACTGCACGGGTATCATTCCGTATATGTGGTAGAAGGGAAGCACTCCTAGAAGCTTGTCTTGTTCAGGCAGAACTGGCAGAGGTTTTCTGAAAACAAGTTTGACAGTAAAGCTTCATGTAGTTATTCAACAGTTTGGTTTCGAAGACACAAACTCACTAATTACTAAAAATTAGGAACTGTCCTTGAATTTAATCTGAAGTTGAGGATGATTTTTAAAAAGTTCTTGACCTTGGTGTGACATAGGGTTTCTTACGATGAATCGATCGCTTATGATTTTTGACCAGAACAGATGCCCTTTCTCGCTGGAGTTTCAACGGCTCAACGACACTGTTTTCGAAATTGAAGCTGTATGGAGTTCATCTTCATTCGGTAAACGCCGAGCGATCACCTCGATAGATTATCCGATTGATGGGATGTAGTTTTAGATTTTGTTATATTTATTTGTAAATAGTTTAATGAAGTATTGATAAATATGGAAATGTCGTTCTAAATTTATTTAGATTGGGTGTTCTGAGTACCCATCTGCCCTTTTCAAATTACCTGATTTGTCTGAGATTTGCGACACAGTTGTGATGGGTCAGCATGACCCCTTTAGGCAGCCCGGTGGTCCCGCTGGAGAATGGAAGCACAAGAGTGTCCTGCAGCGGGTCGACCTTGACATTGGTTGGTAGGGCGGAACCGTCGTCCGTGAGTAGTTCAACTACAGATTTGTACTCGCCTGGCTCTCCGAATACAAACACGTCCTGGAATCAGAGTACAAGAGACTAGAATGACGTCATAGCTTTGTCGGTGACGACAATCCACTGCCATAAACTTTTATCTTATCTTTGGAATTGCATTGACATTAATTACGGTGCCCTTGCTTCGTAAAGGATTACAAGGCAAGCCCCGCACGCTGTTTCCGACTTGGAGGGTTTTAATTTTTAACCCAAAAGAATTAATAAGTGTATTATCTGTCTTATAAACTGTCCAGTCTCAACATGGTGAAGATTTGATATCATTATACGTATTTCTGAAATTTTTTTTTTTATAAAAAGTAAACAAGAATTGATTTCGTTATTTTCTATTTCATTCTTATGGAGATAATTTATAAACCAGTGTAAAGAACGAAACAATGGTATTGCGCTAGGACTGTTATGAAAGAGTTTAGAGGCACCATGAAGCACGAGATATATCTTTTTGTTATCCAATGTATCCTTTATAACATGTAACGAAGTATTCAAAACGTGTTTCCTGTCACGTCTTAACTAAAGCATTTAAGGCAATAGATACATATACATACAAAAAGCAAGTCAAATAGAAAAAGGGCGAACAGGGTTCGATCTTTTAGTTATTGCAATAACACAACGTTTTCTTAACCCAAACTGCGATCTTTGTTATTTACTAATGAAAGGCAATTGTCTTATTTTATTTGACCAACCAACCTTTGTTGCACTCTTCACTGTAGGTGAAGACGCGAGGCACTCAGTGAGTGTGGGCAGGAGAGGGGCTATCGTGAACACTGCCTTGGCTCCAGACATCTCCAGCTGCCGCGCCAACTCGCCTACAGCATGGAGACGGTTAATGTAGATAACGAAAAAGTACTATTGGACAAAAGGGATACATGAGATAAAATTCACCTGTGATCCATTACTTTATCGACTTTGTAGTTATAAAGGTTTTGACAAATAAAAATCTTTTCTTAGTGATTCGTTTGCAGTGGATTCCTCTTAGACAAAATTATGTATGAAAGATACACGCTATCTAATTTACTAGTAATAGTTATCATACTAAAAGATTGTTAGTATATTTCGTGTAGTTATCAAATGAACTTGAATAATGTCGCTGGCACAAGTTCGTAAGATTAGACATAACCATTACATGATCCAAGAAATGCCATTATTTTTATCAAATAACGGACTTTCAAAAACTTTCAGTAATTTCGAGAAGTTTGATTGAGTTTATTATATGGAGCGTGTTGTTGTCTATATGATAACTAGAAAACTACATGATATGACATACATTGAGAATTAATATAGGATATATCTTTGGACGAAAAACTAACTTGTTGTGCGCATAGTTTTTGAGGAGTATGAGTATGATACTTATATGTTCAATCAGAAACTTAATAGATAGATTAAGACTTTAACCATTCAACCCATGTAGCCTTTATCATACCTGCACTATAAGCAGGGTTAGCAGGGGTAACCACAACCCCGAGCCATGCTGCTGCCAGTATAAGCATACAGTACTCCGGAATGTTGGCGCTAAACACGGCGATGACGTCACCCTTGGTGTAACCCCTCCGAGTTAGGGCACTAGCTACTTTAAGTGCTGCGCCCCTAATCTGGACATAGCTGTATGTTCTTCCACTGGCAAAGTCAACCTGGAAGAATAAATCAAGACTGAATTTTCTTAGCAACAGGATTTTTCCTTTTGAAACCTCTGTGGTTTAACAAAGGAAACACAGTTCACGGAATACTCACTACAATAATGCTGAGGAAAATATGGATGACAACTTCTTTGTTCATTGTATGCGACGTTTCGACACAGATTCTTGTGTCGTTCTCTGCTTAGCAATCTGTGTCGAAATGTCGCATACAATGAACAAAGAAGTTGTCATCCATATATTCCTCAGCATTATTGTCATTCCAACTTCTAAAATGCCTCTCAAAG